>JAJJWW010003256.1:600000-1105217 GCA_023531295.1 Papaver armeniacum
CATCAAGTTAGTTTGTAGTAGGCTAGTGTGCGTAGGCTTAATACGGTGTGGTGTTCAATCTGGACTAGGTCCCGGGTTTTTCTACATTTACGGTTTGCTCATTAACAAAACTTAGGTGTCTGTGTTATTTCTATTCCGCATTATTTTTTGTTATATAATTAAAATATCATGAGATTTTGCGTTGTATCGATCAATTGTGAAATCCAACCTTTGAATGTTGATTGAAATTAATTGATCCTTGGATATTGGTCTTTGGTACCATCCAAGTTTATATCTCTTGTATTTGATAAAGACTCACAGATTTCTATTTATTTGAGTATAGATCAAATCGAGAGAAAGAGATATTAACTCCTTGATATACTTTTTATTAAGATTGAGTCTGACTGTTTAGTTGATTCTCTTAAAAGTATATTAGAGTTAGTCTATACAGATTGCTAATCGAAACATTGGGTGAGGTTGTTGTACCCCCGCATTTTCAATTGGTATCAAAGCAGGCAAACATGTTTAAAGACCTTATCAGTCTATTTTTGTAGCGATCTGACTCTATGGACAGAGGTGCTATCTCTATTAACGTACCACTAGTCTTCGATGGCTCAAATTACTTATGGTGGAAAATTGTTATGCGAGCTTTTCTTCAAGCACGTGATTTTTAATCATGGGTATAATGTTGTTAATGGCTATGATGCTCCCGTTGCGGCAATAGGTAACACTAGTATTCCAAAGAATATTGGCGAATACGATGTTGCTGAGATACTTACTGAAAAGTAAAACTCCGACGAGTTGAGTGCCATCATACATGCCATTACCCAAATCTTCAAACACCATGCGTCAAACTGCACTAGGTCTAAAGATGCGTGGGATATCTTAGAAACCGTATTCGAAGGTAATACCAGTGAAAAGGAAGCCAGGCTTCAAAACCTTAATTCCGATTGGGAAAACCTTCGTATGGAAGATGAAGATTCATTTGATGAGTTTAATCTACAAGTGTCTGAAATTGTTAATGCGTCTTTCGCATTGGGTAAGACTATTCCGAAAAGGACATTGTGATGAAAATTCTCGGATCGCCGCCATCTAGATACGACTCTAAGAAGCATGCCATCATTGAGGGAAATAACCTTGATAATCTCTCCGAAAATACGCTGGTTGGGAAGCTTAAGATCTTTGATCATGAGCATTCATCCAAATCTAAGGATGTTGCTTTCAAAGCACTAAAAGACACAAAATTACTTGATAAAAGTAAAAATGTGTATATCTCGGGAGACGATCACTCTGAGACTGACTCATCAGATGAAGATCTAGACAAATCGGTCTCGATGATCACAAGACAGTTTAAGGATCTTCTGTTAAAGAGAAGTAAACGGTTCTCCAGAGATAAGCCTAAAGCATCAGTCAAACCTCATAATCGTATTCCTCCTAAAAACAGGGACACAGATGAAACTGATGACGAGGATATGCCTCAGTGCTTTAAGTGTAAGGGATTTGGTCATTTTGCAAACGAGTGCCCAAATCGTAGAAAATACACTGGGAACAAAGGTCTTGCTGCGACACTTGATGAGATGTCTGACAATTATGATTCTGATGAAGACAAAAAATCAAGTGTTGCTCTTCTATGTGAAAATATTGATTTTGATAATTGTAGCAATACATACATCAATCTTGATAATCTTTTAAGAGCGCCCAATCAAGATGGAATAATCAATTGACCCTACGTTGGAAACTCTATGTTTAATGTTTCAGGGATCAACTATGTTCCTAGCAGCTAGCTCATCTCGAGGCACCTGAACCATCTTATATGTTGACATGCTCTATTGTTCTCTCAAGGGTCATGAGTTTTTCAAAGTGTTTCAAATACAAACACAAGATGAGATATGTCAACAAACTTCAACGAAGAGCAGATTGTCTAGCTACCAAGCTTAAACTAGCTGAGAAAACAACTAAGAGCAGATTGTCTAGGCCATTAGAGAAGAAAACATGGTCTAAACATACGGAAAGGTAGGGTTCCATAGATTCCGTCTAAAAGGGTCATGGTGGACAGATTGTTGTTCACCACAAGACAATTTAATTGTGTTGTCTTTGTGCATCTTGTCTCATGTGCCTGTTCAAAAGAGACAAGATCTTGCACACCTCAGGCTTGAAAAAATAAATAATTGTTTACTAGCTTTGTGTTGTTTGGTTTTTTGGATTTCCTTCTTATCACTGTTGATGTTAGAAAGGATCTCTTTGCCAAAAGAAGAGGGTTCTTTGTGACAATTCCACTCATTATAGGGTTGTGAGTTGTTGATCGGTTGTCAGCCGACACAAATATAAATTACACTTTCTTACTACTCAAAATATAAATATAGCAAGGGCAAGAAAGGATCGTTCCCACAGAGAGGTCTTGGTTGTCAAATTGATTCGGTTTCCTATAAATAACACCGGGAGTTTTCTCGATTTTTATAAACGAAAATAAAATAAAAGCAAAACAATAAAAAGTAAAACACGCAAATCAAGGATGAGAAAGTATTGGTCATGGATTTCGTCTTCAATCACAAACATGTTTTCAACACAATAACTAGAATTGATATTTTAATCTCAACTTTTATCAAAGGCCTAGAATACCTTGATCGCAAGAATATCCCGCTAATCTCCTCTTGTCATCAACAAACACATTAAAAGATGCGAATATGAATTCTATCTAAAAGAACAACCTAACGTGTAAAAGCACTAATCAAGTTTAATTCCCTAGATTCAATAGGTTCTATGAAATCAGGCCAATCAAAGCAATCGAACGTGTAAAAGCACTAATCCGATTTAACAAAGGTTATGGTTCACATATGATCATAAGAATATATCACTACAAACTATAATCATATTTATGCTACTTCAAATCAGGAATTATCACTTTTGCGTATAATAACCCTAATCTAGCAAAAGACATGCATGTGAGTTCTACCAATTTGCAACTTGACAAAACAAACATTCAATCATATGACAATATTATTGGTGAATCATAAACGATAATATGAGAGAAAACTAATTTATTGAACAAAAACTCATGTTTGGAAATCCAACTAATCCATAACCAAAAGAAAACTCTAGCTCATATTCATGGATTTCATAACAAGAAGAAAGAGAAAAGGTTTCATGTTTTTAAACCCTAGAACAAGAGTAGAGGCAAAAAGATTAAAAGATAAAAGATATCCCATAGTTCTAAAAGTCTTTCCTTTAAATAGCTCTCTTGTTTCCAAAATTAGGTCTAATCTTCAAAAGTCCACTAGATAGAAGTCCACCAAGCCCATGTGTGAGAGAAACCCATGTAGAAAATATGCCCCAAAACGATTCGCTTGGGAAAATCGGTATTATGGCCGGAAATCGGCGGAGAAGTGACCGTAAAACATCTCAGGTGACCGGCAGAGTCCGCCCGGTCACCTGTCAACAAGTCAAACGATCGAGAGAGTCAGCTAGGGTCAACTCGGGTCAAACCGACGAGTCAGGTGAGTCAGGGTCTGGATCATCTATCTGACTCGGTTAAGTTGGCTAGGCCAGGCCATTGCACAGGCCATATCTTCTGCTGCACTATCATTGTGCTTCACCAGCTCATATCCAGCCATGATGATCAATTCGTTCTCACTAAATTCTGCAGCTCAGTTCAATTCCAAGCCATCTTCAATGACCCAACAGACTCTAAGCGCATTGCATAACTCCAAAGCTGCAGCTTCTTCCAATTCCATCACTCAACTGAGCAATGGCAACAGCTCCATTCAGTCCATCGCCACTGCAGCTGCATCAGTCTGTAACCTTCCAGAAACATCTTCACTCCAGCTGCAATGTAACATGCCTGCAACACTCGTTTCCGCAACTCAGCCAACACCATTCATTCACAGTCCATCCTTGCCTTGCATTCCAACTCAGCAACATGCCATATTCCAAAGCATTCTCACTTCAGCCATACCCCACTATGCCTAGCCATTGCATAAATTCCAGCTCAACTCCATTTCACCGCACTTGCATCTTCTAATTGTACCCGAGTTGCTTACCGGCCGGTCGACTCAATTATAGCTTTCCTTGACTCCTGCCATAGCCCAGCATCAACCATTTCCCTGTAAGCTCTATCACTTGCCACTGACTCCATTTCAGTTCATCCAGCAGCACCAGCTCTGCCTTCCTACCAGCATCACCACAATCTCTTCAAATCTGTCTCGCAACCCCGCAACACCTGCAATCTTCAGTAGCAGCTGTGGCATCAATTCCTGCAACAATTGCTTCAATTACTCAAGATGACGAAATGCATACCAAGCCATCACTTCCATAATACCCATCACCTGCAAATGCAGCCGCATTTTGTGCCTCCACCTGAACCATTTAGAACTGCACATTCATCTTTGTTTCAGTCTAATTGCACCACCAGATTCTTTATTAGTTTTGCAATCACCAGCTCCACCTTCTGTACTGTCTCAATTACCAGACTAAAAGCACCAACACTCTCAGCTGCATTTCCAGTACTACCAACTCTAAAATCCACACCTGCTCAAGTCACTGCTCCATAAATCTGTTACAAATCAATTGCATCTTCCCAGTCAATCACCAGGATACATGTCTTGCATAACCAACAATCTACAGCCTCAACTCCGGATGATGCAGAACCATCCTAGACTTCAAACCCATTTGTGCAATAACCAACACCAGCTCGAACCCATTACTGCCAATACAATAACACCTCCATTTTCTCAGGCCACCGCACCTGTGACATAAAAACCACATTCAATTCCATTGCCAATCGTCTTTCTAACCATAACAGCATCAAATCTATTTCGTCTTCCTCCATCTCTAAATTCATCGGCAACAAATACATTTTCTCGACTTCAATAGCCACCACTAGTCAACATCACCATCTCCATGGCATGAACTGCAAGCTCCATTGTAGCTCACCACCAGCTCTATCTCCAACTCGGCCTTTAACAAAGATCTCTCGCATAACAGACCAGAACAAGACACAACCATCTCCGCTCCAAAGAATGAGCAAGCATCAACAAAACCCATCTCAATTGAAGCTCGAACCCTAACTATCAAACCGAACCCCCATTTGCCATTCCATTCACCTTGCCTCGATTTGTACCCTTCCAGGTTCACCACCAATCTGCAGACATTAGATCGCCAACAAACTCACTGCTCAAATCAACAGAGACTTGGCTTCAATCAAAGCAGCCACTCCAATTTCCGTTCATGGTGCAACTCAACCAAACTTAAAATCACCCAAGACCAATTCTCTGATTCTTCTCTTCAAGTTACGTAATCCCAGGCCCATCTTTGATTTCCGCATCAATTTCATCATAGCAAGAACCCTAACCTAAATTCTGATAGGGTGTAGAATACATCCTATTTACTATCTATTGTTTATGCTTTCTTTGCTATTTTTCTTGTAAATTATGTATTTTACGTCTGTTTTGAGTTTTGCAGTTACTTTGGAGTCACACGGAGGAAAAGAAGAATAAATGATCCAAATTGAGCAAAAAGGGCAGGATTGTCATTTCACAAGCAAGTAATATATGGAGCCCAACCACGGTTAAGGGATAACTCTTATGGAGGAGCACTAAAGACAGCCAGCGACATGTTAAGGGGCAACCCATGAAAGATTACTAAATGCACCCGTCTTACGCGTGCAGGGCACCCATCAGCTATACCTAACCCTAAACTCGAGAGGCGTTTCTCTCAATTATTTCACATCTGAAATTTGGGAAGAAAAGCAGCGCAGGTGCTATTGAATTTTCTTGTCCGAGAGAAGTAGAGATGCTGTCGAATTGTGAGACAGAGAGAAGGAATCGATGTTCTTGAGTGAAACTGAGATGGGGTTTGTGTTGATTTTTGTTGAATCGAGAGAGGCAGAGATCGAGATGCAAGAGAAATTGAAGAACAGGCCGAGAAGAGAAATTCATGGGTTCAGCTGATTTGGGTCTGTGGTCGAGCTGAGAATCGATGCTGCAATTGATTCAGAGAAGAGCAGATAGGGTTTGAGAAGAAGAGTTGTTCGATCTGTGATGAACAAAGAGAGAACAGATCGAGAAATTATGAAGAGACTCCCTGCTAATGGAACAGTAGTCATGATGCAATGAAGAAATCGATGTGTTGAGTGAAATAGAGATGGGTATGTAGTGAATAGTTGTTTCGTTAATCGAGATCGATTGGAAGAAAGGGATCTACGAGTTCAAGAGATTGTGTGGCTATAATCGAATTGGAGAATGGGGTTTGATGGAATTGATGAATCGTGGTTGATACGTGAAGAAGAAATGGATCTGGGGATCGTTTTGTGGTTGAATTTCGAGCTGGTGATGGGATGAATGATAGCAGGGATCGATGGGAGGTGATTGAGATGCAGAAAGAAGAAATCGATGCTGCTGTGCAATCGATTCAGGGTAATGGAGATGAAGAAATGCGAGAGAAGGAGTTGATCCGTTGTTGGTGGTGAGAAATGGGTTCGAGTAATCGAGAGATTGAATGGGTTTTGAGCAGAGATTGATTGGATCTTTGGGTTTGAGAAGATGAATTCGATGGCGAGATTTGGATCGAAGCAACCTAGGTTTGCTAGTTCTCAGAAAATCAGTTGAATGAAGACTCGAAATAAGCGACAATTGTGCAAGAATGAGTCTGTAGATGAATGTTAGGAATGTGCAAGAAAGATCGGCCTGAAATTGGCCTGAGAAAGCCCTGAAAAACAAACAGAACTCTGCCCAAATTTCTCTTCTGGCGAGTCAACTCAGACCGGCGATGACCGATCCAGCCGATCCAAAGACACAATGAGTAAGACCCGAAGCTTCAAGCAAGACCGACTCGGAGCCGACTCACCATCCGGTTTGACCCGATTGACTAACAGTTGACTGACGGTTTGACCATTTTGACCGTTAGTCCTAACGGAGGACTGACGGAATATTCCGTCGAATATACCAGTGACGGCAACAGAACTCAGGTGGCCGGCGGTGATTTTTCCGGTCGGATTCCGGCCATAATACCAGTTTTCCGGCGAGCCAAAAAATCCAGAATTTTCTATGGATTTCTCTCATGGGTGTGAAGACTTGGGCTTGGAATTGGATGGAGAATTTGGCTCAAATTTGGAAAGAGAAGATGGAAGATGAGAAAGACTTGGATTTGGAAATTGAATTGCTAAAGGAAAAGGATTCTATTCCTTGGAAGATATGGAGAACATTGAAGCCTATAAGTAGAGAAGTTCTCTACACACTTACACACATCTTTTGACACACCTCTTACACACACAACACTTGTGTTTTTGCTAGCTTTTGAAAATTCTTCTTTTTAATTATTTGTGTGAACTTGAAAATTCTCCTTTTAATTATTATTTGTGTGAATTTCAAAAACATGAGTAGCTAATTTTCTTATTGATTGAGGATGAATTCCTAGTTCTTAATACATGATTTGAGTTTTGTTTCAATTCTATCTTGAGATTTTTCACATGACTATCGTTTGTTTTTACTAATAGGAATGTTTTATTCATTCATTCATGATTGATAGATTGTTTAGAGTGCACGCTAAATTGATTTGTTAATTTGATCTAAAGCTAGTGAAAGTTAGGGGATAAGTAATCATTTCTTGACTCTTTACATAAGTAGCAAACACGAGACCTTGCGGAGGGATTCCATGGAGCGATTGTGTGTAAAAACAACGCTAGAAAGTGGACCAAGCGAATCGAGTTTAACTACTAGTACTAAACCTAAATTCATAGATCTTAATGCATTCGGGGAATTACATCTTGTAAGCGAACCTCAAGGTGGTTCTTTTGAATAGAATCGATAACTAAGCGGACTTGTTACTCCGGTGAAATAAGGGATATTGGGGCTAGCTAAGCGGACCTACTATCCTACGGTTGGTGATAATCTGTGACTAATAACATGTGGATGAAAAACATAACTTGAATCATTGTTTTGCAACGAAGAAGGATTCCTTGATCTTGTCTCTCTTATTGCTTTCAACTTTATCTTTTTAATTGCTTTGTTTATTTTCTTTTGCTTTATACATCCCCCCTTTTTGTGACAATTTTTACAACTAGAATCTCTTGCTCCTCGTGGGAACGAACTTGACTTCCATTATATTATTTTTAATTGAGTGGAAATATTAATTAATTTGATTGCACCTACGACACGCATCAAATTTTGGCGCCGTTCACGGGGAGCAGTGGACGATTTTAGTTGTTTTTATTCTTTTGCTATATTCTTGCTTTGTTAGATTCTATACCGTATCTAACTTAGTTTTTGAGAATCTTGTTTCAGGTGTTATACCTTTGGTGAATGCTTAAAAGGGTAGACCGAGTCCAATACGTCTTCGATCCGACACTCAACTAAAGGATTTCATTCGAGCGGTTAACACTCCACTTCCTCCGTCTTCATCAAGTGATTTCAGATTCGGACAAAGAGGAAGAAACGATGGGCGATCGTACACTCAAGGACCTAGCTTCTCACAGGCTCGATACACAACAATGGTGTATCCAAACTAACTCAACCTTCGAGATCAAGCGGGGTTGATTAGAGAGTTACCAAAGTTCCATGGCATGGTGAATGAGGACCCAAACAAACATCTTATGGACTTCTATACCATAGTTATGGCTATGCTTCCAGGAGACTAATGCGGATGGAGCAATGTTGAAAGCTTTCCGTTTTCTTTGGCGGGCAATGCTAAGGAATGGTTATATTATTTGCCTTAGGAAGTATCACAACATGGAATGGGATGAAGAAACTTTTCCTCGAAAGATATTTTCCCGCATCCAAAGCTACTCAAATTCGCAAGGAGATTTGTGGATTGAAACAACATGTGGGAGAGTCATTGTATGAATGTTGGGAGCGATACAAGAGGTTAGTGGCAAGCTGTCCCCACCATCAATTTAGTGATGTTATGATACTCCAATACTTCTATGAAGCTCTCAACCCAAGTGATAGGTCTCTTCTTGACCGTGGGTGGTGGTGCACTAGTGAACAAGACGGTGACCCAAGCTACCGAGTTGATTGAAAGTATGGCTCGAACTCGCAACAATTCTACACAAGGGATGAACCAATGGTTAGGCGAGTGCATGAAGTAAGTGATTCATCACATCTTGATCAAAGGATGAGTAACATGGAGATAATGATGCAAAGGATGGCGCGGTAATTATTCCGGATGGTGAGACCGAACAAGTGAATGCTTTATATCCAAATCAAAGGCCAAGGTACGATCCATACTCCAATACCTATAATCCCGGTTGGAAGGATCATCCTAACTTTAGTTATGCAAACAAGCAAGCGGCGGCTCCTAACCCATATGCACAACAAGGTGGTTTTCAACAATCACGCTTCCAACCTCAACAACAAGGTGGTTCTCAACAATTCCAACCTCAAGTGAAGGAACAAGGATCTTCAATAGATGATAAGCTTAATGTCATGATGCAAGGTATTACGTCATTGTTTCAACAAAATCAACAAAAGACCGATTCGGCTATCAAGGATTTACAAACTCAAATGGGACAATTGGCGACCGATGTGAACTTATTGAAATCTCAAGCATCCACAAAACTTCCTTCACAACCATTTGTGAATCCAAGAGAGAATGTTAATGCGGTTACTCTAAGAAGTGGAAGACAAGTGGAGGGTCCAAGTCATCATGAAGAAGCTATTGAAGAGGTAGTCAAAGATAAGGAGAAGCCGCACCAAAGGAGAATTCAACACCAACCGACCAATCCAAGGAACCGGTTCCTACTTTCACTACTCCACCTCCTTTTCCTAGTCGTTTTGCTAAATCCAAGAAAGAAGCTCAAGACAAGGCACTTATGGATATCTTCAAGAAGATTGAAATAAACATCCCATTCATTGAGGCCATCAAGACAATGCCACGGTATGCGAAGTTCATGAAGGAATTATGCACAAAGAAGGATAGGTTGCTTGATAATGAAATTACTAAAGTTGGTGAGAGTGCATCGGCTATGCTATTGAAGAAGATGCCTACAAAGTGCACGGATCCCGGTGGTTTCACGGTGCCAATTACTATTGGTAAGCAAAGGTTTGAACATGCTTTACTTGACTTGGGTGCTTCCATTAGTGTGATGTCGGCCGATATATATGACTCCTTGAATCTTGGACCTTTGAAAGAGACGAGAGTTATTATTCAATTAGCAAACAAGTCTAACATATATCCAAAGGGGCTTGTAGAAGACGTGCTAGTGCAAGTAAATGAGCTTATTTTTCCGGTGGACTTCTTTGTGGTGGATATGGACAACAATGAGAACCGTTCATCTACTTCTTTACTTCTTGGGAGGCCATTCATGAAGACCGCAAAGACGAAGATTGATGTTGATAAGGGTACACTCACTATGGAATTCGACAAGGAGATAATACACTTTAACATATTTGAAGCCATGCGCTACCCAAGTGACGTGCATTCCGTTTACTCCATTGATGTGGTTGATTCATTAGCGCAACAAATGGTGGAATTGAACCAAGAGGATGAACTTGATGTGGTGTTGCAAAAGAGTATTGAATTGGACGTCCACGGCTTGTCTAACTTGGATGTTGAAATCTCCAAGGAGTTGGTGGAGATGTGTGGTGCGTTGGCGACATTGCAAGAAGCTAAAAAGGGTAATGTTTCATATATTTCTCTACCCGTGAATGATGAAATACTTGTACCATCTATTGTAGAGGCGCCCAAGCTAGAATTGAAGCCACTTAGGACCATTTGAAGTATGCTTTCTTGGGAGATGGAGATGAGCTTCCGGTGATTATTTCTAAGAACCTCACACCGGTACAAGAAGACTGTTTGCTTAGAGTCTTGAGATAGCACAAAACGGCTATTGGGTGGAGAATTGCGGACATCAAAGGCATTAGTCCATCCATGTGCATGCATCGGATTCTAATGGAAGAGAACGTGAAGCCGGTACGTGATGCTCAACGTAGGCTTAATCCTCCCATGATGGAGGTTGTGAAGAAAGAGATACTCAAATTGCTAAGTGTGGGGGTAATCTACCCAATTTCGATAGCAAGTGGGTTAGTCCGGTACAAGTGGTACCAAAGAAGTCCGGTTACGGTTGTTCGAAATAAAGACGATGAACTTGTTCTACAAGAGTTCAAACCGGTTGGAGAGTGTGCATTGATTATAGAAAGCTTAATTCCGCAACCCGAAAGGATCACTTTCCTTTACCTTTCATTGATCAAATGTTGGAGCGGTTAGCGGGGCATTCTTATTATTGCTTCTTGGATGGTTATTCGGGATACAACCAAATTGTTATTTGATAGGTGTAGAATACACCGTATTTACTATCTAGTAGTTTATGCTTTCTTTGCTATTTTTCTTGTAAATTATGTATTTTACGCTTGTTTTGAGTTTTATAGCTACTATGGAGTCACACGGAGGAAAAGGAGAAGAAATCACCATATTTTAGCAAAAGGGTAAAATTGTCATTTCACCAAGGAGGGAATACTATATGGAGCCCAGCCAAGGTTAAGGGGAGGACAAAGAGGTGTCCCTTATCCAAAAGAAGGGAGTGAGAATAGCACAATTGGGGTGTACTAATGGTGGGTGTTTGAATCCACCCACACCCTAAACTCTGATCCATCTGACCCGACCCGGATCCATGACCGAGTCCGAACCCAGCTTTACTACCCCAACCCTAAATCGAGAAGATATTTTCTTCTCCTCATTCACTTTCTTTCACCTGAATTTATTAATCAATGCATCTACTTCTGAAATTGAGAGAAAAAATCGAGAAAACTAAATCGAAGAGAAGAGGATGACGATTGCTGTTGAAAGAATTAATGGGACGATTGAGATCGATGGTCTGAGAACAAGAGGAAGATGTTAATGGAGATGATGAAGAATTGGTTGCTGTCGTTAATGGAGTAGATCGAGAAATTGATGAATTCAAGCTAGGGTTTTCCGTTACCGTTTCTGGTGGTGCTGTGAGATGGGTATGGTGGCGATTTGAAGACACAGAGAAGAGGGGATTAGTGAGATTGATTAGGTTAGAATCAAATGGGTCTGAGGTTTGAGGTGGAGATGAAGTCGATTCTTGAATCGAGAAATTGAAGCTGAAATTGAGAGTTGTTGCTACTGATTCTTAACTGAAGCTTAGGATGAACAAATGTATGAAGTGAAGTTTGTTGAAGTAGCTAGTGAGATTGATTATAGGATCAATGTGAGTATGGGTTTGTCAAGATGATGCTTCTGTACAGGGATCGATGGAAGGTATTTGAGCTGGAGAGAGTATGAAACAGGGACTTAAGAGAATGAATGAATGAAACCATAGATGTATGTGTAGGTATGAGCAGGTTGGAAGTTATGATGAATCGGAAGATGAGAATGGGGTTGTGAAACTGAGCTGAATAGCAGGAGGTCTTGCAGCTGTGTTGAATAGCCAGGGTTTGAATTTGTTAGCAATTTGGGTGCTATTATGGTGAAATTAGCTGAGAAGAGCATTGAGCCGAGGTGGTGCTTGGCCTTAGATGGCTAAATGGTATTTTGTTTGTGGATTCATTGAGCTGGTGATTGCTAAGGTGCCGAGGATGTTGTGTTGCGGTGAGGAATGAAATGAAGTGGTGTTGTGATTATGGGTTGAATTGTGGCAATGAGCCAAGAAATTACTCGGGGGTGTTGAAGAAGCTACAGTGGAGATGGCTGTTGGGTTGTGCTTGGGTTGAAGCAGGGGCTGCGTTGAGGTGACCCATTGCAGTGTTGCTGTTGTTGCTTAGTGTTTGAGCTTACAGGGAAGACTCAGGTGGAGGTTGGATGTACTGTGATGAATGTGTTAGGAAGAGAGAAGCAACTCAGGCTCGCGACGCCATTGAGAATTGCAGGTACAATAATTGGAGTTGATGAGGGTTCTGGTGGTTAAGATGGGAAATTGAGCTAAGCTTAGATGAATGCTAGGTTTGGAGTTGCAGTTCAGGTGTTATGTTATGAGAATAGCACCATGAGTGGTTGCAGGCAGTTATGATAAAGGATATGCAGTGCAGGTGGTACAAGGAGAGGATGTTGCGCTACGAGAATGCGCAAGGATGAATCTCGCAATGGTTTAGTGAAATTGAGAATGTCTCCGCCGAGTCTTTGTGTATGTTGCAGTTTGAGCTATTGATGCCATGGGTGGTGTGTGCCGATTATGTGTGGAGGAATGATATGGAGCTATGGCTAGAAACAGAGGGTGTCTTTGCCATGGTCACAATGGCTGTGTGATTACAGAGCTGTGGAGGTATTGATAAGCCTCTGGTGTTGATAAAAATGCTTGCAAGTGCTAGTGGTGTTGAGAAGTACTGAGGCACTGGTGATGAAATGCAACATATAGAGCCAAGATGGCTGGCTAAGGAGCTAGTGAAGCACAAAGATAGTGTAAAATAGAAAATATGGCCTGTGATTCGGGGCTTATGGACAGGTTCGACTCAGATGAGTAAGGAGCTGATAACTGACTCTGACTCAGATCTGATTCAGGGATGAACCGGCCTGACTCACTGACTCGACTCGGTATGACTTTGACTAGTTGACCCGGACGATTTGAATCGTTGACCGGTGACCGGTTTGACTCTGCCAGTCACCTGAGATGCTTTTCCGGCGACTATTCCGGCCGGATTCCGGCCACAATCCCAGTTTTCCGGCGAGCAAAAAATCCAGAATTTTCTATGGACTTCTCTCATGGGTGTGAAGACTTGGGCTTGGAATTGGATGGAGAATTGGACTCAAATTTGGAAAGAGAAGGTGGAAGAGTTGAGAAAAGCTTGGATTTGGAAATTGAATTGCAAAAGAAAAAGGATTCTATTCCTTGGAAGATTTGGAGAATATTGAAGCCTATAAATAGAGAAGTTTTCTACAACTTCTACATATCTTTTACACACATCTCTACACACAATTCTTTTCTTTTCTTATTCTTTGTGTGAACTCTTTAGCATGAGTAGCTAATTTTATTGATTGAGGATGAATTCCTAGTTCTTAATATGATTTGAGTTTTTGTTTTTAATTCTATCTTGAAGTTTTCACATGATTATCGTTTGTTTTTACTAATAGGAATGATCTTAATGACATTCATGATTGATTGATAGATTGTTTAGAATGCATGCTAAATTGATTTGTTAGTTTAATCTAAATCTAGTATAAGTTAGGGAATAAGTAATCGTTCTCGACACTTTACACAAGTAGAAAACACGAGACCTTGCGGAGGGATTCCGTGGAGCAATTGTGTGTAGAAACAACGCTAGAAAGTGAACCAAGCGAACCGAGTTTAACTACTAGTACTAAACCTAAATTCATAAATCTTAATGCATTCAGGGAATTACATCTTGTAAGCGAACCTCGGGGTGGTTCTTTTGAATAGAATCGATAACTAAGCGGACTGTTACTCGGTGAAATTAGGGATTTTGGGGCTAGCTAAGCGTACCTGCTATCCTACGGTTGGTGATAATCTGTGACTAATAACAAGTAGAAAAGAACATAACTTGATTCATTGTTTCGTAACGAAGAAGGATTCCTTGATCTTGTCTCTCTTATTGCTTTCAACTTTATCTTTTAATTGCTTTGTTTATTTTCTTTTGCTTTTTACACCCCCCTTTTGTGACAATTTTTACAACTAGAATCTCGTGCTCCTCGTGGGATCGACCTTGACTACCCTATATTACTTGTTAATTAGGTAGTAAAGTATTAATTAATTTGTTGTGGTTACGACACGCATCATTCTTGCACCGGAGGACCAAGAGAAGACCACTTTCACTTGTCCATTTGGAACGTTTGCATATAGACGGATGCCGTTTGGCCTTTGCAATGCGCGGCTACCTTTCAAAGATGCATGGTAAGTATATTCTCGGATTATGTGGAGCTCATCATCGAGGTATTTATGGATGACTTTAGTGTTTATGGCAATTATTTTGATGGTTGTTTAAACAACCTTGAACTAGTTCTTAAACGATGCATAGACACAAACCTTGTCCTTAATTGGGAGAAATGTCATTTTATGGTAAACCACGGCATAGTACTTGGTCACATTGTGTCCTCTCGAGGGCTCGAAGTGGACAAGTCAAAGATAGATTTAATAAGAAACTTACAATATCCCACTTCGGTGAGGGAGATACGTTCTTTTCTTGGCCATGCAGGTTTCTATAGGCGGTTTATCAAGGATTTCTCCAAAATATCCATGCCGATGTGCAAGTTATTACAAAAGGAGGTACCTTTCGACTTCAACAAGGAATGCAAGGATGCTTTTGACAAATTGAAAGAAATGTTGACAAGTGCGCCAATTATCAAATCACCGGATTGGAATCTTCCATTTGAATTGATGTGTGATGCTAGTGATTATGCGGTTGGAGCCGTTTTGGGTCAAAGAGTGGACAAGTTGTCCCATATTATCTATTATGCATCTAGGACCCTTAATGATGCACAAATCAATTATTCTACCACGGAAAAAGAGTTATTGGCTATAGTTTTTGCGTTGGAAAAATTTCGATCATACTTGGTGGGTACAAAGGTTATTGTGTATTCCGATCATGCCGCACTAAGACACTTAATAAAGAAGAAAGAAGCTAAGCCAAGATTAATCCGGTGGATCCTATTGTTACAAGAGTTCGACATAGAAATTCGTGATAAGAGAGGTGTGGAGAATACCGTTGCGGATCATCTTAGTAGACTTGTTATGTCTCAAGAAGAACTTCCATTACAAGACCGCTTTCCGGATGAACAACTTTTCTCCATGGAAGAATCAACACCTTGGTATGCGGATATAGTGAATTACTTGGTGACAAGGAAAGTACCTAATACAATGTCCAACTTCCAAAAGATGAAACTTAAGAAGGTATCTAAGCAATATGTGTGGGATGAACCATACTTATGGAAATATGGCGTTGATCAAATAATGCGAAGGTGCGTGCCTAACTCCGAATTTCAATCCATCCTCTCCTTTTGCCATACTTTTGCTTGTGGTGGCCACTTTGGTTCTAAACGCACCGCTCTCAAAGTTCTCGAGAGTGGATTTTATTGGCCCACCTTGTTTGAAGATTCATATGCCTTTTGTAAATCGTGTGATAGATGTCAACGAACGGGCAATCTAGGTGCTCGAAATCAAATGCCACTCACACCAATTCTCGCCGTTGAGATTTTTGATGTGTGGGGTATCAGTTTTATGGGCCCTTTTGTCAATTCGAATGGAAACTTTTATATACTTCTTGTCGTTGATTATGTTTCGAAATGGGTGGAAGCTAGAGCCACCAAAACTAATGACTCTCAAGTTGTTTGTGATTTTGTAAGGGAAAACATATTTAATAGGCATGGTACACCAAGAGTGGTGATAAGCGATGGAGGCTCACATTTCAAGAAGGCTTTCCACGCTCTCCTCAAGAAGTACAACATAACACACAAAATTGGTACGCCTTACCATCCACAAACTAGTGGACAAGCGGAAATTTCAAATCGTGAGATCAAGTCCATTCTTGAGAAAACGGTGAATACCACGAGGAAAGATTGGAGCTTTAAGCTCAACGTGCACTTTGGGCGTATAGAATGGCGTATAAGACACCGATTGGTATGTCTCCATATAGGTTGGTTTATGGCAAGGCTTGTCATCTTCCGGTTGAACTTGAACATAAGGCTTATTGGGCGATAAAGAAATTCAACATGGAGTATGATGAAGTGGGGAAACAAAGGAAGTTACAACTAAATGAGCTAGAGGAGATACGTAATGATGCTTACGAGAGTGCGATGATTTCTCGGAAAAGTTTTGTTGTGGGGCAAAAAGTTCTTTTATTTAATACTCGTTTACGTTTATTTCCGGGTAAGCTTAAGTCCCGTTGGGTGGGACCATTTGTTGTTACTAATGTTTATGATCATGGTGCAGTTGAAATTGTTAGTGACAAAACAGGACAACATTTGAAAGTCAACGGTCATAGGTTAAAGCCATATTATGAAAACTTTCCAACGGAGCATGTGGACGTAATTGGACTTCAAGATGCACTCCCTCTGGAGGAGTAATATGCAGCAAGAGCTAAGTCGGGCCGTCGACTTTCAAACAAGCGCTTAATGGGAGGCAACCCATCGGTTTTGTATTTCTTATCCTTTTGCTTTTTGTTATTTCTTTTTCTTGTTCCTTATCATGTTAAAATTTCCCACCTTGACTTTACTAGGAGGATTCAATTACATTGAGGACAATGTAAGGTTTAAGTGTGGGGGAGTGGTTAAGCATGTTTTTAAAACAAAAATTACAAAAAAATTAAAAAATTTGAAAAAAAAAAAAAAAAAGTTTTACCTAAAACTTCAACTTTTAGAGATTTTAGAGTCCCTAGCATACTTCTAGGTATGTTTACATAGAGATTTTGACCGACATAATTGAACTTGGAAATGTTAGAGAACTACATTCGGATTTCTTGCTTGTTTGAGTGTTAAATAATGGATTTAATCATGCCGGTGATGCGAATTTGGTGCGGGGAGAAATGCATTATTAGAGTTGCTGATCAATCATTAGTGGAGACTACCTGTATTCATATCATGTGAGGCACCGACCAGAAATTTTTCCATCTACTAAAGAGCTTTCTTTTGAGTGTGTGTCACCGTACGTAAATTAGGGTAGAATGGTGAGCTACCCAACCTCCCACCAATAGAAGCACTACTCTTTGATCTCTTGAGTGCTAATTTTGTCAATCATAAGGGTGACGTCTATAGATGAAAGCTTCCTTCTTGTAGTTCGATTTGCAGTTAGCACCATTCTCTCTCGACAAACGGATCCATAGAAACACATTCATCATCAACAAGGAGCGACATAAAAATCTACAAGGAAAGTTGGAAAAGTTTAAGGTTTACAAGCAACGGAATGAGAAAAAGAGCAAATTTCATATTCAAGTAAAGCAACATACAAATGAGCGGATTTTACATATATGTTGAGGACTTACAATACAATGAGGTAATTTTATATCCAAGTATGAAGACTTATTTATAAGAGCAAAGAAAAGTAAAAGGTGAGAATTATTGAAGTTTATGATTTTGAGGCGATACAAGTTGTGAAGAATCAAGCGGTAAAATACTTCTCCCACGGCCATGGTTTATTTTTGTTTTGTATTGTTTTGTTTAATAAGCCGTGGGGAAGGAAAATTTATAAGGAAGTTTCAAGCGACAAGGATTTAAGGTAAAAGAGTTACAAATTGTTAAGGATTTATGAAATTCGAGAGTTTATCACCAATAGTTGAAACCGAAGACGAAGACCAAGAAGATCAAGACGAGGAGCGGAAGACGTTTCTATTGGATACCGTGAGAGTGGTGTTATCATAATTGGCGATCGGATGTGAAGGTGAGTAAGTAATCTCATCCTCAATAATAAATGGTTGATTTCCTTTCTTAGAGATCGTTAGAAAAATGGTTTTTCAAAATGTTAAAAGATGTGGGTTTTTAAAAATATTTCGGAAGTTATTCTTCCCACCATTCAACGTGTTGCAGGAATTCTCTCTTCATTCCTACCTGCACACATGTGAGACCCATAAAAAGCTGTCTTTTTGAGTGCAATTATCATAAAATCATTTTTGGTGAGGTAGAAGTTGAGGCGAAATGCTTATTGATCGTTTCTCAAACACGCGTTCTCTCATTATGGTGTGGTTATTTCTCACTCAACAATTAAGAATGAGAATATGTTCTTTAGTATTTCTAACTTCTTATTACTAGAATGCGAAACTCTATGTCCTCATAACTCTTTGGATGCTTGTGACGCTTGAACGCTTTGAAGTTGTGAGTTTTTAGTTTGATTTGCTCGAGGACTAGCAAAGTCTAAGTGTGGGGGAATTTGATAGGGTGTAGAATACATCCTATTTACTATCTATTGTTTATGCTTTCTTTGCTATTTTTCTTGTAAATTATGTATTTTACGTCTGTTTTGAGTTTTGCAGTTACTTTGGAGTCACACGGAGGAAAAGAAGAATAAATGATCCAAATTGAGCAAAAAGGGCAGGATTGTCATTTCACAAGCAAGTAATATATGGAACCCAACCACGGTTAAGGGATAACTCTTATGGAGGAGCACTAAAGACAGCCAGCGACATGTTAAGGGGCAACCCATGAAAGATTACTAAATACACCCGTCTTACGCGTGCGGGGCACCCATCAGCTATACCTAACCCTAAACTCGAGAGGCGTTTCTCTCAATTATTTCACATCTGAAATTTGGGAAGAAAAGCAGCGCAGCTGCTATTGAATTTTCTTGTCCGAGAGAAGTAGAGAAGCTGTCGAATTGTGAGACAGAGAGAAGGAATCGATGTTCTTGAGTAAAACTGAGATGGGGTTTGTGTTGATTTTTGTTGAATCGAAAGAAGCAGAGATCGAGATACAAAAGAAATTGAAGAACAGGCCGAGAAGAGAAATTCATGGGTTCAGCTGATTTGGGTCTGTGGTCGAGCTGAGAATCGATGCTGCAATTGATTCAGAGAAGAGCAGATAGGGTTTGAGAAGAAGAGTTGTTCGATCTGTGATGAACAAAGAGAGAACAGATCGAGAAATTATGAAGAGACTCCCTGCTAATGGAACTGTAGTCATGATGCAATGAAGAAATCGATGTGTTGAGTGAAATAGAGATGGGTATGTAGTGAATAGTTGTTGCTGTTAATCGAGATCGATTGGAAGAAAGGGATCTCTGAGTTCAAGAGATTGTGTGGCTATAATCGAATTGGAGAATGGGGTTTGATGGAATTAATGAATCTGTGGTTGATACGTGAAGAAGAAATGGATCTGGGGATCGTTTTGTGGTTGAATTTCGAGCTGGTGATGGGATGAATGATAGCAGGGATCGATGGGAGGTGATTGAGATGCAGAGAGAAGAAATCGATGCTGCTGTGCAATCGATTCAGGGTAATGGAGATGAAGAAATGTGCAGAGAAGGAGTTGATGCCGCTGTTGGTGGTGAGAAATGGGTTCGAGTAATCAGAGATTGAATGGGTTTTGAGCAGAGATTGATTGGATGCTGGGTTTGAGAAGATGAATTCGATGGCGAGATTTGGATCGAAGCAACCTAGGTTTGCTAGTTCTGTAAAATCAGTTGAATGAAGACTCGAAAGAAGCGACAATTGTGCAAGAATGAGTCTCGTAGATGAATGTTAGGAATGTGCAAGAAAGATCGGCTGAAATTGGCACGAGAAATCCCCGAAAAACAAGCGAACTCGCCAAATTTCTCTTTGGCGAGTCAACTCGGACCGGAGATGACCGATCCAAAGCCACAGTGGAAGTAAGACCAAGAAGCTTCGGCAAAAGACTGACTCAGAAGCTGACTCACCATCTGGTTTGACCCGATTGACTAACGGTGGACTGACGGTTTGACCATTTTGACCGTTAGTCCTAACGGAGGACTGACGGAATATTCCGTCGAATATACCAGTGACGGCAACAGAACTCAGGTGGCCGACGATGACTTTTCCGGTCGGATTAGGCCATAATACCCGATTTTCAATGAGCCAAAAATTCCGGAATTTTCTATGGATTTCTCTCATGGGTGTGAAGACTTGGGCTTGGAATTGGATGGAGAATTTGGCTCAAATTTGGAAAGAGAAGATGGAAGATGAGAAAGACTTGGATTTGGAAATTGAATTGCTAAAGGAAAAGGATTCTATTCCTTGGAAGATATGGAGAACATTGAAGCCTATAAGTAGAGAAGTTCTCTACACACTTACACACATCTTTTGACACACCTCTTTACACACACAACACTTGTGTTTTTGCTAGCTTTTGAAAATTCTTCTTTTTAATTATTTGTGTGAACTTGAAAATTCTCCTTTTAATAATTATTTGTGTGAATTTCAAAAACATGAGTAGCTAATTTTCTTATTGATTGAGGATGAATTCCTAGTTCTTAATACATGATTTGAGTTTTGTTTCAATTCTATCTTGAGATTTTTCACATGACTATCGTTTGTTTTTACTAATAGGAATGTTTTATTCATTCATTCATGATTGATAGATTGTTTAGAGTGCACGCTAAATTGATTTGTTAATTTGATCTAAAGCTAGTGAAAGTTAGGGGATAAGTAATCGTTTCTTGACTCTTTACATAAGTAGCAAACACGAGACCTTGCGGAGGGATTCCGTGGAGCGATTGTGTGTAAAAACAACGCTAGAAAGTGGACCAAGCGAACCGAGTTTAACTACTAGTACTAAACCTAAATTCATAGATCTTAATGCATTCGGAAATTACATCTTGTAAGCGAACCTCAAGGTGGTTCTTTTGAATAGAATCTGATAACTAAGCGGACTTGTTACTCAGTGAAATAAGGGATATTGGGGCTAGCTAAGCGGACCTACTATCCTACGGTTGGTGATAATCTGTGACTAATAACATGTGGATGAAAAACATAACTTGAATCATTGTTTTGCAACGAAGAAGGATTCCTTGATCTTGTCTCTCTTATTGCTTTCAACTTTATCTTTTAACTGCTTTGTTTATTTTCTTTTGCTTTATACATCCCCCTTTTTGTGACAATTTTTACAACTAGAATCTCTTGCTCCTCGTGGGAACGAACTTGACTTCCATTATATTATTTTTAATTGAGTGGAAATATTAATTAATTTGATTGCACCTACGACACGCATCAAATTCCATCGATCTATTCACAGCAGCTCAGATTCCATACAAACCCCAGCTTCTCATCCATTTCCTTACTTCACACAAACACCAAACTTCACAGCGAACTATAATTCTACAGTCTCAGACCAATTTCAATCATCAGTAGATCCCCTTTCTTCATTTGATTCATCACAAAACCCTTAATTTCTTCTCTACAATCGACGCTCCATCTCAGACTCTGAACCATCTCTGATGTCTCAGTATCAACTCCATCTTCTTCTCCATTAATTTCAGATCTTTACAGGAGCAGCAGAAATCATTCTTGCTTATCGAACCCTAGTTTCTGTGAAACCCTCAAATCAACAGCAGACCCCATTTCAACAGAACCCGACTTCTATTTCTTCATTGTTTCTCCAACTGCAATCTCTTCATCGATCTAACAACCAACAGCTTGAATTTCTTCTCCCACTCTTCTGATTCTTCTCACAGATTCATCACATCAAGCCTCAGGAGCATCTAACAGCGGCAACAAGGAGAGAAGAAATAAAGGGGAAAATGAACCCTAGTTCTTCCCTCTCGGCCAAAATGAGTTCATTAACATTGGGACAGCTATTTGCACCCCAGAAATGGATACGAGCCACCCAGTAGTATCCCCTTAACCTGTGACTGGCTCCAGATAGCACCTGCCTGTGAAATGACAATTTTTCCTTTTGCGCTTTTGTGAAATTACTGGCGATCTTTTTCTTCTTTTGCACATAATGACTCCAAAGCACCTAAATAACTCAAAACTAAACATAAGCGATGCAATTCACAAGGATAATAGCAAAGAAAGCGTAAATACTAGATATAAAATTAGGTGTTTTACAACACCTATCAAATTCCCCCACACTTAGACTTTGCTAGTCCTCGAGCAAATCAAACAAAACAATTCTAAAGAATACATACAACTCCGTGTCGTCGAGGCTACGGTCACTTTTAGCATAAATAACAAGCCTTTAAACCCCTAGGTGTCCCTAGTGGACGAGTTATAGTCTCGTGAGGGTTTACTAGAGATATACCCACAAAACTTACTTTTCCAACTTACTAGTTCTCCGTAATGATAGCATCCAATGCGCTAAGAAGACATAGAAATTCTGCATACTAGTCATAAGAAGTTAGACACATAAATGAACACAATCTCATCCTTAAAAGTTGAGAGAGAAATAACCATCCCTTCTCGAAAGAAATTCGGGTTCGGAGTGATCGAAAGTCTCGACTCTGCCTCACAAGAAAGGGTTTTATGAAATTGCTCTCAATAATAAACAACTTTTTATGGGTCACACATGTGTCCAGGTTGGAATGAAGAGAGAATCTGCGACACGTTGTATGGTAGGAAGGCAAAACCCTAATCGAATCGTTTTGAAAACCCACATCTTTTATCATTTTTGAAAACCCATTTTTCTGACGATCTCTTCGAAAGGAAATCAACCACTTAACGAAGGTGGGAATATGCCTACTTACCTCGTTATCCGTTCGGCGTGCAGCTAGCACCACTCTCACAGCATCCATAGAAACGTCTTCGGTCTTCAATCGGTGTCTTCATCTTCGTCTTCGGTCTTCAACTCTTGATGATAACTCTTGAACTTCGTAGAATCTTGACAATATAACTCTTTCCTCTAATTCCTTGTTGCTTGAAACTTCTTTATAGATATTCCTTCTTCCATTGGCTTTATTGAAAGAATACAAAACTAAAAGCGAACTAAAATATAATACAACAAATTTTTCTTGTCTCTCTTTTTTTTTTTATTTTCTTTATTTTTTTTTTATTTCCTTTTTTTTTTCATTTTTTTTATTTTATAAATTTTTTTTTCTTTTTTTATGAGATAAGAAAAATAAATACAAAATAAAAACAAAACAAAAACAAAACAAAATAATAAAAACTAGTAACGAAACTAAAATTTTCTCTTGTCTTTTTTTTTTTTTTTTTATTTATTTTTTTTAAGACAAGAGAAAGTAAAATACAAATAAAAATAAAAACGTAAGTACAAAGGCCATGGTGTAAGTACTCTACCGCTTGATTCTTCACAACTTATATGTCTTGATATCATAAACTTCTCGAACTCTCATCTTGATAATTTTCACTCTTGTACAATAGTCTTCAACTTATAAAAATTTTGCTCCTTGTTTTGTTGCTTTACTCGAATCTGAAATCTGCTCAATTCTGTACCGTTGCTTGTAAACCTCGAACGTGTTCAACTTTCCTTCAAATTTGCGATGCTCCTCTTATTGATGATGATGGTGTTTCTATGGACTTGTTGGTGTAGAGAGATATAAGGTGGATGGTGCTAACTGCGAACAAGATTACAAGTGGTATGTAAGTTAGCAATTCGATGTCACCATCATGGTTGATAAAAATAGCACTCAAGAGATCAAAATAGTGCTTTTATGGTGGGAGGTTGGGCAGCTCACCATTCTGCCCGGAATTTACGTACGGTGACACACACTCTAAAAGCACAAATTTAGACAGGTACAAAGAATTGAAGGTTGGTGCCTCACATTATGTAACATGGGTAGTCTCCACTACAGGGGACCACTACTCTAATACCGAATTCAGTCTGCACCTTATTTGCCACTGGCATGGTTAAATCCAACTTTAACTCTCATACAATTAAGAAACCCGATCATGTTCTCTGTCATCTCTAAGTTCAGTCACTCTTATGAGAATCTCGATGTAATCTTAGCGACATGTATACTATGTGACTCTAAACTAACTACAAGTTGGAGTTTATTTATTCACTATTTTACACAAAAGTTGAAAATTTTCAAAAATTTACAATGCAAATGCTTAACCACTCCCCCACACTTAAACTTTACATTGTCCTCAATGTAAATTGAATCGTCCAAAGAAAGTCAAGGTGGGAAATTTTATAACAATATGCGACAAGAAATCATAAAAAATAAAAACAAGACAAGAAAAACTAAAAGATAAGAGATACAAAACCTATGGGTTGCCTCCCATTTAGCGCTTGGTTTAAAGTCGTCAGCCCGACTATATCCTTGCAAGATTCATTCCCCATATACTAACAATCGGAAAAGTTGGGGATCCTTCCATAGAACCTGTTTTGCAAACACTAGCTTCACACAAATATTAGTAATATAAAACAGAAATGAAGCTATTAACCGATAAAAGTTTCCCCCACACTTATTCTTGTCCACACTTGGAAGTGTATAAAGAATATAAAAGTCGGGGACTACCACGGTTTTTTGTTTCAAAACCTGCATAGTATGAGAATCAAGTATCTCTAATGGCGGAAATCGAGAAACAAAGTCATTCAACAATATTCTCGAAGCACATACATTCAAACCAATAAGAGGTAAAGGAGAAGAAACAATAGGCAAAGGGTTAGACAAACCTTGCACAATCTCTTGTATTACGGAATCCTCTTCATCCTTGAAAAACTCAAGTGAGTTAGTCACCTAATTTATATCATGGTCCTCTATCAAACCTTGCAACCATTCTTCATCCGTTTCTGCCTTAACCAAAGTTTCGACATAAACATCATCATTACAATCATATGCAAGCTCAATTGGGTCTTCCACAATAGTGGTCATAACGGTCTCATTCTCAACACACTCCTTTTTGTTGTAAGGCACATACTCTTTTGCGGATTAAAGTCTCGCCATAAGGAACTTTTTAGAACACTCATTGCATCTTCCTCAAGCTCTACCTTTGGAATAGTGATAGGTGTAGAATACACCGTATTTACTATCTAGAGTTTATGCTTTCTTTGCTATTTTTCTTGTAAATTATGTATTTTACGCATGTTTTGAGTTTTGTAGTTACTTGAGTCATGCCGAAGAAAAGAAGAAGAAATCATCCAAAATGGAGAAAGAATGGCAAAATTGTCATTTCATAAGGAATGTTAAGGACAACCCAAGCAAGGTTAAGAGGTAGTCAATTTTGTGCTTAAAGGAATCGCTAAACGCACCAAAGGAGAAACTCAGGGCACCTATCTTGGGGTGTATTTTATGCAGGGTGTCTTAATATCCCCTTCTCTCGATAATCTAATCGAGTTTTCTTCTTTCAGTTCTTTTCAAAATGTTATTCTGCAAGCGAGATTGGATCTCGAGAACTCACCGCCATTGAAACCGAATCATGAGAAATGGGAGAACGATGGATCTGTCATAGATGGGTGTGAGAGATTCAGGTCAGGGAAGTGCTGCTGTGATGAGACGACGAAGAAATTAGGGTTCGAAGTTTCAGCTAAAAAATCAGAGATGGGTTCAATGGATTTCAGGGATTTGTATCGATCTCAAGTTCTAATCTCGTTATGAGAAGAAATGCGGAGGAGAAAAGGGGATCTAGACAGAAAGAGATGAAGAATTGAAGAAGTTAGGGTGTAATTGTTCAATTGAAGAAGAGGTTGTTGTTGACTTGGGGGTCTCACAGGAGTTAGGGTCTTGATTTTTGCAGTTTGATGCCGAGGTTGGTACAAAGACAGAAGGAAGAGATGCTGCTGGTTTTCTGTCTGCTGTTGTTGAAGGCAATGAAAGATTGCAGTTGTGGTTGAGTGAATGCATTCTGGTGTGCTTGAGAATGGGGTTGTGCTCTATTCGAAATTGCGGCTGTTGCAGGCAAGGGTCAGTTAGTGATTGAAGCAATGCTCTAAGCTGTTGTGTTGGTGGTTGGATTGAAATCTTTCAGGGAAGTGATGGTGGTGAAATAATGAATACAGGGAAGTTATTTGTGTTGCCCTGACGTTACAGTTCAGATGGAATTGTTGCAGGTGCAATTGCATGGCTGTTGGCCTGAGTTACAATGCCTGAGCTAGGATGATGCTGTTGGTAAGAAGCTGCAAAATGGATGTCATAAGGGTTTGGTGGAGTACCACATTGGCGATAAATGAGATTGCAGATGTGTGTATGTGCTGGAATATATAATAACAAAGATGGGTTGAAGTGCAGATTTGCAGTATTAAGAGTTTGATGCGATCTGTGGTGATTGTAACGGAGTAATGTGCATTTGTGGAGGATGTTATTAGAGCCCGAGAATGGAATAGCAGCAGATTAACTCGGGATGAATGTGTGTGAAAATGTGGATGCAATGTTGTAGAACTACAGGCAATGTTGTCAAGGAAAAAGCAGCGAGACCTGGTTGCTGCCAATATCGATATGGGGGCATGGACTGTTGGGCGGTTTTGAATGAATGGTTAGATGTATGTTTAGGTGCAGGTGTTGGTGCTTTGTGTTGGTGGCTTGCAAGAACACAGGTCAGTGAACTGAAATGGTGCTGTGGTCATGGAGGATTCGCATGATCAGAATGGAGTTGATGCTGTAAATGGATGGAATTGCAGCAGCTGAGACTAGTGCTAGTAAAGGCACCGGTGATGATGGATTGCAGCTGGTATTGATGTGCAAATATGCGGGGGTAGGCTTGAATCTGTGATGTTTTGGAAATGGTGGTTTGAGCTGCAGTCTAGTGAGGTTATGAAGGAATAGCTCGAGTATGATGTGCTCGATGAGCAGCAGCCGGAAGTGGAGCATTTGCAAAGATGAAGATATTTGAACTAAAATGCTGAGAATGGAGATTGAGTTGCCAGGGATTGGCAGTTATGAAGTGATTGTTTGGATGGTTGCAATGACAAGTCTGAGATCGCAGTGGTACTGGTTGTGACTTAAGCTGGATTAGAGTCAGGGTGCAGATGGGTTGTAGCGATTCAACCGAGGTGAGGAGATGCGAGATGGTGTTGATGTCATGGCTTGGTGGTAATGAAGTGGTTGTTTGAGATCTGTTGCGGGGAAAAGAAATTGAAATAAGTATGCAAGCCATCATGGCCGGAAGCACAAGGATTGTGCATCACAACATCCGGCCGGTGCAAATGGCTCGGGCCTTAGCAAGTCGGCCCACTCGGCCTAGAGAACTCGGCTTATTCATGGTCCAGCTCGGTGACTAGCTCTCTAACTCGGACCCGACTCGTCGACTAGACCACCCGACTCGAGTTGACTCGAGTTGACCCGAGTTGACTCGTTGACTGGTGACCAAGGTGGACTTTGCACGGTCACTGGGATATTTTCCGTCTTAGGATTCAGCCGATTTCTACCATAATACCGCTTTTCGGCGACGTATTTTTGGACATATTTTCTACATGGGTTTTTCTCTCTTATGGGCTTGGTGGATTTTTATCTAATGGACTTTGAAGATTTGACCTAATTTTGGAAATAAGAGAGCTATTTAAAGGAAAGACTTCTACAACTTTTGGATATCACATATTTTTCTTGGAACTTTGGAGAGCCGGTTTTGTTTATGCTTCTAGGGTTTGCTTTTGTTCATCTTCTTCTTTTCAATTAATATTTTTATGATGAACTCCATAGCTATGAGTAGCTAAACAAAAATTTTTGGTTATGGGATAAAGTTGATTTCTCAATATGTTATATGATTCAATGAATTAGTTTTGTCTCAATATTTTATTGTTTGTGATTCACAATTAATAGTGTTATATGATTTGATAGTTTGTTTGGTTGAGTCCGGAATCAATCCGATTTACATTCATCTCTAGAGCTATATTAGGGTTTTCAATACGAAAAAGTTGTTTATCCCCCGATTCTAAGTAGCATAATTGTGGGTAGTGCTTGTAGTGATATATCCTACTAGTCACAAGTGAATCATAACTTTTGTTAAAACGTTTAGTGCTTTTACACATTCGTTTGAATTGATTAGTCTTATTCCATAGAACTTATTGCTTTTAGGGAGTTAAATCTAATTGTGCTTTTACACTTTAGGTTGCTTTCTAGGAAGAATTCACATATGCATCTTTTAATGTGGTTGTGATGAAAACAGGGAATTAGCGGGATATACTTGCGATCAAGGTATCCTAGGACTATTAGTAGATGAGAGATTAAAATACCAATTCTAATCATTGATGAAAATACATGTTTGTGAATGATACTATCCCGTGACCAATATCTTCTCCTTATTGATTATTCCAATTATTTGCTTTGCTCTATTTTATTTTTACTTTAGTATTTCGCTTAAACAACAAACATCCCCCTTGGTTACCTTAGAAACTGAAAATTGCATAACAACAATTGCCTCTCTGTGGATACGAACTCTTCCTTACTTTGTACTTCATTTAAATTTAGTGAGTAAGAAAGTCAAATTATTTTTGACGGATTGACAACCGATCAAATAGGTTCTTGATTGTTATAAAGATCAATGCTCGAGTAATCTACACAAGTGTCATCATACTCCTCTTCGTCTCCATCTTGATCCCAAAAAGACTCAATTGTACACTCCTCGGGGATGTCACCATGAGTTGTTTCAAGCAATGTATCATAATCACCGTCACTATCATAGTCAACATAAGATTGGTCCTCGCTGAATTTAGTGTTGCTAATCTCGAACTCATCCTTTTGAATAGGTGAATGATCATTATTACGATCAAGAGTTGAGTTAACTACACAGTTATCAACGAAAGTGCCCAAGGATTTTCCTTTTTCAACATTAGCATCAATCAAATATTCATCACAAACCATATGCACATTAGAATTATCCATATCTTCCTTGCATTGATCAATGCCTCTTCGCAAGCTAGCAATACCTTCACGAAGTTCTTGGAGTTGCTCGTCTGTAGTCTCTTTTGCTTTTTGAAATTCTTCTTGTAAAAAGTTGGAAACTTTGTCTATAAAGTTAGAGACTTTTTGTTCATGAGCATAAGAATCCTCCCATCCTTGTGTTGTTCACACACATACCCGCCATAAGGTTGTTGAGGAAAACCATAAGGTTCCATGGAATATTGGTCATAACCAATGAATTGGTTTTGATCATACCGGAATTGGTAGTTGTCATATTGTTGCGGTTGTTGAAAATCGTATCCATCCATGTAGTATGCTCCTTCCATGAGAAACAAGTACCTGAAATAAGATTCTCAAACCAAGGTTAAAACCCAGAAAATAAAACAAAAACAAAACTAAAAAAAAAAAAAAAAAAAACCAAAAACAAGTGACAACCGCTGCCTCCCTAAGTAGCGGGGCCAAAATTTAGTATAGTGGTAAGTATTCCCGCCTGTCGTTGTAGTATAGTGGTAAGTATTCCCGCCTGTCACGCGGGTGACCCGGGTTCGATCCCCGGCAGCGGCGCCAAAATTTGATCGGTTGTCAGCCGACACAAATATAAATTACACTTTCTTACTACTCAAAATATAAATATAGCAAGGGCAAGAAAGGATCGTTCCCACAGAGAGGTCTTGGTTGTCAAATTGATTCGGTTTCCTATAAATAACACCGGGAGTTTTCTGATTTTTATAAACGAAAATAAAATAAAAGCAAAACAATAAAAAGTAAACACGCAAATCAAGGATGAGAAAGTATTGGTCATGGATTTCGTCTTCAATCACAAACATGTTTTCAACACAATAACTAGAATTGATATTTTAATCTCAACTTTATCAAAGGCCCTAGAATACCTTGATCGCAAGAATATCCCGCTAATCTCCTCTTGTCATCAACAAACACATTAAAAGATGCGAATATGAATTCTATCTAAAAGAACAACCTAACGTGTAAAAGCACTAATCAAGTTTAATTCCCTAGATGCAATAGGTTCTATGAAATCAGGCCAATCAAAGCAATCGAACGTGTAAAAGCACTAATCCGATTTAACAAAGGTTATGGTTCACATATGATCATAAGAATATATCACTACAAACTATAATCATATTTATGCTACTTCAAATCAGGAATTATCACTTTTTGCGTATAATAACCCTAATCTAGCAAAAGACATGCATGTGAGTTCTACCAATTTGCAACTTGACAAAACAAACATTCAATCATATGACAATATTATTGGTGAATCATAAACGATAATATGAGAGAAAACTAATTTATTGAACAAAAACTCATGTTTGGAAATCCAACTAATCCATAACCAAAAGAAAACTCTAGCTCATATTCATGGATCTCATAACAAGAATAAAGAGAAAAGGTTTCATGTTTTTAAACCCTAGAACAAGAGTAGAGGCAAAAAGATTAAAAGATAAAAGATATCCCATAGTTCTAAAAGTCTTTCCTTTAAATAGCTCTCTTGTTTCCAAAATTAGGTCTAATCTTCAAAAGTCCACTAGATAGAAGTCCACCAAGCCCATGTGTGAGAGAAACCCATGTAGAAAATATGCCCCAAAAACGGTCGCCGGAAAACTGGTATTATGGCCGGAAATCGACCGGAGAAGTGACCGGAAAACATCTCAGGTGACCGGCAAAGTCCACCCGGTCACCGGTCAACGAGTCAAACGATCCAGAGAGTCAGCCGGGTCAACTCGGGTCAAACCGACCGAGTCAGGTGAGTCAGGGTCTGGATCATCTATCTGACTCGGTTAAGTTGGCTAGGCCAGGCCATTGCACAGGCCATATCTTCTGCTGCACTATCATTGTGCTTCACCAGCTCATATCCAGCCATGATGGCTGTTCAATTCCTTCTCACTAAATTCTGCAGCTCAGTTCAATTCCAAGCCATCTTCAACAGCCAACAGCTCCAACTGCATTGCATAACTCCCAAGCTGCAGCTTCTTCCAATTCCATCACTCAACTGAGCAATGGCAACAGCTCCATTCAGTCCATCGCCACTGCAGCTGCATCAGTCTGTAACCTTCCAGAAACATCTTCACTCCAGCTGCAATGTAACATGCCTGCAACACTCGTTTCCGCAACTCAGCCAACACCATTCATTCACAGTCCATCCTTGCCTTGCATTCCAACTCCAGGCAACAGTGCCATATGCAAAGCATTCTGCACTTCAGCCATACCCCACTATGCCTAGCCATTGCATAAATTCCAGCTCAACTCCATTTCACTGCACTTGCATCTTCTAATTGTACCAGTTGCTTACTCAGCTTCAGTGCAGCTGCAATTACAGCTTGCCTTCAGCTCTGCCATAGCCCAGCATCAACCATTTCCCTGTAAGCTCTATCACTTGCCACTGACTCCATTTCAGTTCATCCAGCAGAGACCAGCTCCGCTTCCTACCAAAGATCACCACAATCTCTTCAAATCTGTCTCGCAACCCCGCAACACCTGCAATCTTGGTGAGCAGATTTGCGGCATCAATTCCTGCAACAATTGCTTCAATTACTCAAGATGGCGAAATGCATACCAAGCCATCACTTCCATAATACCCATCACCTGCAAATGCATTTGCATCTCGTGCCTCCACTCGAACCATTTAGAACTGCACATTCATCTTTGTTTCAGTCTAATTGCACCACCAGATTCTTTATTAGTTTTGCAATCACCGGCTCCACCTTCCTATCTTTGTCTCAATTACCAGACTAAAAGCACCAAACTCAACAATCTCAGCTGCATTTCCAGTACTACAAACTCTAAAATCCACACCTGCTCAAGTCACTGCTCCATAAATCTGTTACAAATCAATTGCAGCTTCCCAGTCAATCACCAGGATACATGTCTTGCATAACCAACAATCTACAGCCTCAACTCCAGATGATGCCAGAACCATCCTAGACTTCAAACCCATTTGCGCAATAACCAACACCAGCTCGAACCCATTACTGCCAATATAATAACACCTCCATTTTCTCAAAGCCACCGCACTTTGTGACATAAAAACCACATTCAATTCCATTGTCAATCGTCCTTCTAACCATAACAGCAGCAAATCTATTTCGTCTTCCTCCATCTCTAAATTCATCTGGCAACAAATACATTTTCTGCAGCTTCAATAGCCACCACCAGTCAACATCACCATCTCCATGGCATGAAATGCAAGCTCCATTGTAGCTCATCACCAGCTCTATCTCCAACTCAGCTTTAACAGCATCACTGCATAACAGCACCAGAACAAGACACAACCATCTCCGCTCCAGCAGCAGGCAAGCATCAACAAAACCCATCTCAATTGAAGCTCAGAACCCTAACTATCAAACCAGAACCCCCATTTGCCATTCCATTCACCTTGCCTGACTGTACCCTTCCAGTTCACCACCAACGCGGCACATTAGACTGCCAACAAACTGTTTGCTCAACTCAACAGAGACTTGGCTTCAATCAAAAGCAGCCACTCCAATTTCCGTTCATGGCTGCAACTCAACCAAACTTAAAATCACCCGAGACCCATTCTCTGATTCTTCTCTTCAAGTTACAGAACCGACCCATCTTTGATTTTCGCATCAATTTCTTCATAGCAAGAACCCTAACCTAAATTCCATCGATCTATTCACAGCATCTCAGATTCCATACAAACCCCTGACTTCTCATCCATTTTCTTACTTCACACAAACACCAAACTTCACAGCGAACTATAATTCTACAGTCTCAGACCAATTTCAATCATCAGTAGATCCCCTTTCTTCATTTGATTCATCACAAAACCCTTAATTTCTTCTCTACAATCGACGCTCCATCTCAGACTCTGAACCATCTCTGATGTCTCAGTATCAACTCCATCTTCTTCTCCATTAATTTCAGATCTTTACAGGAGCAGCAGAAATCATTCTTGCTTATCGAACCCTAGTTTCTGTGAAACCCTCAAATCAACAGCAGACCCCATTTCAACAGAACCCGACTTCTATTTCTTCATTGTTTCTCCAACTGCAATCTCTTCATCGATCTAACAACCAACAACTTGAATTTCTTCTCCCACTCTTCTGATTCTTCTCACAGATTCATCACATCAAGCCTCAGGAGCATCTAACAGCGGCAACAAGGAGAGAAGAAAGAAAGGGGAAAATGAACCCTAGTTCTTCCCTCTCGGCCAAAATGAGGTCATTAATATTGGGACAGCTATTTGCACCCCAGAAATGGATACGAGCCACCCAGTAGTATCCCCTTAACCTGTGACTGGCTCCAGATAGCACCTGCCTGTGAAATGACAATTTTTCCTTTTGCGCTTTTGTGAAATTACTGGCGATCTTTTTCTTCTTTTGCACATAATGACTCCAAAGCACCTAAATAACTCAAAACTAAACATAAGCGATGCAATTCACAAGGATAATAGCAAAGAAAGCGTAAATACTAGATATAAAATTAGGTGTTTTACAACACCTATCGGTTGTGCGTACACAAACCGTTTAATGGTTTAGAAACCCTACATTCCTTTTTCCTTCTATGATATTCTTTATATCTTAAGACTGCTTGTTGAGGTTTGATTGTGAACTCCTCTCACAAAATCGCGCTTTCATGGATACTCCAAGCACCATGTCTTTTGATGGGAAAGATATCGGTATGATTGTTAAGCCATCAATCACTAAGAAAAAGAGAAATCTCAATTGTCTCCAACTCTAAAAAGAAAAAGAAGGAATGTAAGGAAGCCAGGAGTTGTTCCTTCAAACTCTCAGAAGTTCTCTGATGTTCTTGAAGAGTTGAAGCTGGCAAGAAAAAAGATTCAACAAATAAAGGCTTGTGTTTTAAGATCATTGGAAATTCATAAGACCCCGGTTCGACATCATCGCCAAGAAGGTTTATTGGTATTGACTCCTTCCTCCATGAACCATATGTTCCAATGTCTGTTGACGACAAGGAGTTCGGGGACGACAAGGAATTTTTCAAAGATATTAATATCTAGTAAAACTTCTTAAAAGAATTTTTATTCGGGTTTTCGTTTAAGAAGGATAACTAGGGTTTGGAATAGCCATTATTGTGAGTACACATAGCTATGTCCAACGTTTTCATCTTCGTGTTTTTAGGTTTATTTGTTTAAATTCTTAAAAATTGTTTGGAAGATGATTTTTGCAGTATTAATCTTTATGGTTTTATATATTGCAATATGTTATGGGATATGTGTGTTTGCGTCCGTGAACTATTATTGTCCCATACGATGTCAAAAGTTATCTCTTTCATATGTCGATATGCATGTATTAATACAAGATCGATGAACTTTTGACAAACAAAAGTTAAGCCTATTATGTCATTTATTGATGAAAGATAGGTTAAAATCTTTTGTTTACAAGGATTATGTATATTATATGTGATTGTGCAAATAGTGATGGAAAATACAATGAATCCTTGTATAGTCCGCAGTATTGATCTTCCCTGATCCATATTTTATGTATATACTGTGCGGCTCCGTAAGCCTTCTTATGTGAGCATTTCCAACTAGACTAATCATAGATTCGTTTGTGGTTATTTTGGTTGTGTATTCCGATTAAATTAATCATGGGATCTCTTGTGGTTAATTTAATTGAGAATTTTGGATACAAAATCATTTTGTGGTTTTTGGTGTCCAAAGAAATCCTTATTTTCTCATAAAAGTAAGGTCGCTCTTGTTGTTCTTTCGAGAATGACATCAAATGGGGGAGAGTTCTTTTGAACTTGCGCTTAATTGCCAAATCTTTGTGGGGAGTGCGGCTGTGGAATATTTGAGGGGTTATCTTGTATCTTTATAAACTCCGTGATGAATGCATTTAGCTTGGCTTTATGATTGCATCTAAACAAAGTTGATATGTACTTTTCTTTGGTCTTGAAGTGTCTCCATGGAAATTTCATTAGGATCCAGTTTTCGTACCTTTGCCAATTTTATTGACAAAAAGGAGGAGAATTAATATGTAGTTGCAGTACAAATACATCTGGTTTTCGGATCATTATGTAAGGGGAGTGGTTTTCGTGTTAAGACGAAGTATTGACTAAGGGGGAGTGATACATATCACCATAGTATTGTTGTCAAAGTTGTGATATGAGAACTTTGATACTTTTGTGTAATAATACTATGACACTTTGTATAACAATGATCGAGAACTTTTGTTTTCTCATTGTTATGGCTACGGAACTTCAACAACTATGATGTTGAACCGAACATCTATGGAATCATGGGAGTACTTGGAAAAGACGAAGTTTTCAAGTAATGTTGAAGCACCAAGGAGATCAAGCATCGGACGAGAAGCTACAAAGTTTTATCTATTTTGTAATCCATATGTATTGATAGTTTTGTCACTAAAATTGACAAATGGGGAGATTGTTAGAGCATTGCTCGGTCGAACTCGCATGCGTTGCTATCTCAAGCATGTTTGTCAATATTAGTGATCAAAACTATATGTCTTGATTTCTAGTTTACTTATGACTAAGTCTCGGTCTAGGATAGTCAAGTATAGTTGAGCTCCAGACTCCATGACGATTATCTTACAAAGACGAAGAACTACTCGAGGAACCAGTGGAACTTCATCCGACTAAAAGGTATGTGGAGACTTGAACTCATTTGTCACTCAAAAGTCTATTATATCTCCTACTCTTGAGACAATAGTCGTATAAGTATGATAGTTTTCATACATACACATTTGTTATTTGAGCCCAGTTTACTCGCCTATCTTTTTCTCGAAATATGTGTTGGTAAGCTTTCGCTTTAACCACATCTCATCTTTACCCGTGACGAAAGTCATGATGACGTTTCAATCTTGAAAATAACTTTGATGACGATAGTCGTCAATAACGATTGTTATAACATTATACAAGAATGTTTCAATGATTGAAATGTAGAGTTGAGATTACCATATATGGATATAAGCATATATAGTGTGTTCGCACATTAGTGTATAAATCCATGTACCGGAAACCAAGTGCGTGCATATGTGTGCATATGGTATTGGTGAAGGAGACAGGTTAGGTACGCGTACTGGCAGAAGTTTTCAACCGAAATTTTTTGTTGAGTTTGCAGTTTGCAAACTAGTAAACCAGATCACCGTACGCGTACCCATGGAAGTTTTCGAATCGAAAATTTCTGCTGTGTTTGTAAACTCAAATCCGGTAGCTAAGGTACGCGTACCCAATTTGGTTATTTCTCAAATCGGTAGTTCATGCAATTAAAATAATAAATTATAAGGAATGCAATCTTTGCAAATAGTGGGTATATTGTTCATGAATTGATTCAAATGAATCAAACCGATTTTGTTTCAATTGTGTCTATGAATAAAGACCTAAGCAATTGAACAACTCTTCAACTAGTTCTTATGAGTCATTTGAACTGGTTATGAGAAAGATGAATACGGTTAATATGAAAGTGCTCATATGGCTAACTATTGGTTAACTATTTGTGAACTAACTAAGTGTACACGTTTAGGTACGGTTACTCAAACCGAAATGAATACATTTCATTTGTGTGTGACAAGCTAAGTTTCGATCTAACGGTTGAAAGATATTAGCTTGTATCTAATCAGGTTTTTCATCTAACGGTGAATATTGAATGCTTTGTTACCAAGGTAACTTAGATTGCAAACCCTGATTTGAAAACTATATAAGGGGAACTCTAGCAACTGGAAAAACTAATCCCCACACCTCCTGTGTGATACTGGTTGGTTTTGCTAGAGTCGATTCTCCTTTAACCTTAGGTTTCTTCTCGAGACCCTGTAGGTTAACGACTGAAAGACTTCATTGGGGTTGTGAAGCCAGACGAAACAACTTCTCTTGCACGGTTGAGCGATCTGATCTTGCCATTTTCTATCGTACGAGTTCAATTGAATAATTGACTTGAGATTATATCTCCGATAGGGCAAGATAAAAAGAAATCACAAACATCTTCGTCTCATCGTTTGTGATTCCACGATATCTTGTTTTGCTACCATACGATTAAGATTATTGTGAGGCGATTGATAATACTAGGTTGTTCTTCGGGAATATAAGTCCGGGTTATCAATTAGTTCCTGTTCACCTTGATTTATCAAAAGATGGAACAAAACTCATAGGTTTATCTGTGGGAGACGTATTTATCTATTATCATAGACTTTTTTGTGTGATACAGATTTGTTTATTAAAGTCTTCGACTTTGGGTCGTAGCAACTTTTAGTTGTGGGTGAGATTAGCTAAGGGAATCAAGTGCGTAGTATCCTGCTGGGATCAGAGACGTAAGGAGCGCAACTGTACCTTGAATCAGTGTGAGATTGATTAGGGTTCAACTACTGTCCAGACCGAAGTTAGTTTGTAGTAGGCTAGTGTCTGTAGCGGCTTAATACACTGTGGTGTTCAATCTGGACTAGGTCCCGGGGTTTTTCTACATTTGCGGTTTCCTCGTTAAAAAACCTGGTATCTGTGTAATTTCTATTCGCATTATATTTTGTTATATAATTGAAATATCACAAGGTTGTGCGTTGTATCGATCAATTGTGAAATCCAACCTTTGGTTGTTGATTGAAAATTGATTGATCCTTGGATATTGGTCTTTGGTACCATCCAAGTTTATATCTCTTGTATTTGATAAGACTCACAGATTTCTATTTGTTTGAGTATAGATCAAATCGAGAGAAAGAGAAATTAACTCCTTGATATACTTTTTATTAAGATTGAGTCTGACTGTCTAGTTGATTCTCTTAAAAGTATATTAGAGTTAGTCCATACAGATTGCTAATCAAAATATTGGGTGAGGTTGTTGTACCCCGCATTTTCAGTTACAGGCAGGAAATATGAGATAAAGGAGCAAGGTGAATGAACTGATAAGATTGGCGCACTGAGTTGTGAATGTTTGATTTCTATTTATAAGTAAATGGGTACCCATAGAAAACATGAAAGAAGCATCATCAATTATTTTAAATAAAACGGTTATAGGGTTTAAACTAGACATTCTCAACAGAAAACATGGAGTTGTCATCGTATATTGTTCTTGAACTAAATAAAATCGATAGAGGGAAGCAGGTGATGATTTGTGATAGGGAGATTGAACCACCTATTGAAACTGAATCTTCAAGGCAAATAAACCAATTTTTTCCCTAGTTCCGATAATGGGAAATGAGAACATTCTGAAAATTAAATAATACTCCTTCCGTTCTTAAATAATAGGCTGGTTTCTATAAATAGATATTTCAAAAAAATAGGTTGGTTTCCTAATTGGGAAAGTCAAATGTTACTTTAGTTTTCTGGGACCACTTTTTTCTTAACTTCTTTTGATGACAAGTGTCATGTGGACCATTTCACTTTACTTATTTTGCTAACAAGTGTAATGGGGACCATTTCACTTCACTTCTTTTACTGACAAGTGTCATGAGGACCACTTTGAATGATTAGTTCTCTTAATTTCCTTATGGTGGGTTTGGATGTGGAAATTTAAAGGTGGAATTTATGGGTCCAGGGGATTTGGTAGAATTACGTTTCCCTTTGTATGTTTGGTCTCCCAAATCCTTGGAATCACGTATCCTACGAGATTCAGTTTTCCAGCAAATCCTCCGTATGGAGTCCGACCCCTCCCACCTAAGATTTGCTGGGAAACTTATTAAGGGATTCATGGACCCACTTTTTTTTAACTTTAAATCCCATGTATGTGCAATTTTAAGACTTGAGGGTAATGCCAAACGGTACAAAGACTTTAATACAAGAAAACTCCATAAATCCTAGGAATTTTAATTGAGTTACCAAACACACAAGGAATTTACATGAATCCCAGAATTTGTAATCCCATGAGATTATAAATTCTGGAAACGGTTAATTCTGCAAACAAACCCACCATTAATTTTCTCTAAAAACAAAACCAGCCTATTAATTAAGAACGGAAGGAGTAATATTACCTCGGAAAAGGATTGAGAAAACGACCCGAAGAGAAAACATTAGGTGGATGTCTTTAGATGTCGCCTCCGCGTCGAATCCACCAACTGTTGGATTCTGGCACACCTATGGACGTCCATTTCTCAAAATACGGACCCGATATCCACTCGCCAAATACGGATCGGGCAGGGTTTGCTCAGTTCAAGGCCCACTATAATTGGACCAACCTATCGAGGATACTGTATGGACCTAATTAAATCACAAACCCAAGAAACATTTAAAAAGCCCGATACGCCCTCTTATCATCTAGGGTTTCCGTAGATCTCCAGAGAAAACGATATATAAAGAAGAGAAGACACATTTTAGCCTTTCTTTCTTCACTACCGAGAGGAGCAGCAGGGAGAACCTAAAGAGAGAGGTAGCTAGGATTTCAAATCAGACGAAAAAATGACGTTCAAGGTAAGTTACCTTCTCTCGATTGTTCTTCATATCTCCTACTAATCTCTTTTCAGTTTTGACCATTTATGGATTTTGATTTTGTTGTTGTTTTTTCTGTGTAGTATCATCAATATCAGGTTGTGGGAAGAGCACTACCCACTGAAAAGGAGGACACTCCTAAGATTTACAGGATGAAGCTTTGGGCAACCAACGAAGTTCGTGCCAAATCTAAGTTTTGGTGAGCAAAAACCCTAATTCGTGATGAAACCCAAAACCAAAACTAAGTTGTTTCTTGATCTCTTGAGATGATTTTAATGGTGTGTATGATGTACCTTTAGGTACTTTTTGAGGAAGCTTAAGAAAGTTAAGAAGAGCAATGGACAGGTGTTGGCTATTAATGAGGTAAGTACAATTTTGATTCCTTCTCCACTTGATTATTACTTGGATTAAACTGATTCAAGAGTTGCTCTGATTTGATTTTGGTGTTTTTATACGTCTTCAACATAATTAGTAAATTAGATCTGTTTTCGGTTGGGACTTTATTTTGTGGTAAAGTAATGTCTAGAGAAAAAACAGTCTTTAGTGTGCAATAATGAACATGTTGCCCATTTGATAGTTTTTTCAAGTAATTTTGATAATTGTGCTCAATTGAATTTACTATTTACAGTTCTGGCAAACCTCGTAATTAGATAACGTTTTTTAGTATTAGCTTGGATGGGACATTTACTTTATGATTGGACCAGTGCAATGGTCAAGCTGTTACCTAGTGAACTGATAATGGATAGTTGATATTGTAGAGTTGAAAACTTGGGTTTATCACCAATAACTAGTACATGATTATTCTTATTTAGATGTCTTGTGTTTCTGTCATCTGCACGTCCTTTATGTACATCTGTAACTTTGATTTCATTTCTCCCCAGCGTATCTGAGTTGTTGCCTTTAAATCTTTTTGTTGCTTATTTCTGAACCTTTGAAAGAAGACACGCTTTATTTTGTCATTTGGAGATGAAAATGACTTATTTATAGTATACTGCTATTTCCAGTTTAAGAATTTGGCTTTACACGGTTTTTGTATAACATTTTGGATATTGATTTTAGTTGATTAGTTAGTCCATAGGTGGCGTCATGCTTACGCTGTTTGTCAGCAGTGCTTCTGAAGGAGGCTTATGTCGGGCGGACGACAGACTCTTGGTGAAGCCATATAACGTCCAGATCAATGAATTATGGCGTGTAGGAATGTCTAGATAGCTAGTTATGCGCAATACTTAGTTAATTTTGTTATGTATTTATTTTCATGTTCTCCGCTTGTTTGTTGAATACTTGAATGATTCTTTTGTTTTATTGTTTAGAACATTATGTTATTTCTCACCTCCCTTGGAAGTCTTTTAGTGGCCTTTGCTAATTTAGCTTTCACTTGCAGATTTATGAGAAGAGCCCAACCAAGATCAAGAACTATGGTATCTGGTTGCGTTATCAGAGCAGAACCGGTTACCACAACATGTACAAGGAGTACCGTGACACTACTCTTAATGGAGGTGTAGAACAGATGTACACCGAGATGGCTTCCCGTCACAGAGTTAGGTCTCCATGCATCCAGATCATCAAAACTGCCACCATCCCTGCTATGCTTTGCAAGAGAGAGAGCACAAAGCAATTCCACAAGAAGGACATCAAGTTCCCATTGGTATTCCAGAAGGTCAGACCACCAACCAGGAGATTGAAGACCACATACAAGGCAACAAGACCCAACTTGTTCAAGTAAGCACTTCGTTAGGCCTTGCGAGTGCCTGAAGTAGTAGATTATTAGACTCAGCTGGTGTACTTGCAAGAGAGTTAGTTTGGGCTAAGAACATCTTTTTGTGGGTAGAACCTTGTTTACTTTTGTTTCAATTTTGTTGGAGTCTTGGAATTCAGTGGATGATTAAAGTTCTTACATGGATGTTAATTTTGACAACAAGACTTCAGTTCCATTGGGTTTCACTAGTATTCTGTTATAGACCGTATTTTATAGATTTCATGTTTGCTGTTTGTTTGTTTATTCATGCTGTGTTGTTATAAATTCCGAGTTGGTGCATGCATATTTTATACCTGCTTTGAAGTTCAGTTGCTTTGAATTGACGAAGTTCACATGAAGTTCCTGAAGTTTATGCCTGCTAGAGAATTTGAAGGGGAAGCTTTACTCAAAGTGCGAGACAATATGATCCTTCGCTGCAAGTCTATGTGGAAATTTTGTATCATGATGAAACAAAAGAGCTCTGTGAAAAATTTGTATTGTGATGGCCACGAGGGAACCAAAGAGCTCTAGACTTGTATAGTATAACTAGTGAACTAGTGTAATTAGTCTTCGGTCTCTCTTATAGTTTCTCTGGTATAATTGTAACCGACAGTTTAAAACCGTCATCTTTCTATTCGTCTGTTTTAGTATCCTATGAGCTGTTAACAGCTAGTGACGTCTTCTTGAGTTACCGTTAACTGTCTCTCTGGATTATCTGCGTAATATAAAAACATTGTATTCTCTCTTTTGTTCAGTTAATGAAAATCAGTTTATTTTCCACAACTATGGTATCAGACTTAAAACCGAATCTCTGGTTTTCAGGTTCTAGATTTTCTTCTGCTGATCGCTTATCTTCAATCTTCAAAATTCAAATCAGTTCTTGATCTTTTTTAACCACGTCTTGTCTTATTGAATCTTCAAATTCATCAATCACATTTGTTCCTCTTCATACATTAGCTAACATCATCCCTCTCAAACTTGAGGATGATAATTTTTTTAACCTGTAAATCTTTAATCACTCCAGTACTTTGAAAATTTCATGGTTTTTTGGCTATGTTGATGGATCAAATCTATGTCCTGCTCAATTTATAGTTTCTGGTACAAGATCTGGTCCAACAGCTTAACCCAAATTACTCGATCCGGCAAGATGAAGATACCTGCATTCTTTTGCTACTCAATGCTTCAATCTCTGCATCTGTCATCGTTCATGTCTCTGGTTCCACTACCTCCAAGGAATTATGGGATAATTTACAAAAACGATTTGGTGCTTCATCTTCTACAACTCGATTCAATTACGCACTCAATTACAAAATGTGAGACTTGGATCTTCAAAAATTTCTACCTACATCTCGATATTGAGAAAATTTTAAACCAATAATTAGCTGCTTGTGGATCAAAGATTTGAATGATGAACTTCTTGTTAGTGTTCTTGGTGGTCTACGATCATATTATCATGCTTTTGCAACTTCAATTCGAATTCGATCACCTACTGTTACTTTTGGTGAACTTCACAGTCTCCTACTCAGTGAAGAAATTATTGTGAACGCAATGCCACAATTAGATCAGATGCAGAATCCAAGGCTTTTCTTGCATCTACAGCTCATCAAGGTAATTTCAGAAATTTTATACCCATTTTTAATTCTCAATCTCATGAACGTGGTCGTGGTTTCTCTCTTAGAGGAACTTTTCATGGTACTTCATCTCACACACCTAGATATCCTGCACCTACTGATAATTTCATGCTAAGATCTCTCGCTCCACATAGTAATCGCATTATTTGTCAAATATGCTCAAAACCTCGGTCATGGAGCTATAAAATGTTATAAACGGATGAATTTTGCTTATCAAGGTCGTGAACCTCCCCATAATCTTTACGCCATGCTTGCAAGTGCTAATATTTTAGGAGATAACCCATGGTACATTGATTCCGGAGCTACAAATCATCTCACTTACAATATGGAGGATTATAGTACTTCCACTTCTTATGATGGTTCTGCTCAAGTAGCTACAAGTTAAGGTATGGCAATTTCCCACATTAATAACTCAAATTTTGTCCATCAAGATAAATCATTTTGATTGCATAATGTTCTTCATGTTCCAAAATGTGCACAAAAATTGATATCGAGTTAATCGGTTCATCGAGATAATCATTGATTTGTTAGAGCATTGCTCGGTCGAACTCTCAAGCGTTGCTATCTCAAGCTTGTTTGTCAAGTTTAATTACCAAAACTATAAGTCTTGATTTCTAGTCTACTTATAGCTAAGTCTCGGATTAGGATATAATGCGTAGATGAGCTTTAGACTTCACGACGTTCATCGAAATGAAGACGAAGAACTACTCAAGGGAACTTGTGGAACTTCATCAACAAAAGGTATGTGGAGACTTGAACTCATCTATCACTCAAAAGTCTATCTACTCTATCTCCTATTTGAGACAAAATTCGTATCGCTATATAGACTTCATTCATACACATTTGATATTTCGAGCTAAGTTTATCTCGCTTATCTATTTCTCGAAATATGTGTTGGTAAGCTTTTGCTTTAACCAAGTTCATCTTTTATTCTTGTGAAAGTCGAAAGATGATCATGTAAAATGGCCTTGTAACATCTTACATGATTTGTGTGATGCGATCATTTGGTGTAGACTCGGAATGTTTCGTATTGATCATTCGATCACTTGAAAATTGCTTTGGAGCTAATAGTTGAGTGAGACATCTATTGTCGTCTTCTAAGAATGTTTCAATGATTGAAATGAGATTTTAGAACAAGTAACCATGATTGGATATAAACACAGTGCGCGTACTTGCGTTTGTGTAAGGTCCAAGTTCGGGAACCATAGTGTGCATACCCGTACGCGTACTGGTTGGTTAATGGAAGTCCGGGAACTTAGTATGCGTACCCGTACGCGTAATGGCGTAAGTCCAAGTTCCGGAATTCAACTGAGGTTGGAAGTATGCGTACCTGTTCGCGTACTGGCGAATCCAAACTCAATCCGGCCACTTAAGTATGCGTACTTGAGTAGGTTATGTTCTAAAATCGGCTTGTTCATGAACTAATACATTTATATATTAAGGAATGCAATCTTTTGCAAACCATGGCTATAATGTTCATGAAATGATTCGAGTGAATCAAAATTGATTTTGCTTCAATTGTGTCTTGTATACTTCTATGAGAATATAAACAATTGAACAACTCTCTAACTAGTTTCATTTGAGCCATTTGAACTAGTTATGATAAAGATAAATAAGGTTGATATGAAAGTGTTCATATGGCTAACCTCGGTTAACTATTGTTGAACCAACTAAGTGTACACGTTTAGGTACGGTTACCTTTATCAAAATGTTGGTACATTTCATTTGTGTATAACAAGCTAAGTTCGATCTAACGGTTGAAAGATATTAGCTTGAATCTAATCAGGTTTTCATCTAACGGTGAATATTGAATGCTTTGTTACCAAGGTAGCATTTATTACAAACCATAATTTGGAGACTATATAAAGGAGAACTCTAGCAACTGGGAAACCTAATCCCCACACCTCCTGTGTGACACTAGTTGCGACTAGAGTCGATTCTCCTTTAACCTTAGGTTTTTCTAAAACCCAAGACGTTAACGACTTAAAGACTTCATTAGGATTGTGAAGCGAGACCCAACTATTTTATCTCGTAGTTGCATGTTATAATCTTGTTGTTTTCTATTGTGATTGAGTACTATCTTCTTTAATATTTGCTCGAAATCTATTCTCCGATAGGCAAGATTGAAAAGTAGTCACAAACACCTTCGTCTCATCGTTTGTGATTCCACAATATCTTGTTTTGTTAATCGATTAAGATTATTATGAGGTGATGGATATTACTAGGCTGTTCTTCGGGAATATAAGTCCGGTTTATCAATTGGTTCCTGTTCTCCTTGATTTACCAAAAGACGGAACAAAACTCGTAGGTATATATTTGGGAGACATATTTATCTATTCAATAGACTTTTCTGTGTGATACAGATTTTTTTTATCAAGTCTTCGACTTTGGGTCGTAGAAACTCTTAGTTGTGGGTGAGATCATCTAAGGGAATCAAGTGCGCAGAATCCGGCGTGGTTCTAGAGGCGTAAGGAATGTAACTGTACCTTGATCAGTGTGAGATTGGTTAGGGCTCAACTACATTACAGTCCGAAGTTAATTTGGAGTAGGGTAGTGTCTATAGCGGCTTAATATAGTGTGGTGTTCAATATGGACTAGGTCCCGGGTTTTTTGTACATATTCGGTTTCCTCGTTAACAAAATTTCTGGTGTCTGTGTTATTTCTTTTCCGCGTTATATTTTTTATATAATTAAAATATCACAGGTTGTGCGTAGTTATATAATTGAGATTGGTTAGGGCTCAATTAGAGAATCCAACCTTTGGTTGTTGATATAAATTGATTGACACTTGAACATTGGTCTTTGGTACTGATCAAGTTGTTTCACATAATAATCAGGCTCACGGATTTCTATCTGTTTGATTTGCTAATTACATTGTGAAACAGAGATACAACTCTTGGATATATTTCCATTGGTTGAGTCTGACTGTCTAGTTAATTCTCTTGGAATTATATTGGAGTTTGTTCATGCAGATTGCTAAACGAAATATTGGGTGAGGTTGTTAGACCCCCGTTTTTTCAATTGGTATCAGAGCATGCAAACACGTTTAAGACCTCATAAGTCTGTGTTTGTAGCAATCTGACTCTATGGACAGAAGTGCTATCTCTATAAACGTACCGCCAGTCTTCGATGGCTCAAATTACTTATGGTGGAAAATTGCTATGCATGCCTTTCTTCAAGCGCGTGATTTTTAATCATGGGTTCGTGTTGTTAATGGCTATAATCCTCCGATTGTAGAAGTCGATGTAAGTGTTCCAAAGGATATTGGTGATTATGATGTTGTCGAGATTCTTGTTGCAAAGCAAAATTCTGACGGATTGAATGCAATCATCCATGCCATTACCCCAGATCTTCAGCACTGTGTAACTACGTGCACTAAGTCTAAAGAAGCTTGAGATATCTTAGAAACGGTATTCGAAGGAGACTCCTCTGAGAAAGAAACTAGGCTTCAAAACCTAAATTCTGATTTGGAAAACCTTCGTATGGCTGATGAAGATTCAATTGATGAGTTTAATCACAAAGTGTCTGAAATTGTTAATGTATCTTTGCATTGGGTAAGATTATTCCTGAAAAGGACATTGTGGTGAAAATTCTCAGATCGTTGCCAGCCAAATACGATTCTAAGAAACATGCCATTGTTGAAGGAAATAATCTGAATACCTTATCCAGAAATACTCTGGTAGGAAAGCTAAAGATTTTTTATCTTGAATTTAGTAAAAGAGAAAATCTTCGAATGTGCTGCAATTCTGTTGCTACATCCGATGTAAGCTCTTTGTGTCATAATTTGATTGATATGAATGATGAGAATTGCTTTAATTCAACTCTTTCACCGTGTGTTCAACATTTAAAGAAAACTCTTAGCAGAAAAAAAAGAAAGTCTCATAAAAAACCATATTCAGTCAATGAAAAGGATAATAAAGTTCACAAAGACTATGATAATGGAACTCTTTCCATGTGCTACAAATGTGATCATCACATTTCTGGTGTCCCTGATAAGGAAGTTAGTGAGATAACCAAATATTGGAGGGACTATTGTACTGAGGAAGATGCTTGTGAAAGTTTTCTCACTTATTTTCTTTGATAATCACTCTTGTGCTTCAGGCAGCTCTGACCATTCCGTGATAAACAATAAAACTTCTCCAGAAGAAAAATTCAATCTCTTAACCAAACATCTCCACACGATTAAGAGAAAATTTCAAATGGAAAAGAAAGCCTGGATTAAAAAGATTGATAATATGGAATGTCAACTGAAAACCTTAAGACAAGAAAATGCGATTTCTCGCAATTGTGATTTCGAAGAGAAAGATCGATATTCTTCGATATATTCTAATAAACCAAATCATCATATTACTCTTGTGATTTTGTCATGTTCTAATAATGAGAATTACTTGATAAAATTCACAATAAATCATGAGTATACCTTGAGTAAAAATCAGGATAAACCAAGAACAACTTGCACAAAGGTTCTTAAAAAAACTTCTCATAAGAAGAAAAGAAAACCTCATAAGAAACCTTTTTCTAAAGAGATTTTCAGAACCATTCATAATATGCAAGAATCGATAAACTGTCTTTTCAGAAAAATAAAGGGAAGAAAAATGTTCTCCTTGGATTCTCCAAGGAAACAGAAACAAGGTTTAACAAAATCATCCTCTTCTCATGTGAAAACTCAGACCCTTCTTGAAGAGAGAAATTACAAATTGTAATTTTCTAAAAGATTGGTCTTGTCTCTTTCCCCGGAACAAGAACTATAATCTCCAGGAGGGGGTGAAAAGTTTTTTGTTGACTAGTTCGTGTATCTCTTTAATTTGCTCTATTTTTGGTTATTGAGCTAAGAACTGTTTGAACTAGAGCTGGCCTTGGCGGGTTAGGGTCAACCACAGGCGGGTTAGACGGGTTACGAGTTGAGAACAACCAACCCTAACCCGGCCCGTTTCTACACACGGACCCTAACCCTAAGCGGGTTGGCTCGGCGGGTTGACGGGTTGGCTCTGGCAGTACCAGCCACGTGAGTTAAAGTGGGAAAAAAATGAAAGGGGATGGAAGGATTCGAACTCATCCCACCCTGGTTGTGGGACATGACCGGAACCAGTGCTCCACATCGTTGTTGCTGCCTATTTCAACTCAGTTTTACATTTATTCATAGAGTACGCTGTGAACCTTGCTTTATAAAAACCACACAATGCACTAGTCAAAACCTAATCTCTTTTATCCCTTTATCGTTAGTACCTCTCGAGAATCAAAGCGTAAGAGAAGGATGTCATTTCTCTTCAACCCCGATCTTGATCGCCTTCTCTATCAAATCTCATCTATCTTCTCATAATCCTGTTGTTAACAATCCTATGGTGTTACAGTATTTTGATTGATAAATATTCAGATTTTAGGGTTTGATTTTTCATTTTTGATATTGGTATGTGTGAAAAATTGACCCATCTAAATAATTAATAAATTGATTATTGATCACTGATTGTTTTTTTGCTTGCGTATCTAATTAAGTTTTTGTAATTGTTTTTTTCTTTTCTTTGTTGAGAATCATTAGATGTAAAATGTTTGTTTAGATTTGGGTAGTTTTAAAGATGAAATCGGAAATTGTCAATTACTATCGAAAATAATAGATGAAAATTTGATGATATTTATAATTGCTTATGATTATTGCAAACTCAGTTCTAAATTTTACAAGTGAACAAAATCAAAGAATACACAAAATCAAAGAATCGAGACGGGTAACTGCAAAAAAAAAAAAAAAAAAAAGGAATCGAGACGGGTTGGCGGGTTAACCGCGGGTTTGAGCGGGTCAACCCGTTTTAAGTATGCGGTTCGAAAGCTCAACCCTAACCGGACCTATTAACCACAGAGGCGGGTTAGGTCCGGGTTTACACGGGTCGGGTTAGGGTTGACCCGCGGGTTTTGACCCTAATTGCCGTGTCTATTCCGAACTCATAGACAGTTTTCCTAACAAAACTCTTTCTGTTAGGGTTTTTGTCAAAGGTTGTTTTGGGAATTTATCCCTTATCTTCGTCCTTTTAAAGTAGAAGTTTTCCTTAAGAAAGCATTTCATTTACCTTCTCTATCATGTCCTCTTCAAGCCTTTCTAGTAAAGAAAATGATGTATGCAACGGTCCTCCCTCTAAGAAAGTTCGTTTGGTTCCTCTCGACGGTAAAATGTGTCAAGAGAAACGTGATTTATCTTCGATGTGAATCCTAATGTCTCTCACCTTCAGAAGCTCTCTTTAACCATGAATCTTGTCTTTGAACAAGTACGTGCCTTGAAGAGTGAACTTGAATCTTCAACTAGAAGACTATAAGACAAGATAGATGATATGTGTTGTAAAAGCCTTGATATTTATCTATTGTTTATTCTTTTTTTGAGTTTTTGTGTGAATTATGTATCTTATGTTTGGTTTTGAGTTTATTAGGTGCGATGGAGTCATTATGAGCAAAAGAAGGAGAGAACGTCCATTTGGAGCGTAAAGGGAAAAAAGATCAATTCACATGCGAGTGATACTTGGAGCGACCTAGGTTGCGTAAGAAGGAGGTGAAGAATGAACTGTCAGTCTCTTAGGACTGACAATTGAGTTAAACTGGGAATAGGTTGTCAGTTCCCTGAAACTGACATGCCACATGGAATCTGGTCGGCCCTTATCTCTGTAGTGGTGCCTATATCCACATTCATTCCTACACAAGACCTAGAATTCAGAGAAGAAGCATTCATTTCTTATTTCGCCTAAAACCGACGACGGCGGGCTTGTAGATTGGTCGAGAAATTCACATAAGGAAAGAAGAAGTTCAAGTTGTTCGTTGTGAATCGATGTAGGGTTTGCAGTTTGAACTAAGAACTTGGTTGAACAAGAGATGCAAATAGAAATGGAAGAAATAATTATGCTGTGGTGATGCATAGTTAGAGTTTAGTTGGATTTTCTTTCTTTTGCTCTCAATTGAAGATAGTGGTGGAGAAATTGAAGATCTGTAATGAAGCAATTAACAGTTGTGTTGATGAATAGAGTTGGGTTGAGTTCAATTGTGGGTTTGATTGTGAACAGATGAAGAACGAAGAAGATCTCGTTGTTGATATTGGGTGTTGTTTGTGGGTGAAACTGTTTCTTTGATTTTGGTAATTTCGGGTGTGTGGGTGAGAAACGAATCTAAACCTAAACAATGCACTTTGCACGAGAGTACTTTTGATTCGAGAGATCAATCTGTATAATCTGGGCTAAACCAAGAAATGGCCGTTTCCAGGCTTGCTTCGGTCACAAAGTGAAGGAGAAGGGTTGTGTAAAGACCCTCAAGCTCGTCAACGCTATTAGACCAGTCAAGTGACGAATTAGCCGATAATAACTCGATTAGTTTAACACAAACGGTAATTAATATGAATTAATCTAACAACAATTTAGATACAAATTAGTGTCGTCAGATAGGTCTCGAAAGGTTACGCGAGAATGGACTACTCGAACGTGTCAATCGGATACGGACGAAGAAGATTTCGTCGATTAGTCGAAGGGCAAAATAGTCATTTTGCTGTCAAACCGCTTGGCTGCCCTATCATTTTTCTGGGTGCCTTAATAATATCGGTCGACCTTATCTACATGTATTGAGAGAATAAACTCTCATTTTCTTTTTTCTCTTTTCTTTCTTCTTCATTCTTCTTTCCTCTTTCCTTTTCTTTTTCTCTTCTGTTCTTCTTCACTGAGTTTCTGTGAGAGCTTGAGTAAGAATTGATTGAGGGAAACCAACTGGTAGTACTGATAGATGATTGAGAAGATGGTGTGGTCGTTAATTAGGAAGTTTTGAACAACTGGGGTTTGAATCAGAGAGTCGGAATTAGGGTTTGTAGTTTCGATTGTTGTTCGAAGATTTAGAAGATGAATTAAGGAGCTATTGTTGATGAAGAATCATGGGTAGAGGTTTAATTGAAGTTCTGAAGTTATTTTAGAGAAAAATCAATGAATTAGGGTTTCTCAAGATGAACATGAAGTTCGATTTAGTGATGTTTAAGAAGGATTGAAGTTTGGGTTTTCATTGATTGAGGAACAGGGTGGAGTTAATTAGATGTTGGAGCTTTAATTTCAGTTTAATTGTGAATTTTAGAATTAGGGTTCTTGGGTCTCGACCTCAGATAAAGAAGATTTAAGGGATATTTAACGTTTCGTACCCAACAAATGTCCAACACCTAAAGATGATACCCAATATTTGAAATATTAAGGGTTGGTACCTGAAACTGACGGAGACTGTCAAGTCAAACATTGACTTAACAGAAAAACAATTAATTTTAGAAATGAAATAATTATTTTTGAAAGCCCCAAAACACCCTTTGATCCGACGGTCCTAGAAAAGGATGCTAGATAAATCCTAAGATTGGGTATTTATCTAAATTAACACGGCTGCCAACACCATTAACAACACCACAATTTCAGTTTCAAAGAGGCCTTGCCAACTTTCTTTCTACATTGAACGATTAGTGCATAAGAATCACGATTAAATTATAAAATTGTGCAAAAATATGCGGTACTGTGTAAATATAAACTTGTTTTTATTCTCAATTCAGATGGAGCATACTGATCATGTAATGGTCCCTTGATAAATGTATAGTCATGTGATTCAGAAAACAATTAATCAATAATTTCATAAAATACATCAAGATTCAATCGTACCCACTAAAATCAAAAAATCCATCAACTTCATTATCTTCTTTACTCGAGATTTGTCTACTTCTCTCCATTTGGTCTTCAATTGCTGATTATCCCCAAATACAAGAAATTGCTATAATTACTGCCGTGGAGTCTTCAAATATGGGTTCCACCATCGGATTCGTCAACTTATTCTTCGTCTTGATCTCTAACTACAACAATTTCTGAAATTGATTGGATTAGGAAATTTCATTTTCTTCTTCTGAAAGATTATAGAAATAAATCGGGCGGTGGCTGTTGGTGTTGTCTCTGCTGCTAGTTATGATGGTGAAGTTGTCAGTTCTAGTTTGGTTGCTATGATTCTAGGGTTAGGGTTTTATTGGGGAAGAAGATGATTTTGGGTCTTATTGTTAGGGTTCATTTTGAGAGAAAGAAAATGAAGATTGTTTGTATTTGTGGGTATTTGATTCCCAATCCAGTGAAGTATGAGTTGTGGCGGTAATGGTGTGAGCGGAGGTTGTATTTTACTAGGGAAGATGAAAAAGATTAATTTTTGATAATATAGGTTTTTTAGGATAGATTCGTAAATTCAAATAAGTTTTTAATAAAAGTTAGAGAAAATAAAAAACAACTTGGTCAAACCTAGACTTTAACGGTCAACGGCAGGTCTAGGTACCAACCCTTAATATTTCAAATATTGGGTACTATTTCTAGGTGTTGGACATTTGCTGGGTACCAAACGTTAAATAACCCAAGATTTAATTGCAGGGTGAACTTGGAAGTCTAGAAGATATATTAGAGATGGGTTTTCGGGTTTTAATGATTGACAGTGAAGTTAAGGTGTTGGAATTGGTTGGAAGATTAGTTGAAGGTGTGTGTTGATTGCTGCAGGACACGTGTGATGTATTGAATGCATCTGAAGCTGTTAGTGGAGACTAAATGGTTGAGGTAATTGTTCTTCACTGTAATTAAAGTTATTTGGTTCTTATTGGAGTTGTGTGATTGTTAATGGATTCATAGTCGAGTTAGATGAATGGGTTATGTGATGGAGATGAAATCGTTTATCCAGTGATGCTGTATTGAGATGCAATTGAAGTTAACTGGTGTTGCAAGGAATGAGTATAAGTTGAGATTAGTGATTGTGTTTGAATGGTTGTAAGTGAATGTATTTGTGCAGAGTTGTTTTAGTAAGTTTCAGTTGCAGTTAGTTTTACAGGTTGAGACTCAGTTTGTTTGTACCAGGGTGTTGGTGTTGAAATGAATGGTGATATATGTATGTTGTATCAGTATTGTTGCAGGGAATGGTAGTTTTGAATTCCAGATGCTGATACATAAGTTAGTGATTGGGAATTGAGATTTCAAGTTGTAATGGTGGTGGTGTTTTGAGACTGAACTTGATGGTGGTAATATTTACAAAACTTTGAGGTAAGAGAATGGATTGCACATGCTGGAATTGTATATGGTGTTGTTGAACTGGTGGAGGTGTAGAGTTATTATGAGCTGGGATATGATGTACAAGCTGTCCGAGTTGAACTGTCTTGGAATTAGATTTATAAATGGTGGTTTGAGTCTTAATAGGGGTTGAGTTGGAATTGCGGTTGAAGTAAGTGACATTGTAATCTCGAGAATGGTGATTGTAGAGTTGTAAAAAGTGATTCTTTGTGAAAGCTTGGGAACTGCTGAACTGCAGGTAGGCTACGAGTTTTGTTTGTAATTGAATTGTTGAATTCTATTTCAATGAATGAAATGTTTAGTGATTGTATGAACTTTTGTTCTTGGGACTTAAACTGTTAGTCATCCCGATCGGTTTAGTGACTCGATTTGCTTACATTTCGGTTCTTTTGACTGAGTCAAGTTTCCCTTGTTAACCTGAGTTGAATCGATTTGACTCAGTGATCAGACCAGTAGACCGTTGACCTGGACTTGACCTTTGACTGGTGTTGACTATTAGATGACCTCTTGGACCTTTAGTGACCATTAGTTGACTTTGGTGGACTTGGGCTTAGTACCATGTATTCCTAGTTTGACATTTTGGACCACTTATGGTCGGAATTAGCCTTTGGCTTCTTCTACAAAGTTGTAGATATTCATTAGACTTATCGAATTGACTGTAGAACCAGCCTAGTAGAATTAGTAAACCTTAGATATGCTAAGGATAGATAAATAAAAGATATAGAACCATAAATGGGTTTAGAATCATTAGATATACTTGTATGATTCTTGTGTGAGCCGTTTTGGCTAGATTCTTAGAGTGCTTGTGTGATTAACAGTTAGTTATTAACAACGATCGATTCAAAGTATGAACCATTTGATCACGGATCTCGAGGTAGGCGTGGCTTGTCATCAAAAGAGGTGGGAATTTATATTTAACTCTTTTGTGATTATTGTTGTTTTCTTTTACCAAAGTTTATGTTTACAAATTCATGCATTGTCTGATTGTATATTCCTTGCATTGTTTAGTTTTAAATTCCGAAAGTTATGTTATTTCTTTTAATCTTTCCATTGCTTGGAAAGGAATTGTAATACTTTGTTGTCTTTATGAATTGTTTGGGAAATAAGAATTTCCATTTGATTGTTTGGAAATGAGAATTTCCATCTGTGGTATATAGGATGATGCTCCTTCATTAATAACTACTTTCTTTCGAGCTTTTATGCATTAGCTAGGTGGAGGCTGAATCACCATATTATTATCTAGGTGGAGGCTGAATCATCATATTTTACATTGTTTGGAAGGAGTTAGTTCCATATACATGATTGTTTACTTCTATGAATTGGTTGTGTTTTAGTCTTAGGGAAAACATGAATTGTTTTCAAATCATTTCAATGATTACTTGAAAGTTAAATGTTATTCCTACTTGGCACCCCTTTCAGGGATGATGTGCTCACCCATTCCTATTTCAGTTTCAGAGACAGATCAGAGTTGCGCAGCGAAAGCTTCGAGGAGTTTAGTCTGTTTGTTAGATTGCTTCGGCTATGTTTATTATGTTGTATATTTTATTTGTAAACTAAATGATTATTGTTATATATCACTTGAAAGGAATTTTTGTATATATATATGTTTCAGAGTGGGGCTAGTATTTGGGATAGTTTTGAAGCATATTTCTTAATTGAATGTTTAAGTAAATGATTTTAGATTCTTAGTGCCTATTTATTTAGTTAATCTCTTGGATTAGTCAGCTGCTAGCTTTGGGGGCGCTACAGGTTGGTCTTAGGGAGGGAAGCGAAGAGAGTGTTGAGACCAGAATCGTTGATTCTGAAGGTGTGGTTTGTTTTATGACTCGTATCGGAAGTAGAACTGGTTAGCAGAATGGAAAGCTACCAGGTGATTTCTAGATACTGTATTGTTGCCGACCAAAAATTGTTGTTTTGTGAAAATAGGTGAAGCCTATTGTTTGTATGCTAAAATTTTTTCTACCCCAAACACGAATTTGTATGATGTTTTTGCTGGAAATCGATCTCTGCTTCAATCTTCAATTGAACAGAGTAGGGGGGGGTACCTGCAAAAAACCCTCCGATGCCTAAGTTAGCAAGAGATTTTTCACAGGAGTTCTAGTGGGGAAGATTGCATACCTTTTTGGTTATAAAAAAACGTCCATTTATATGTTACGAATTTCCGTTTCAGATGCAGGCATGAATTGAAATAATTGTCCCTTCATGCCTCCCTGCTATAACCGGCCATGCATGCCTCCCTGCCATAACTGGCCCTGCATGCCTCCCTGTCATAACTGTATTGACTGATCCTGCATGCCTCTAAAAACTTCCACGGAATTAAGCTGCGTCGTGCCACACCAAATCGGGACTACAGATTTAAGTTGCATCGACAAACACCAAAACTTCCCTTCTGCCGATTAATTGCCGATTAATCGGCGATTAATCTTCGCCGATTACCGCTCGCTGTAGCCGCCGGCCACATCATCGATCGTTACTGACGTGGCACAAACATTGCTGATGTGGTGCCTGCCACGTCATCTCCACTGCTGACGTGGCACTCGATTTACTGGCGTGGCGACTGACACGTTATCTCCCCTACCGACGTTGCACTCGATTTGCTGACGTGGCGACTGCCACGTCATCGTCTTACTGACGTGGAACCATGAGAGATTGTGCCGCGTTGACGTGGTATCTGCCACGTCATCACCTGTTTTGCTGACGAGGCGTCTGACACGTCATCGCTTCTGCTGACGTGGCATTGTGAGACTCTGACGTGGCGCATGTGATGACGTGTCAGTGGTGACGTGGAGCGCATGTGTGGAACTTTTTAGCCCAACTTGGAGTTATGGGCTTGTGAGTTTTGCTAGTGAGGCCTAGCTTAGTTTGTTGCACATGGGCTTGCACATGGAGTCTTTGAAGGCCTAATTAGCCCAATGAACCCTTTTTAACTAATAGGAGGAGCTTTGAAGGCCTAAGTTCGCCCATTTTTTGTGTAGAATATTAAGGGTACAAACATCGCCCCCTCTTAATCCATAACCTGTTGTGGGTTAAGAAGTTCGGGTTTCCCTCCGAATTGCATTTTTCTCGGAGTGTTACATAACTCGCCCCCGTGGATGTAATGATTGACGGCTGGAGTGTTATATATCTCGCCCCCAAATGGTTGAGGTGACATATAACTCGCCCCCAGTATGTTTTGTGTCATGCTGCTCAATGCTCGCGCAGGGGTGCACCTCCCTGCTGCACTTTGCTCGCGCATGAAATGAAAAGTTGAGTTTTTCTGCTATCTTGAATTCGCGCAGGGGGCCAATCCTGCTATTCAAGATGCACGCAGAGTTTGAGATGTGTACATTTTCACGTGCCTGGACAGATGAAAAATGTTCGCCATATTTGTTGTTGCTCCGTACGATGGGGATAAAATTGAGATAGGGTAAAAATGCTCGAACTGTGTACTCACCCTATCTGCGAGGTGTCAGAGACGTTGCTGACAGTGGACTCGAGTTGTACTGTTTTGCCATACTGACTGCGGATTTGATCATCCGCAGCAGCCTATAATTAACACGAACAATTTTGATAAAGTATGGAATACCAAAATAATGATGAATTAAATTTCTGAATAGAAACCTACTACTTCGACAACAGCTGCCTCATTAAAACCTTTATATGGAAAACCCAATGGGATAAAACCATCATAAAGGAAAAAGAGTGCAGCACATCAGGATTTAAAACTACTTCTAATGATAGAACTTCTTCAAGTGGAATGAATTCCACGGTTTCCATGGCTTTGAATCTTCAGTTCCATCGAGGTTCCTTAAGTAGTAGGATCCACGAGATGCTACCCTATCGACTATGTATGGACCTTCCCAGTTTGCTCCAAGCTTCCCACAGTTTGGTTCCATTGTGGCTGCTCGGGTTTTCTTCAAGACATATTCCCCTGGCTTGAATGACCGTTCTCTGAATTTACGATCATATCTCAGCTTGATTGCCTGCTGGTATCGGACTAACTTCTACAAGGCTGTTTCTCTTTGTTCTTCCAGCAACTCTTTGTCTAAAGCCAGTATGCTGTCATTTTTCCCAGATTTGACAGCACGAGTTTTGGTTGTCTTGAGATGTATCTCGGTGGGTATGACTGCTTCTGTCCCATAAGCCAGTGTAAATGGTGAAAATCCAGTGGATCTTTTAGGGGTTGTTCGATAGGACCACAAGACTCCAGGGAATTCTTCAGTCCACTTTCCCTTCGCCTTCTCCAGCCGTTTCTTGAGATTGTCCATAATAACGCGATTGGTCGTCGCTTTGCCGTTGCTCTGAGCATAGAAAGGAGATGAGAAATTGTGGCGAATATTCAGGCTCTTGCAAAAATCTTTGATCACTCCTGAATCAAACTACTTCCCATTGTCTGATATTATCGCGTCTGGGATCCCAAATCTGCAGACGATATTCTCCCATATGAACCTTTTCACATCATGTCTGGTAACGTGTACCAGTGCCACTGCTTCGACCCATTTGGTGAAATAATTAGTAGCGGCTAGTACGAATTTAACGCCTCCATGAGCTTTGGGAAGTGGTCCGACGATGTCTAGTCCCCATATAGAGAATGGCCGGGGACTAAAAACTGGATGCAATTCGTTGGCGGGCCTCTTTGGAATTGGAGCGTGCTCTTGGCATGGTACGCATTTCTACGCGTATTCTTTAGCATCTTTCTGCATGTATGTCCAGAAGTATCCCTGGGGTCAGTATCCTGTGCGCGAGACTGCTCCCCCCAGAATGGATGCCACAAATTCCTTCATGAGCCTCTGCCAGTATCTGTTGCCCTTCCTCGGCTGATACGCATCGCAAAAATGGCTCCAAAGCTACAGGTTTGCGGTATAACATCCCTTCGATCATTGAGTATCTCCATGAATTCTTTTTCACCTTTGCAGCAAGTTTCTCATCTTCTGGGAGTTCGCCGGTTGACAAATACTGGATGTAGGGTTGACGCCAGTCTGCAACGTTTTCAACATGATTGCCAGAATTATTCGTCGTTGGACTGTCAACATCCATATTGCTGTCGATGTTCTCAGTATCTCCCTGTGCTGATGTATTTGCCCTCTCGCCCCCACTAGCGTATTCGAGAGCCAGAACAAAGTGGCTGTCGGATATGCTAGGTAACTCTTGGAAATCCACTACAACGAAACGTGTGGTATCAGTTTCGGCTGCGGGAGATAGATATGCTAAAGCATCTGCATGCCTTTTTTCCAGCCGTGGTCGCTGCCCAATAGAGAACTGATCGAATCCATTTGCCAGTTCTTTCATACGATCCAAATATAAGGCTATCCTTTCTTCCTTGGCTCTGTAGGTCCCCAGAAACTGGTTAACTACTAGCATGGAATCAGTTACCATCTTCACGTTCTTCGCGTCTAAGCTTTTCTGACCTTCAAACTGATAATTGCTGCTTCATATTCAGCTTCATTGTTTGATGCTTTGAAACCCAGCCTGGTCGCTTTCTCGATCCTCGAACCTTCGGGAGTAAGGATGACGCATCCAACTCCAGTACCACCAATATTTGATGATCCATCAAGTAAATACGGCCCATAATGGTTGGTGTATTGATCTTCATCGTGGACTCGCCCCGGTCCGATCGATTCTTTGGATCTATGGGTTTTAACAGCTCTTCTTCTTCGCCAGCAACCGTTTCTATGTCGTCCACAGGAAAATATTCTAGCAGTGTAGCCAGGGCGTGTCCCTTCTCTGCGGTTCTGGTTTCGTACTTGATCTCATACGCCCCCAGAAAATTTGACCATATGGCTAGTCGACAGGAATCATCGGCACGTTCCAGGATTTTCTTGGTGGGTATTCTGAGTAGACTACGATCTGCCTCCCTTGGAAATAAGGCTTGAGGCGACGAGATGCGTGGAAAATTGCAAGTGCTATCTTATCAATTTTCTTATACCGTGTTTCCGCCCCCCTCAAGGATTTACTGACGAAGTAAACAGGTTTTTCATGTGGGTCCGTAACAAACAGCATTGCACTCACATCGTTCTCCGTTGCCGCCAGATAAACTCCGACAGGTTGTCCAGTCTTTGGACTCACCAAAACTGGGGGAGTTTACAAATACTTCTTGATCTCATTAAAATCCTTTTCGCACTCATCCATCCAACCAAAATTCACTGCTTTCTTCAATACGTCAAAGAATGGCTTGAATCGATCCGACGAGCGTGAAATGAAACGGTTTAGAGCTGATAATCGTCCTGCTAGCTTCTGGACCTCCTTCTTCGTCCTTGGGGATGGCATTTCTATGATGGCTCGATTTGTTCGGATTCGCCTCGATTCCTCCGTGCGTCATCAAGTATCCGGAACTTTCCGATGTGCCGAATGAACATTTCTTTGGATTGAGCTTCATACGTTATTGTCTTAAGATATCGAATGTCTTCTGCAGATCAAGAAAATACGATTCCTTTTGCTCAGATTTCACTACCATATCATCGATATATACTTCCATCGACTTCCCAATTAGATCCTTGAACATATGGTCTACCAAGTCTTTGGTAGGTCGCCCCGCATTCTTTAGCGAACGGCATCACGGTATAACAGTAAACTCCTCTGTCAGTCACGAACGCAGTATGCTCTTGATCGTCCTCGAACAAAGGTATTTGGTTATACCCAGAAAAACCGTCCATGAATGACAGGTCTCCCATACCCTGCGGTTTCATCCACCAAATCTCTTATCCGTGGCAGCGGGTACGGATCACTTTCGGACATGCTTTATTCAAATCGGTAAAATCGATACATACACGAATTTTACCATTCTTCTTGAACAGGGTACGACATTTGACGCCTGGGCGTGGATATTACGCTGGTTGAATAAAGCTCCGCTTCCAATAACTTTTCAACACGGTAACTCTATCTTTTTGCTTTGCACCATATTCCCGATTTTACGCCGAGCGAGGATGGAACTTCTCATCGATATTTAGCTTTGTGGCAAGCTACATTAGAATCTATCCCGGGCATCTCAAGCAAAACTCCATGAACATCGGCGTTTGCCCTTAGCAATGTAATCAAACCATCACGTTCATACAAAAGCGGATCTGCCCCTACGAACGTTGTTTTGTGCTCCTCATCTCCAATCTGGACCTTGATCGAGTTTTTCAACCGTTGGGGGTTGTTTGCATCCTCTCCCTATACGATTACGAGGGAGAGGATTACGTAATTGTTATTTCCGCTTTCGACTCGCATGATCGGTTCCGCCGACTTCGACTTCTCGTACTCATCCATTGCACTCTCATGACACTTTTGGGCGGCCATCCGGGTCGCCTCTAACTTTCACGACTCCTTCCGGGGTAATAAACTTGAGGGCATTGATGATTAGATGATGTGATCGCACCGATCTCATGCAGCCAGTCTCGTCCTACAATCGCATTGTAGGGTGCTCGGCAATCCAAAGAACAAGAAGGTATCCAAAATGGACTTGTCACCACTTTGTTATAGGTATCTTCACCTTTCCAATCGCCTTTGTAACTCGCCGCTGAAACCGATAATTGGATTTTCATCCTCCTCGATCAAGTCGTGTGGGAGATTCATAGAGGAATAAGCTCCTGAAAACAGCACGCTCACTGAGCTTCAGTATCCACTAGAATCTGGTGTACACGAAGCATGCCAATCAAGCGAGTTATAACGGCAAAGCATCATTGTGTGGAGCATATACACCTATCATGTACGCCGAGAGAACTCGATCTTTGTGCACCCTGACTCCCTAGTTTTCGCTCCGTATCGTTGACAAAATCGATGTGGTTTGTCAAGTACCATTCTTTCAACTGCACGAGCTTATCTCGGTCTCATCTTCCGATGCGCTTTGGTCATTGAATGGATCCTGGCATGACCGACGTTAATCACACGAGCGTTAATCACATGTCTTGTGCCAAACTGTCCAGGACCTTTCCCAAAATCCTTTTTCACGTACTCTTGCAGCTTCCCAGCGTCGATCATTCGCTGGACCTCGATCTGTAAAGAGCGGCAATTGTCGGTCTTATTACCATGGTCTTTATGGAACTTGCAGTATTTGCTCCTGTCACGTTTATCACGTGTCTCTGTTGGCAAAGGACGAGGGGGGCTCAAATCCTTCCGATTTTCTCATACAACTCGGAAGTTTGTATGTTCAATGGCGTCAGCTTCATATCATGAAATTTCTGATATCCAATTTCCATTTGTTCACTTTGGTTCTTCTCTCGGCCTTCACCTCGATCATTGTGCTGGCCACTGGAACGATTCTTCGACTTTTCCTTCCTCCCATCATTTGGATGATTGGATGATTTGCTAACATATCTTGTCTCTCGAGCTTTGGAATCATCCTCCACTTGGGCATATTCTTCCACTCGATCATACAGTCCTTCTAGAGTCTTTGGTGGTCTCTTGACTAAGGAACCGTACACACCCATCTACATCTGCTAACTCTTGCTTGACGCGTCGAGTAAATTGTCTGATGCTTTCCTCCTTCCGAATTCCTAGAAGGAACAAATCGTGGCATCCCTTCTAATCACGTCTGTTGTACTTGTAGTGGGAGAAGAATTCTCCAACCAATTCTTGGTAAGTACCAATTGATGTGGCCGGGAGTTTATTGAACCACTTTATTGCTCCTCCGGCCAAAGGGTGCGGAAACATTTTGCACATCAACTCATCCTTTGTGCTGCGAGTCATGGCGGTTTCATAGTGCAAAACATGTGATCGGATCACTTATCTTCTCGTCGAACTCGGGCAGTTTGAATTTGAAAATTCATTGGCGGTCGGAATTATCGATATTGACTTGAAAGGGGCTCCGGATCGGATCCCGATGCAACCGGTCTATCTTTTCTTCTCTCGACTGCTTTTTCGATATTACTTTCTCGATCATCTTGCAAAGGCGAGCACGTATTGCGCCCACATCGCCTTCCGAGGAACTGTCTCCCGCTCATAATCTTGGTCCTGCGGAATATGAGTTTTAGATCTCATTCTTTTCCTGCAGGGTCCAGGCGGGTTCTTTTCCAGCTCTCGCCTTGCTCCGAGGCGAGCATTGTAATCATGCGAAAATTCTTCATCATCGTGTGAATCTCGAACCTCATCTTCGACATTCCCGAGACGTTTTGAACGGTGGTAGTTCGGCCACACTCTGTAGGAGTTACCGGCGGTAGGGTCCCCTCGACCCGGGTCGTAGAGGTCTTCGTTTAGGCAAATCTCTAGCAGTCAGTAGATTTCTCTCTGGTCGATCAAGATCGATCACCTCTTTGTTTGGGTTTGCAGCCTGAGGGCTAATGCGACTTCCAAGCCGCTGCCATACAGAACGACCTTTTCGTTTGTTCAGATTACTCGTCTTAGGTCGAGACTGGTTCTCACGTTCCAGTCTCAGGAGTGAGTTCTCCTTCTCCAACTCGTCCAGCCGATTGTGCAACAATTCTTCCTCAGTACTAGGAGTCGCGGTACGTCCATCTCGCAGGTCCTGTCCATCGTTCTTCCTCTTAGACGGGCTGCCGAACACACGCCCTCTGTTTCCTCGAACTTGTGGATTATCCCCATCAACATCCATTCCTTCGCTATCGATCCTTTGGTTGTTTTTCTCTTCTCAGGTTTAGATCGGGAAGTTCGTCACGGAAACGATCTCGATCTCGTCTTCGATCCGGTGATGATTCATGAGCATGTTCTTGATCTCGATCACGATCCAAGGCTCTGTCATGCGAACGATTTTGACCCTGCCAGTTTCCAATGGGTACTGCTGGAGCTGATTGAACCTCGATTTCGTGCCTTTCAGCATTGCCTCTCCTGTGCTGTTGGGAATCGCTATCAGAATCGGCCCTTCGTGCAGTTTGTCTGATTACTGCCATAACTTGATTAGGTAAAACACGATTATCTTTTCTCGAAAACCTTGGTCGACGCCACTGTTTGTATGGTAAAATTTCTTCTACCACAAACAAAAATTTGTATGATATTTTTGCTGGTAATCGATCTCTGCTTCAATCTTCAATTGAACAGAGTAGGGGGGGTACCTGCAAAAAACCCTCTGATGCCTAAGTTAGCAAGAGATTTTTCACAGGAGTTTTAGTGGGGAAGATTTCATACCTTTTTGGTTATAAAAAACGTCCATTTATATGTTACGAATTTCCGTTTCAGATGCAGGCATGAATTGAAATAATTGTCCCTGCATGCCTCCCTGCTATAACTGGCCCTGCATGCCTCCATGCCATAACTGGCCCTGCATGCCTCCATGCCAGTCATAACTGGCCTTGCATGCCTCCCAGTCATAACTGGCCCTGCATGCCTCCCTGTCATAACTGTATTGACTGCACCTGCATGCCTCTAAAAACTGCCACGGAATTAAGCTGCGTCGTGCCACACCAAATCGGTACTACATATTTAAGTTGCATCGACAAACACCGAAACTTCTCCTTCTGCCGATTAATCGGCGATTCCGATCAATCGCCGATTAATCTCCGCCGATTACCACTCGCTGTAGCCGCCGGCTTGGTCCGCCGGCCACATCATCGACCTCTACTGACGTGGTACAAACATTGATGATGTGGCGCCTACCACGTCATCTCCCCTGCTGATGTGGCACCCGATTTGCTGACGTGGCGACTGACACGTCATCTCCCCTGATGCCGTGGCACTCGATTTCTTGACTTTGACGGGCTGCCACGTCATCGCCTGGCGACGTGGCACCATGAGAGACTGTACTGCGTTGACGTGGCACCTGCCACGTCATCACATGTGCTGATATGTCACCTATTTTGCTGACGTGGTGTCTGCCACGTCATCGCTTCTGCTGACGTGGTGTCTACCACGTCATCGCTTCTGCTGACGTGGCACTGTGAGACTCTGACGTGGCGCATGTGATGACGTGTCAGTGGTGACGTGGAGCGCTTGTGTGGAACTTTTTAGCCCAACTTGGAGTTATGGGCTTGTGAGTTTTGCTAGTGAGGCCTAGCTTAGTTTGTTGCACATGGGCTTGCACATGGAGTCTTTGCAAGGACTAATTAGCCCAATGAACCCTTTTTAACTAATAAGAGGAGATTTGAAGGCCTAAGTTCGCCCATTTTTTGTGTAGAATATTAAGGGTACAAACACCTATTTATACAAGTCATATTGAAACGTACCCTGGTCTCGTAGGAAGTGGAAACGATTGAGTGGTGGAAGAATAGAGTAACATGTAACCGTCGGACGTTATGCTTCCATGATGAGGGAAGTAAATTCGTGTAACCGTCGTCATTACGCTTCCATAATGAAGGAAATGAATTGTTTACACCGTTACTTTTCACCACCACTAATTGTCCTACTTCATGACACTTTCTTGTAACGGGTGCATTACACGGCGCACGATGTAAACCGCCAGACCAATACCCTGATGAGTATCCCCCAGTTTGTGACATGTTTGATGTCTCGAGTGTTTTCGAGGAAAACGTGTAGCGGGTTGTGGTCGGTTGTCAATCCGTCAAATATAATTTCACTTTCTCAATCAACTAAATATAAATATAGTATGCGATAAGAAAGAGTTCGTATCCACAGAGAGGCTTTCGTTGTTATAAAATTTTAGTTTCTAAGTAACCATGGGGAATGTTTGTTGTATTTAAGCAAATAAAAGCAAATAAAGCAAAGCAAACAAATCAAATCAAGGATAAGAAGATATTGGTCATGGATTAGTATCATTCACAAACATGTTTATCATCAATAATTAGAATTGATATTTTAATCTCAACTTTTATCAAAGGTCCTAGGAATACCTTGATCGCAAGTATATCCCGCAAATCTCCTCATGTCATCAACAAACACATTAAAAGATGCAATATGAATTCTACCTAAAGGAACAACCTAACGTGTAAAAGCACTAATCAAGTTTAATTCCCTAGATGCATTAAGTTTTATGGAATAAGACCAATCAAAGCAATCGAATGTGTAAAAGCACTAATCCGTTTTAACAAAAGTTATGACTCACATATGATCATAAGAATATATCACTACAAACTATAATCATATTTATGCTACTTAGCAATCGGGGATTATCACTTTTGCGTATAATAACCCTAATCTAGCAATAAAGATGAAAGCAAACTCAATCGATTCGCGACTCAACTAAACAAGCATTCAAATCATGTAATAATATTAATGGTGAATCATGAACGATAATATGAGAGAAAACTAATTTATTGCAAAAAACTCATGTTTGGAAATCAATTTATTCCATAACCAATAATAAAACTCTAGCTCATATTCATGGAGTTCATAACAAGAAGAAAGAGAAGTCTCATGTTTCTAAACCCTAGAAAACAAAGTAGAGGCAAAAGAATAGATAAAAAAAAAATAAAAGATATCCCACATTAGGTAACAGTCCTCTCTTTTATATGTTTCTCTATTTCCATAAAGGATACTCCTTCCAATATTAGGTCTTCTCAAAACCCATCTCCAAGTGGTCCACCAAGCCCATGTGGAGAAATACCCATGTGAAATTATGTCCCAAAACCGTCGTGGGAAAACTGGGATTATGGAGGAACTTGGCCGGAAAAGTCACCGGAAAGTATCTCAGGTGACCGGCAAAGTCCACCCGGTCACCGGTCAACGGGTCGGATCGGGTCAACTCGGGTCAACTCGTTCGGACCGAGTCAAACCGAGTCAGGGAGAGTCATACTCTAAGTCAGACCTGAGTCAGGTTCTGAGTTATCCATCTGACTTAGATGAGTTGAATCTGGCCAAGGCCATTGCATATACTTAAAATTTTGCAAGCCACAACCAATGATGCGCCATCCTTGTGCTTCTCACTGGGAATCCAGCCATGATGGCTCGCTCCAAACCTGCAACACCCTTTCAACTTGACTTATTATCGCCAACAACTTGAACTCTCATAACGGTTACAACCTCGCTCATGAACTCAAAACAACCTCCACTCGCCTGCCATTTATCACCACTTGCAACCTCAAGAGTCCTCGTTATTCCTCTCGCTTGAGCTTCAATCACCATTAGCGACATCATGTTAGGTCGTACCAACACCAAACTGCAGGATTGCCTGATCCCGTCACAATCAATACCACCAGCTACTTTCTCACCTCAAACCCATTCTATCTCAGGTCCTGCAATTTCAACACTGACATCTCCCTGGCAACAGACCCCTACAGAATCACCATTAACCCATCTGACCCATATACCGGTTATGGCACCTGCATCTCACACAGCAATACCAACCACAGACCCATTCAATTCATTCATCAGGCCAACTCCAAATCCTTGCCATTTCAGTCCAGCTCATACCCTTCTCGCAGCTTCAATCCACAAAGACAACCTCTCGCAATCTCGGTCATCATCATTGCAAAGCACATTGGCAGCCCCGCATTAATGCCAAACATTCATCACTGCCAACTACAAACCTCGGCGTCGCCTTCCATTCTATTTCCATTGTAGCCCTGTACAAGCATTTCCAGCTGCAGCTCAATTGCAACATTAACTCAGCAGCACACGCCTTAGACTTCCATCAAATCTGCCTCCTCTCAGGTTCTAGCTGTAGCCAACATTGATTCCATCCTAGCACCACCAACAGCTCATGCTCTTTAATCCCAGACACCCTGTGTGCATAACCTTCTTGTTGACCTCCTGCGATTTCATGTGCAACAGCATCACCATCAGACCCCTTTCAGTTCATGCCTTCTTATCTGCAGCTGCTCCTAGCCAACCATCTCTGCTGCCATCTTCCCTGTACTCAGCATCACCAGCTTGCCCTGAGCCACCAGCAATGAAACATCTCTACTGAGCTTTCAGCTCAGACCTGTCTCAATTCCATTTATTCAAATGGCACAACAGCTCACAGATTCCATTACACTTTCATCACCAATCACATTCTATTCCACCAGTGCCTTCCCTGCTCTACCACAGCTTCTCAGTCTCACCACCTGAGCCATGAAAATCACCCATAACAGCCTCACTCCATAGCTCAGTGCAATCTGAGACTCGACCCCTGTAAGAATTCCAGCAGAGCATCTTCATCAATTCGAAGCCATCTTTGATGCTAACCCATTTTCGAGCTCAACACCATCTTCAATTTTATCTTCAACAGCTAGAACATACAACCCTAAATCAACCACCACAATCGAACCCTAGATTCATTTCCTTCTCAACTCTTTCATCTCAAATCACAAATTCATACCTCAAATTGACAAACACAAGTTCTCAGCCGAAACCCCCAAATTCCTCTTCCATTTCAAGCTTCTAATCAACACAGACCAGATCTCCTTTCTGGATTCAAAACACCATCTCCGTCTTCACCACCAAATCACTCGAACTCAAGAACCCATCTGAGATTCGAGCCATAGAAACCATGTCTCTCGTTCTTCTTCTTCTCCCCTGAATTTCTCCAATTCTCAGACAACATCAGCCATGATTCTCTCAGCTTCAGGTGAGAAAATGATTGAGATAAATAAAATGAGAAACATCTTCTCTCGATTTAGTTTTTAGGATTATGCTGGATAATGACACCCCTCTGCATCAGATAAGGGATACCCCAGTGGATGCCCCATAACATGCAGTCACCCCTTAACCACAGCTGGCTGCATTTAATACTCCTCCTAATAGAGTTGCCCCTTAACCTTGGCTCAACTCCCAGTAGTGATTGCCATGAAATGACAATTTTGCCCTTTTTACTCCAATTGGTTGATTTCTCCATCTTTTCCTCCGCGCGACTCCAGAGTACCTAATAACTCAAAAACACGCGTAAAGTACATAATTCACACAAAAAATAGCAAAGAAAGCATAAACTCTATATAGTAAATACGGTGTATTCTACACCTATCGCCTTTCTCCAGGGAAGTTGTGTCACATTGGTAAGATTTGTGGTGCGGCAATAGATAACCATCAGGAGGTCCAGAAGGCGTGTTGGAGATTCTTTCAGGTATCGAAATCGGCAGAGGACAGACTCTAGTATTGCTTTGTTTTCGTGCATCCAAGGGCGTCCCGGGATCATGTCGTAGTTAGGGTGATCTTTGACTATGTAGAACTTTGCTTGTGTCGAGGCATCACCCAATTTGACTTCCGGATCAATATATCCGTATGCATCTCTGGGCTCTCCGCTGAATCTTTAACCACGGTCGGGTGACGAGTAGCTTCCGCTTAGAAATCTTTGCCGCTCTCAAGGTCTTGACAGTAATGATGTTAAATTCGGAAGCCGTATCAATCAACACGCTATCGAATTCAACGTTTCTCAAACAAGTGACGGTTAGGAGTGCCCAGTTTCCATTGCTCATGTCTTTCAGGAAAGACTGGGTTCCTGGACTGCTACTGGATGCAAACGCCTTCCTGACACAACGTGGTTGAGGGCCGCAAATATGTCTTGACGCTGTCCTTTGGAGAAGTACAAGATTTCACATATGTGCTCCATCATAGATTGTACTGTCTTTGAGCAGAATCCCCGAAATCATGCGGTTCCCGATAGGTAGAGGGTCTCTATGAACACCTTCGTTTCCAAGCCGGAGTTCCCCTGTCTCTACCTTTCCCCCGAATATTTGTTTCAACCTCGTTGCAATCTTTGGTTGGATGATGGACGAACCCGTGGTAGCAACAATATCGGGATCCGCCATTTCTTCCTCGGTTGGAGGACGTCGATAGGGGCGGCTTTATGGCGTCGTCTTGGATCCACGCTTCCAAGAGCTCTATCACTTCATTCATGGGAAAAGGAAAACCCGTGTCTTTAGTGTTTTGTGCAGGAGTTTTGTCTGCTCCTTTTCGAGACGAAGTCTTGTGTGCCGGGGATGTCCGCTTGGTTTGTTGTTCCGTCACTGGAGCTTTCCTTTTCTCTCCTCCGCCCACTACACTCACAGAAGGACCGGTGTTGTATTGCATGTTCGTGAGGCGCCTTCTCCCTCGACTTTCACGTGAATCTTCACTTCGAACAACTCTGGTTCTTTCTACTAGTGCCGGTGCAGTTGTTGCTGAACGCTTGGCAGCTTCATGGAGTTCAGAGAACGTTTGAAAGCCCAGATTCTCTAATAGAGCGCGGTATATGGGTATCATCCCGTTGATGCACAACTCCACCAATTGTCATTCGGTGACGTTCGGGTCATCACAATCCAGCGCTTGAGTTCGGAATCTTTTGATGAAGTCGTTAGGATGCTCGTTGTTCCGCTGAAGAATTCTTCCTAGATCTGAAAAGGTGATTTGTTCAGACACGAAGAAATACTTTCTGTAGAAAGCACTGACCATCTCGCTCCATTTGGATATGTTTGTTATGCGCGATGTTGTTGTACTGGTGTAAGCCCTCCCCGTAAGTGATTTAGAGAATTCCTTCAGGCGCAGAACATGATTGTATTCATGTTCCCCCAAGGATTCCAAGAATCGAGAGACATGTTCACGAGCATTACATGTATCGTCGTAGAGGGAGAACTGGGGAGAGATGTAACCTCTTGGAAGAGGGATTCGTTGCATATCTTGAGGGTATGGAGGTTGGTGTTGGTGTGCATCCGTAAGATTTCCTTTGCCTCGGCTTTGAAGGAGTTGTTCTAGATCCTCACGTGTGATGAAGTTGGGTGTCTGGTCCCTTTCTCTTGAACATTTAGGAGCAACACGAGCTTCTTCACTCATGTGGGTCCGAGTGGAAACGCCTGCTCCGGGTGAATTGAAAGCATTTCTTGTTGGCTCCAAAGATTGACGTGAATCTTGCGCAATCGTTCACCAAGGTCTTGAGGAAAGTGAGTACCTCCTTCCGAGTTGCGGCCATATCTGTTTGAGTCTTAGCAAGAATTTCTGTTTCTCCATCAAGTCCGCAATGGTAATAGATGGTGGTCCTCCTCTTGTGCCTCCGGCTCCTCGCCCGATGAGGGAGTGAAAGTTGTTGCTCCGGTGACCACCGGAGGCGTTACACTTGAGGAGATGCCGGATTTGCGGCTGCTCCGGCTCAGTGATTGGAGGCGTTACACCTACGGGGATGTCTCCGCTCCGCTAGTGTTGGTGATAGAGGTAACGTCTCCTCGAGATGTGTTGGCTACGGTAGCTCCACCGACAGTACTTCGACACCGGGATTGTTATCCACACTAGCCCCATCGAATTGATTGCCGATCCGGACCTTAATTCCACCATCTTGAAATGAATTGTTGATTGAATTGATTCTAAGATCTACCCTTTTGAAATTGATAAAATTGAATCGGATTTTGAAGAAATTGACTTTACAATCGAGAGATTAACCTCCCATTGTGGTCGCTAATTGTTTATGGGTGAAAACTACTCCCGCAAAATTTGGTAATTTGGGGTGTGGATGAGGAATGAATTTAAACCTTAAACAAATGCACTTTGTGCGATGAGTGCTTGTAGATTCGAGAGATCAATCAGTGCAAGTCCGGCCTAAACCAAGAAATGGCCGTTCCGGACTTGTTTCGGTCACAAAGTGAAGGAGATGGGGTTGATCTTAGGGAGGGAAGCGAAGAAGGTGTTGAGATTGTGAAGGTGTTGGCTTGCTTATGACTTGTAACAGTAAAGGTGAGCAGGCTTGTGATTGATGCAAGCAAGCTCGGGTGTTGGAATACGTTTTTGTATTAACACTTGGTTTTTGTCTCGTCTGGACTTGTGTTGTTGTTTGAAATAGGGCGGAGAACCTATTTATACAAGTCATTGAGCCTTATTCACGTCTCTCGTAGCAAGTGGAGGAAGTGGAGTGATGGAGTAGTGGAGTTGTGCGTCGGTACGACATGACCAGTCTTGCCCACTTCTTCTGTTCATCTCTAACCGTCCATGACTTCCTAACACGTTCTTGTGATGGCGCATTGCACGCTGCATGCTGTAAACCGCCAGACCAATACCCTAGTATGTATCCCCCAGTTTGTGACATGATTGATGTCTGGAATGTGTGGATCTTGGATCCACAAAAGATAGCATGTAATCTTTGAATTGAATAAATGTGTTATTCGGAAGTCGATACTTGTGAAGCATCGTGTGTATTTTATGCGGAGTATCGCATTATGATGTGGTAAAGTGATGGGTAATGACGCCTCACTGACCAAATAACTCCTGACCAGGGTTGTATAACCAAGATGGTGAAGTTGGACGGATGAGATGATCTTTGAGACACTCATCTGTGACCGTTAATGAATATTAGGGTTTTTGAAGAGGTGCGCAAGCATCACTCTTCAGCTTGGTCGAAACCAAGCATGGAAAGGGATTTGGAGAGGACCGACCGGTGTACACGTCCATGTCTCACTGTCCCATGAAGGTGCGATCTAGGCCACTCAATTTGACCGGCAAAGAGGAGTGGTTGAGATCGATTTTGTAATAGGGAATTGATGCCGCAAAAGGCCACGCATCATGCTTTTTTCGGCGCGCGTTCCAAGACGACCTAATTTGGTCGGTCTTGGTCGATGGGTTTGACGTGAAGATGGCAGGCTGGTGTTCATGCCTATACACGAATATCCCATGAAAACGTGATCTAAGCCATTCAAATCATCCGGTGAAGTTGAGCGGTCGAGATCAGTTTGTGGTTTGGGAGGCGTGGCCATGCTAGTTTGGACGCACGTTTTGGATTGACCAGGCATGATATGCCTTGGACGAACACATGAGGAGGTATATGGGCCCACGGTGGTCATGCTGGTATGACCGGCCCTTGCTTAATCTAATCTGTGACCCTCCATTCATGCCGGAGAAGATGGACGCGCGTGATGGCTTGAAACCCTAATTTTGGCTTTCAAAGCCGTGCGCCGTCTCTTGTTTGGGTGACGATTTTGTCACGGCCAAACATTGTTGGTTTTGACCGATTGGTCAAGTGTGTAGGCGGTCCCACGGTGACCGTGTTGACATGCTCTGGGCCCTTTAAGTCTACATCTATACCCTCCATCTATACCTGCGAAGATGGATGGTTGAGACTGCTTTGCAACACATGTAATATGCCGCAAACCCTAATTTAGGGTTTTCCGTCCATAATGCTTGGTATGAACGGTTTCTTGGCAAGCTAGGCCAATGACCGACCATGCGGGGTCGGCCGTGGGTATTCCATACCTGCTCGGGGGTGATGGAATTGATCTGGGGTCATCCAATCATGCTTATGGAGTTGGATGACTGCGATCAGATCATATCCGGACCGATACGGTCGGTCCGGATGCTCAATCGGGCTAGTATAACACACCGAGAGGGGCTCAATCGGGCTAGTATAACACACCGAGAGTCGGCCACACGGGTATTTCGTACATGATTTCATTATAGTGCTTGGAGGTTCGTGTTACTCTGTAAGAGTAACACTCGGTTGTCATGCCACACCGATAATGAGTACTCGGAAAATACAAGGCCGATATGAAATTCACGGGGAAGGGATTGTTGCCACATGCTCCAACTCGGGAGGAATTTCATGTATTCACAGAATGGGATTGTTGCTACATGCTCCATTCTTGGTGAATCAAGTGAGGGAGTATCCAACACTTATAAATGGCTTTATCTTTTACAAGATGTCAGCGCATGATTTTTTTGGTTTTTTACAAATTTAACCTCAAATGAAAACCCACCATCAATACTGTGTTATTTCTATTCCGCATTATATTTTGTTATATATTTGAAATATCACAGGTTGTGCGTTTGAATCAATCAATTGGAAATCCGACCTTTGGTTGTTGATTGAAATTGATTGATCCTTGAACATTGGTTTTTGGTACCGTTCAAGTGATTTCTCTTGTATTCAATTTGACTCGTAGATTTCTATTTGCTTGAGAAAGAATTGAATCAAGAAAGAGAGATATAACTCTTTGATATACTTTATTAAGATTGAGTCTAGTTGATTCTCTTGAAAGTATATTGGAGTTTGTCCATACAGATTGCTAAGCGAAATATTGGGTGTGGTTGTTGTACCCCCGTTTTTTCAATTGGTATCAGAGCAGGAAAACATATTCAAGACCTCACAAGTCTGTGTTCGTAGCGATCTGAATCTATGTACAAGAGTACTATCTCTGATAAACGCGTCACCAGAAATAAATGTTATGTCTCGTCTACACCTATTAGAGAGAAAGATTCTTCAATCTCAAATATAGACGAACCATGTGTTCAAACTAGACAGACAGGCTCTGACATGTGTTATTCCGATTACCCTTCAAAAGAGTGCTTCTCTCTAAATGAACGGGAAATAGCTAAAGAGAGTGAATTTATGATAAGTCTTGTTAAAGTTCAAGCTTGTCGATTGAAACAACATGTCAAAATTCTTCTTGGGGAATTAAGAGACTATAATTCCAAAAACTCTGTAGCTTTGCTTTTTCTTAAGGCAAGTCTTGAAAGGGATATATTGGAAATCAAACATCGCTTGAACATGCTCTTAATTCAAGGATGTTTCAAAAAGTTCTCTATACCATCTTCATCATCTACTACTGTGACTGAGGAAGATCCAGAAGAAAAGTCAATCTTTTTTTCTTGTGAAAAAGATGTGCCTATACCCTCTTGTCAAAGATGGTGCACATTACATGAAGGAAGGAAATCTCCACAGAATGTTAAGATAGTGCTTTATAACATTCAGAAAGTATGTCCCTTTTGTGATTCAAGACGACCGGTCAGGCAAATGAGAAACACTAGGTTGAGTAACAATTCCCTTGTTTATCTTCAACCCACATTTGACGTAATATTCAAAGGAATAACTAGTGTTCATATGTCTAAACCAATTGGTTTCAGTACTCACCCTGTAGGATCAGAATATCGCAACATCAATACCTTTGCGAAATCATTATACAACACTTTGCGAAGACATCACAGACTGGTTACAGGAATGACGCGACAGATGACGACAGCCAAAACACGAGAAAGATGTGGAGACCTAGCGAGATTTAGGAGTGTTGCGAAATCTAACACCTGTATACTTGCGAGAATATCGCAAGTCAGATCCTAAAATAAAGGACAGCTTAGCTGTCACCCACTATGTAACATCCTATATAAAGAGCCGAACAGGCTTAAGGTGGGAGAAAGATCTTTTTAGAATGGAGAGAAAGTTTTGAAGAGAGAGAAAGTCTAAGAACAGTAGTTGTATTCTTGATTTCATTTCCTCCTTGTAAAATTCTTAAACTCAATTAATAAAAAGTGTGATTATTGATCTTAAAGATGTGTTGATTATTATGAATTCTTGTGAGGGATGTATTGTGGGATTTCCTGCAACTACATAATGGCGCTAGAAACAGGGATTGACATATAAGATTAAAGATTGTTATTAAGATTGTTCAAATCAAGAAAATGATGAAACAAATCGATAAATCAGTTAAGGAAGAGAGAATTAAAGTCAAGGAATGCAACAGAAGGCTGGAGTGTAGTTTGATTACAAAAACAATGATTAATGAATTCCATGAGAACATCAAAGGGAGAATACATAAACGAGATTTTGAAGGAAAGAAAATCATGACGGTGGAGAAGGTATTACCCTTGAAAGATTGGGAAAAACAGAAAATTACATTCACAGTAGCAGAAATACCAAGAGAAAATGTGAGCCACACATCTCCTTTGGTAATCACAGTAACCACACGGAAAGAAAAGGGGAAATCAGCAAAAACTATGGAAGAATGGGCGGTAAACAGAACTTTGGTGGATACAGGGAGTTCGGTGGATATAATGTTTTACCATGCGTACAAAGGAATGGGGTACAAAGATAAAGAGATGTCTGTTTCAACATATCATATTCATGGTTTTGGCAAATCTACAACAAAACCAAAAGGGGAAATAGAGATGCGAATTCTGCTAGGAGAGATTGAAACACGAGTGACACTATGTGTGGTGGATATGGAATCGCCATACAACATGTTGTTGGGAAGGCCATGGATACACGCAATTAAAGCTGTAGCGTCAACATTACATCAATGCATTAAATTTCCTATGCCGAGTGGGATTGGTGAAATTAGAGGGGATGTTGATAAAGCGAAATTATGTTATCAAATTGAAGTGAAGAAGTATGAAGGACGTGCAAAGAAGCGAAAAAATCGCAAGAAAATGGCGAAGGAGGCAAAGAAAGAAGAAGAATTTAGAACTTACATGATAAGAGCAGAGGAAGGAAAAGGAATACCCAGCGAAATTTCGGAAGAAGGGAATGAACTTGCGAAGGAGATAAAATAACCAACACCTATGGGAGAACCTGAGACCAGTTACACTACAGCGGAACCAACAAAGGAAGTGAATGTTGGAACCAAAGAAGAACCCAAAATACTAAAAATTGGGACTAAGATGGAGGCTGAAGAAGAAGAAAGAACTATTAGTCTTTTGCGAGAATATAAAGATATTTTCTCATGGAACATGGATGAGATGCCGGGAATAGATCCATCTGTGGCGTGTCATAGGTTGGAGATTGACAAAAATGCAAGGCCATTCAAACAAAGAATCAGAAAAATCGCAACAACATATCATCCCCAAATAGAAGAAGAATTGCAGAAGATGCTTGATGCAGGAATCATAAGACAAGCCAAATATTCGGAGTGGATAGCAAACATGGTTGTAGTCCCAAAGAATAATAAGGGGATAAGAATTTGTATAGACTTTACTGATCTAAATAAAGCTTGTCCGAAAGACAGTTTTCAGTTACCAGATATTCCACAAATGGTTGAATCAGCAGTGGGAAATGATAGAATATCTTCTCTAGACGGATACAAAGGCTACAATCAAATCCCCTCACTGAAGAAGATCAAGAACATGCTGCTTTTTCCGCTCCAAGAGGGTTATACTGTTATACGAAAATGCCATTCGGTTTGCGAAATGCTGGAGCAACATACCAAAGGATGGTAGAGAAGGTGTTTGCGAAGTGGATACACAAAACGTTGGAGGTGTATGTGGATGACATGTTAATAAAAAGTAAAGAAGCAAAAGACCATGTTCAAGATCTGAGGGAAATTTTTGAACAAATGAGGCATTTTAACATCAAAGTAAATCCAGAGAAGTGTATCTTTGGGGTTGCATCGGGAAAATTTTTAGGCTACATTGTATCAAAAGAAGGAATACAAGTTGATCCAGAGAAAGTGCAAGCAATTCGTGACATGCCAACACCAGCGACGGTAAAAGATGTACATAAGTTAAATGGGCTCTTAGCTTCGTTAGGAAGGTTCATTTCGCGATCATCAGACAAATGTAAACATTTTTTCAACATACTCAAAAAGGGGACGAAGTTTAGATGGACAGATGAATGCGAGAAAGCTTTTCAAGGAATAAAAGAACATCTGACAAATATATCTATTTCGCAAAGAGCAGAACTAGGAGAAGAATTGTAAATCTATCTTGCGACAACTTCGCACGCATTAAGTGATGTGTTATTACGAGTAGATGCAGGTGTTGAGAAACCAATCTATTACATCAGCAAAACCTTTAATACCGCAGAGAAAAATTATTCAAAAATTGAAAAACTAATTTTGGCATTAGTTTATGCAACATTTAAACTTCGCATATATTTTCAGGCACATAAAATAAGGGTGTTGACAAAGGTACCAATTGAGTCAGTAATGAAGAATTCAAAAAGATCGAGCAGAGTTGACAGATGGAATGCACAAGTAGGACATTTCAAAATCAAATATGAAATATTATCTTCACCCAAATCACAAGTTGTCGCAGATTTCTTAGCAGAATTTCCTCTAGAAGATGATGAGGCTGTGGAAGAAATGATGGATGTAGACGAAGACCATGGAAATCCAAGAGATCTATTAACAAAGCCAGATAGATGGGAAATATTGGTGGATGGATCATCAAATGGGGAAGGCAACGAAATTGGAATTGTTTTGATTTCGCCAGAAGGCACCATAATAGATTTTTCCTTCAGATTGGAGTTTACATCCACAAATAATGAAACAGAATATGAAGTTGTGATACATGCCCTGAAGTTCGCAATAGAAATGAAGTTGGAAAATGTGAGGATTACAAGTGATTCGCAGCTAGTCATTCGTCAAATAAAAGGATAATACACTACAAATGAACCATCCATGAAGAAATACAATAAACTTGTTGAAGAATTGTCAGCGAAAATTCCAAAAATAAAATGGAGACATATATCAAGAAAAGATAACAGACTCGCAGATGCTTTTGCTTTTATCTAAAGTATGATGACAGACCCAACTGCGAGATGCATAAAGATACAGACACTTCTATCGCCATCAATCAATAAAGAAGAAGAAGAAGAAGCGGTAGACATAATGATAATAGAAGATGGAGAACAAGGACCCAGTATCGAAGATTGGAGAGCGAACTTCATGCATATCTAATGAAAGGAGAAACACCAAGAAATTGATTGGAGGCACACAAATTAAAGAGCCGTGCGACAAATTATGAACTAAGAGACGGGGTATTGTATCGGAGATCCTTTAACGGACCATCTCTCAGATGTTTGACACGAAAAGAGGGAGGAGAAGTGTTAAAGGCATTACATTGTGGGGATGCTGACAATCACAGCGGCGGAATATCTTTGGCATACAGAGCGAAAATGCAAGGTTATTACTGGCCATATATGCATGAAGATGCGAAACAAGTATCAAGGCGTTGCGAAGATTGTCAAAGGCACGGAAAGAAAATACATGCACCTGGAGCACCATTAACATCCTCAACAAGTGTATGTCCTTTTGGAAAATGGGGTTTAGACATTGTGGGACCATTTTTACCAGGATCTGGACAAAGAATATATCTAATTGTTGCTACAGATTATTTCACAAAATAAGCAGAAGTAAAGGTAGTACAACACATTCGCGACAAAGACATTTTTACATTCATATTTGAAAATATCATCTGCAGATTTGGAATTCCCGCACAATTGGTATCTGACAACGGGAAACAGTTTGAAGGGCAGAACATAGAAATGTTACTCAATGCATTTAAGATAAAATGTGGGAAGTCAACCCCTCTATATCCACAAGCCAATGGGCAGGCAAAAGCAACAAATAAGACAATCGCAGATATATTGAAGAAGAAATTAGAAGGGCACAATAGAACATAGTGCGAACAGGTGCATAATGCAGTATGGGCTTACAACACAACCAGGCGAGAAGCTACTGAAATGTCACCTTTCTGTTTAACATATGGAGTTGAGACCGTGCTACCAACAGAAGTTATTATTCCCACAACAAAAAGAGAGGCTTGGGAGAAAAATCTTAGTGCGGGTATGATTTTAACCAAGTTAGATGAATTAGAAGAAAAAAGAGAAAGGGCTCTACAGCATATGGAAAACTACCAGCGAAGATTAGCTCGAGAATATAATAAACGTGTTAAAACACGAGAGTTTCAACCAGGTGACTTGGTGCTGCGAGAAACACCAATATATCAGCGAGAAAGTGGAGGAAAACTAGCCAAAAAATGGGATGGACCTTACATCATTAAGGAAATAGTTGGAATAGGGGCATATAGATTGATGGATCCTGAGGGTAAAGATGTGGGTCATAGACTTGATAGACCATGGAACAGATTGTACTTAAAGAGATATTACCCATAAAAAGTTTTGGGAAAGAGTAAACTGCGAAATGATGAATGATTGAAACAAAATGAATCTATGTAAAGATCTTATGAAAGAATAATTGCGAGATTATACATATCCAAAACAAAGAAAGAATACGCGAAAATTTCGCAGAGATAATGACAAGAGATAATTAAAGATTAATGACATACTAGAAAGGGGCGAACCTACTATGGCGTACACCCTAGTTCGCGAAATCAAAATTTCGCAAGATGCAAATGTAAGACCTAAAGTGCGTCATAGAATGGGGTACCTGTTGCATGGCTCAGCGAAAAGGTTACACCGCCCCGGAACCTGAGTCATGGAGATTTGGGGTCAATAAAGCTCATCCAGGAGAGGTGCCTTGGATTTTCAACCTAAGCTTATGACTTAGGTTGGACGACCGAGGGTCTCTTCTAAGGAGTGCGGCATCTGATCAAGGCGCCGAAGTACACGATTGAGCCAAGAGTGCCTGGGGCGTTTGAAGCATCTCGGCCATTCTTGGCAAGTCTTGACGTATGCTGCACTCTGCCCGAAGAAACCCCCACTTAGGGTGCAGTCTTGTAACCATAAGCCATATAGGCAAAAGGGATAAGAGGCTGCGAAAACAACTGGTTGTTGTTAAGACCGGATGGGAGGAGCCAACCTTGTATGGTAGAGGTACGCTTCCTTGAAGGGGCAACTAGGGAGAAGATAAGGGCGGCACCCTCCATTAGGGAGCTGATAAGTGTCTTAAGACGCAAATGTCACTAGGCTTTATTTTCGCAAGAATATTTAGGCTTGTCATATTTGTGCGACAATCCTGAAGAGGCAATAATACAAAAGAGAAAGATAAGGCGAGATCAATGGGTCAATACATGAAAGTGTAAAGACGTCCTGCGATTTCGTCGCATGACGGCAATGTCATGGGACTTTATGTTCGCAAGAATATTTAGGCCTGTCATATTGTCGCAACAAAAACAATAAAAGAAAAAAGTTAAGGAAAGATCAATGGGTTTTTGCATGCAAGTTCAAAGACGTCCTGCGATTTTGTCGCAATGACAAGGGGTGGCGATATAAGACCTTTAACTAGGAAGGCAAAATAAGACCACATGATACAACAAAAAATTTATAAGAATTAACTATTACTTATGCAGATCATTCATCGCAAGAAAGATAATGAGAGGCAGTATGGGAATTATTAAACAATAAGCATTATCTTTCTTGCTAGTAAGCACAATGATAAAAGAGTAAATACACTTCAAAGTTGATTGAAGTACAACATTTGCAAGAAGTTATAAAGATGAAACAACCCAAAGAAGTAAAATTACATAAGAAATTCAAGCTTCAATGTTGGTTTTGCCAGGAGAAGATGAAATATTTTCATCAATTTTTTCGCCAGAAGGAGATAATGGATGTTCTTCGCCAGCTTTTTCACTTTCACCAGCTTTTTCACTCTCGCCAGTCCTTCCTTCATTCTGGTTTACTCTAGTCTCTTCTTTATTTGGGTTATCATCAACAGTTGCATCATTAGGAGGAATTTCTTCTTCATTTGCGAGATCTTCGCCACTTTCATAATAATAATCACTATCATGAGAACAAGGAACTTCATCGTCGTCTACTTCCAAAGGTTGGACAGATGTAGGAGGAAGAGATTTGGACAATAAGATATCATTCACAAGAACTTCAGCCCTGAGATGAACTTGGCGAAGGAGTGCTTTCTGATGATTCCTACTTTGTATATCTTTGAAATAAGCAAGATAATCAAATCTTTTTTCTGCCCGACCGCGAGAACAAGCAAGAGTAGAGGCAAGTAATGCATTCTCTTTGCAAATTTTGGCGTATTTAGATTCCAAAATAGAAATGGAGGAATGAAGATTTTTCTCAGATTCTGCGAAAACAAAAAATACAGAAAGTTATTCAGACGAAGGATTCGGGAGGAAGATATCATAAAAAGACTTAACAAAGAAAAAATGGTTGAGGCAGTCAAATTTTATGACTACCTTCCTTTTGCGGGATAATATATTGGGTTAAATCCATGCAACTATTCTCCAAGTGGTCCATTGCATCGTCAAAATTATCTCCAACTAAACCTTTCAGGAGAGATCGAAGATTCTTTTCGTTAGAAATGAGTAAGGTGTTTTCCTTCGCAAGAGAAGCGTAGGATTCTTCATGCTTGGAGTATTGATCTTTGAGTTGACTTGCCTTTACACTTAAAGTTATTCTACCCTGAATAAGTTTGTCTCTCTCAGCAGTAGATGATTATGTTACTTCTTTAAGTTTATTTCTCAATGAGCAGAGAGATTGTTCTTGATCGTTACATACCTTTTGGCAAATATTAAATTGTTGCGAAGAGATCGCCACCATATTTAAAAGAATTCGCTTCTCTTGAGATAGGGTTTATTCTCATCTAACAAAGTTTCCAACTCCAAATTAGCTTTAGTCAAAGCATAAGAGAGGCGAGATAATTCACCACTTAACAAGTTTTGCTTCTGAATTAATTGAGTATTCTCCTTGGTAAGGTTATCTATTTGATCGACAGAGTATGTATGAAGGTTATCTAATTGGTTATATTGATCCATCCAAGCATATCTATTTACACAGGCTTCTTCAGCGACGGATTCAAGCTGATATATCTCCATTACTCGTTTATGGTGTAACACTTAAAGGGCGAACAATTGATCTTAAAAAAAAAAAGGGGGGGGGAGATAAGAAAGTTGTACCTTTTAATTCTTCGTTCTTCTTTCGAAGATTGTCACGACCTAGTGAGACATTCTGAAGCTTTTGATTTTCAAGATGAAGAGTGTCACATTTCAAGGTCATGGCTTGGAGATTCTCCTTTAAAGTTTCAACTTCTTTCTCAAAGGATGTTTGCGAAATCATTCTGTCAGAGCCAAAATACTTACCCAAAATTTCGCACACACCAAATTTGATAGGATCAATGGAAGATTTCTTGACGTCATCCAGAACATCTGATAAAACCTTGAAAGCAATATCTATTCCTTCCAAAGTTTCTTTAGTAAAAGGGAGAGATTCGGATGAAGAAGTGGTGATGACATAAGGTTGGGGAATTGAATCATTCTTTGTTAGAGATGCGTCATCCGAAGATGAAATTTGAGGAAGATTAATAACTAGGGTTGAGGTAGTGTCAAGATGAGAGGTGTTAACAGTAGAAGAAGAGAAGGGGTCATTCGCAGCACAGTTATTACAAAGAACTTCAATTATAGAAATATCAGTTACAGGGGAGAAATCCATGGTAATACCTTTGCGAACAGGAAGTAAGGATTCAGCTTGCGAAGAGATTGCAGGAGATACTGAAGGATTAAACATAGGAAATGGGACGGAAGTTTCCACATTTTTAAGGTGGCGAGATCTTTTGTGGGGTTTGTCGACATTCCCATCACCCTGCGAATCACAATTCAAATAAGAAACATAGGCAAAAATATTGTTACTAAAAGAATTGTATTTCTTATTACCTTGTTATTCACAGGATTTCTTTTGTTTACGGCAACTCTTTGTTGTGAACCCTTGGGAATATTAGGGTTTTGGACCGTAAATTTGATGCTAGAGGTGCTTTTGCTGAAACAGAAAAAGTATGGGAATTACATAAAGATGAACAAAATCAAATAAGACAATTTCAGTGGATAAGATCAGTTTCAGCAAAGTCAACAAACCTTGATGAATCCATAAGAACAGAAGCAGAAAGATGAATTTGTAAAAAGTTGCAGACGATAAGGATTTACAGAGAATATGGAGATGAAGAATCTGAAGTAAAAGAAATAAATTATTTCTATGATAGATCCCTTCTTAAATAGATAAGAAAGTGATGACCGGTTAGTATTGAATGTGCCGGTGGGTAGAGGAATATTTAACACGTGTAAGCGGTTATGCTTAATTCATGGAATCTTGTCGGTAGAAAACTTAAGGAAAGAAATGAACAGTTGCGGTATTTGAAACACTAGTTCTCATATCATTCTCTCATTCGCAGAGAAGACATGAGAAGAGGCAAGATGTAGGATCAGAATATCGCAACATCAATACCTTTGCGAAATCATTATACAACACTTTGCGGAGACATCGCAGACTGGTTACAGGAATGACGCGACAGATGACGACAGCCAAAACACGAGAAAGATGTGGAGACCTAGCGAGATTTAGGAGTATTGCGAAATCTAACACCTGTATACTTGCGAGAATATCGCAAGGCAGATCCTAAAATAAAGTATAGCTTAGCTGTCACCCACTATGTAATATCCTATATAAAGAGCCGAACAGGCTTAAGGTGGGAGAGAGATCTTTTTAGAATGGAAAGAAAGTTTTGAAGAGAGAGAAAGTCTAAGAACATTAGTTGTATTCTTGATTTCATTTCATCCTTGTAAAATTCCTAAAAAAAAATTAATAAAAAGTGTGATTATTGATCTTAAAGATGTGTTGATTATTATGAATTCTTGTGAGGGATGTATTGTGGGATTTCCTGCAACTACACACCCTGTGTATCCTACCAGGAAAGTCAGTTCTATGAGTTCCTTAAATGTTCTGACTCAGAACAGATGTCTTAACAATCTAAGAGAAGACCAGAATCTTTCCATCTTCAAAAGGGGAGTTAATAATGCATTTGATGTGAACAAGGTATCAGGAAGAAGCCGATTTTCTTCAGGTAAGAATCAATTCTCTGAGTCATATTTTTGTAAGGATGAATTTTATGATTACCTTTCATATCATAATGGTTTTCCTCCAACATTTCGTAAGGAAAAGGATAACCAAAAGCAATGTCCATTTAATGAGCCAATGACTCATACTTGTGTTAAATAATCACAAGGTTGAAATCTCACTAGTGAAATCCTAACTGAGTGAGAAATGTTTAGGTATACTTATTTGTAAAGTGTCTCTGATTATCTAGCTAATCTCTTATCGTTCTTAGATGGATCATTAGGTAGCACCTTTACATAAGTATTTGTTGTATGTCTGTCCTTGTTTATTGTTTTACTCTTGGCTCTATGACTTCAAATTGTTTTGAAAAATAAAAGCATGGACTTTTTCAAATTCTTATGGGTACACGTACAGTTTTTGGGTTCTCTCACAAACCAATCCTATAAACCCTAAGTCTCTCGAAACTTGTTTATATACCTATCCTATTGAGTTGAATATTCTCACTCTAGACCTTCTGTTATCATTGGCTTCTTCTTCCTGCTCTTGGGATTTACCTGAAAACTTCGTTGATAATGCGGTATATTTCGAATTCGATAAAAAGAAGGGAACCTTTGTTGAAGTAAAAGGATCTTTTCCTCAATCTCCTGATTCCTATTCGGATATTGAGGAGGTTGAAGAGATTTCTTCTGAAGTAGTTCTTGACTTCCTCAAAAACTTTGAGGATGCAAAGCAACAACTTGTTGATACAATGAAGTGTCTTGATGTGGTACGAACTGAGTTGAAAAAGGTTAACTCTGACCTTTTTCTCATGAAGACTCGTGTTAAAGAACTTCCCAATAAGGATATTCTCTCCAAAGTTGCAGAGGATGTTGTTGTTCACAAGCTCAAAGACCTCAAGACTCATGAGGATCCTGAACCGTCTAATTGACTTCAGTTCGTGTCCGGCTTAGGCATAGGAGTCTGGTTTTGATTTAGCTTGTTATTTTTTATTTTTCTAGTAAATCTTCTATTTTTGTTTTGTTTAAGAAGAATAACTAGAGTTTGGAATAGCCATTATTGTGATTACACATAGCTATGTCCAACATTTTCATCTTCATGTTTTTAGATTTATTGGTTTAAATTCTAAAATTGTTTGGAAGATGATTTTTGCAGTATTAATCTTTATGGTTTTATATATTGCAATTTGTTATGGGATATGTGTGTTTGCGTCCGTGAACTATGATTGTCCCATACCTTATCGAAAGTTAAGTCCTTTATATGTCGATATGCATGTGTTGATAAAAGAAGGAATGAACTTTTGACAAATACAAAAGTTAAGCCTATTATGTCAATTTTGATGGAAGATAGGTTAAAATCTTTTGTTTACAAGGATTATGTCTATTGTATGTCATTGTGCAAATGATGATGGAAAATAGAATGAATCCTTTCTTATTCCACGATATAAGGTCGATCTCCGATCCACAATTTTTGTGTACATATTGTGTTGTTCCATAAGGTGTCTTATGTTGAGCTCTATCGACTGAGTTAATTTTTGACTTAGTTGTTGCTCTGTGAGATACTTTGTGTCGAGCATGTACAACTAAATTAATCATCCTTGTTTGGTTATTTAGTTGTTGCTCCATAAGTTCTCTTATGTCGAGCATGACCAATTAAATTGATTACTTTTTTTGATTAATTTGGTTGTGTATTCCGATTAGATTAATTATGGGTTCTCTTGTGATTAATCTAATTGATTTGTTTTAGTCTCCATAAGTTCACTTATGTTGAGCATTTCCGATTAAATTAATCATGGGTTCTCTTGTGGTTAATTTAATTGTATATTTTGAACTCAAATTCATACTTGTATGTGATTTGTTGTGTCCAAAGAAATCCTTCTTTTCTCTTGAAATTAAGGTCGCTCTTGTTGTTCTTTCTGGAATGACATAAAATGGGGGAGAGTTCTTAATTGAACTTGTGCTTAATTGCCAAATCTTTGTGGGGAGTGCGGCTGTGGAATATTATATGGGTTATCTTGTATCTTTATAAACTCCTTGATGAATGCATTTAGCTTCGGCTATATGATTGCATCTAAATAAGATGATATGTGCTTTCTTTTGGTCATGAAATGTCTCTTTCGGAAATTTCATTAGGATCCCGTTTTCGTACCTTTGCCAATTTTATTGACAAAAAAGGGGGAGAATTAATATGTAGTTCACACTACAAATACATATGGTTTTCGGATCATTATGTAAGGGGGAGTGGTTTCCATGTGAGATGGAGTATTGACTAAGTGGGAGTGATACATATCACCATAGTATTGTTGTCGAAGTTGTGATGCAATTGAACTTTTATATTGTATAATGATACTATGACACTGTATAACAATGATTGAGAACTCTTGTTTTCTCGTTGTTATAGCTACGGATTTTCAACAACGATGATGCTGAACTTACAACCTTTGGGATCATTGGAGTACTTGGAAGTGACGAAGATTTCGAGTAATGTTGAAGATTAGGCATGTGGAATAGGAGCTACAAAAGTTAATTCATTTATTTTTGTATTCCATATGTATTGATAGTTTTGTCACTAAAATTGACAATAGGGTGTTTATGGGTGAAAACTATTCCTGCCGGATTTGGTAATTTGGGGTGTGTGGATGAGGAATGAATCTAAACCCTAAACAAATGCACTGCGCGGTGAGTGCTTGTAGATTCGGAAATCAATCTGTGCAAGTCCGGCCTAAACCAAGAAATGGCCGTTCCAGACTTGTTTCGGTCACAAAGTGAAGGAGATGGGGTTGATCTTAGGGAGGGAAGCGAAGAAGGTGTTGAGATTGTGAAGGTGTTGGCTTGCTTATGACTTGTAACAGAAAGGTAAGCAGGCTTACGATTGATGCAAGCAGGCTCTGGGTGTTTGAATACGTTTTGTATTAACACTTGATTTTTTGCTTGTCTGGACTTGTGTTGTTTTTTCTCCCGTCTCCTCTTTTTCTCCCGTGTTGGAAAATAGGTAGGAGAATCTATTTATACAAGTCATTTGAGCCTTATTCACGTCTCTCGTGGGAAGTGGAGGAAGTGGAATGATGGAGTAGTGGAGGTGTGTCTTTGGTGTTACACAACCAGTCTTGCCCACTTCTCCTGTCATCTCTAACCGTCCATGACTTCCCGACACGTTCTTGTGATGGCGCACGCACGCGCACGCCGTAAACCGCCGACCAATACCCCAAAGTATGTATCCCCCGATTTGTGACATGATTGATGTCTCGAGTGTGTGGATCGTGGGATCCACGAAAGGTAGCATGTAATGCTAAGTTGAATAACTGCGTTATTCGAAAAGTTGATACTTGTGAAGTATCATGTGTATTTTATGTGTATCGCATCATGGTGTGGTAGAGTGATGGGTGGTGATTACCATGACGCCTCACCGACCAATTAACTCCCGACTGGGGTTGTATAACCAAACCGATGAAGTTGGACGGATGAGATGATCTTTGAGACACTCATCTGCGACCGTTGGTGAAATCGGGTTTTTAAGAGGTGCGCAGTATCACTCTTGCCTTGGTCGAAACCAAGCATGGGAAGGGTTTTGGAAAGGACCGACCGGGCATGCGTGTAGACAGCATGCCGGTGTACACGTCCGTACCTCTCTGTCCCATAAAGGCACGATCTAGGCCACTCAATTTGACCGGCAAAGAGGAGTGGTTGAGATCGATTTTGCGACAAAAATCCGGTGCCGCAAAAGCCGCGCGTCACGCCCACTTCGGGCGCACGTTCCAAGATGACCAATCTTGGCCTGGCCTTGGCCGATCGGTGCAGTGTGAAGGTGGTAGGCTGGTGTTCACGCCTAAAACACCCGAATATCCCATGAAAACGTGATCCGAGCCATCCAAATCGTCCGGCTATATAAAGGGAAGTTGAGCGGTCGAGATCATTGATAATTGTTCATCTATTTTGGGTTTGAAGGTGTGACCACGCTAGTTTGGGCGTGCGTTTTGGAATAGCCAGGCATGATATGCCTTGGCCGACCACGTGAGGAGATAGATGGGCCCACGGTGGTCATGCTGGTATGACCGGACCTGTTTAATCTAATCTGGGACCCTCCATTCGTGTCGGAGAAGATGGACGCTTGTGATGCTCAAAACCCTAATTTTTGGTTTCAAGGCCGTGCGTCAATGCTTGATTCGGGACGATGGGATGACCAACCATGGTTGGTCCTGACCGATTGGTCGGGTGTGTAGGCGGGCCAATGGTGATTGTGTTGACATGCTTTGGGCCCTTTGAATCTACATCTACACCCTCCATCTATACCTGCGAAGATGGATGGTTGAGACGAGTGGTATAGGAAGAGATGACCTAAATGCTAGTGTGGAAAAAATTTGGGTTTTGCGACACATGTAATATGCCGCAAACCCTAATTTAGGGTTTTCCGTCCATACGCTCCGGTTTGGACGTTTTGGAAAGCTATGCCAATATTTTGGGAGGCCGACCATGCGCTATTAAGATATAAATTAAAAAATGAAGTTGGGGATGTGTGACCTAGAAACTTTGAAGAGTCATTGCCATCCCGGTAGTGTAGTTTGGGCGTCGGTGGTATCTCGTTTTGGAATGAACAATTGCCATGGGAGAATTGGCATGATATGCCTTGGCTTGAGCTAAGATGAGAGGAAGAAATTTGAGCTTTCGCTTCCGAAGACTTATCCTTGCGTGCATTGGCTTTAGGAGCTATCGGCGGGATGGGCAAAAAGGATATTTCTTACATACAGGGTGATTCGGGATACGAATCGGGATGACCAATATGGGAATGGATAAAACCATGGAAAATTGCGGAGAGACGAAAGAGGAGAAGAGAAAGATATGAAAAATATATGGTCCGTGAATAGTTAAGAATAGCGATTGGAAGGCGTGTCGAGGAATAGAATGGAGGGTGGTCGGAAACAAGGTGTGTATTGGCGGAAGCCAATGGTGATTGTGTTGATATGCTGAAACCTGGCGAAAGTTAAGAAGGGCCGAATGCCATACGCTCTGGTTTGGACGTTTTGGCAAGCTATGCCAATATTTTGGGAGGCCGAGTCCATACGCCATGGCGGGGGTCATGCGGGGGTCGCGTTGGTTTGGCAGTGAATATTCCATACCTGCTTGAGGGTTATGGAATTGATCTGGGCCATCCAATCACGCTGGTGAGGTTGGATGAACGAGATCATGTCCAGACTGATACGGACAGTCCGGATGCTCAATCGGGCTAGTATAACACACCGAGAGTTCTCAATCGGGCTAGTATAACACACCGAGAGTTGCAACCTGTACGGGTATTTCGTACATGCTTTCATTATAATGCTTGGAGGTTCGTGTTGCTCCCGAGAGTAACACTCGGTCGTCATGCCGCACCGATAATGAGTACAGAAATACAAGTCTCCTCACGCATTAATTAATAATGCTATAAATTCACAGTGGTATATGGGATTGTTGCTACATGCTCCAACCTCGGATGAATTTCATGTATTCACAGAATGGGATTGTTGCCACATGCTCCATTCTAGGTGAATTAGTAAAGTGAAGGAATATCCAACACTTGTTAATGGCTTTATCTTTTACAAGATGTCAGCGCATGATTTTCTGGTTTTTTTACAATTTTAACCTTAAATGAAAATCCACCATCAACAAGGGGGATATTGTTAGAGCATTGCTCGGTTGAACTCGCATGCGTTGCTATCCAAGCATGTTTGTCAATTTTAGTGATCAAAACTATAAGTCTTGATTTCTAGTCTACTATAGCTAAGTCTCAGACTAGGATAGAAAGTGTAGTTCATCTCAAGAACTCCATGGAAATCATCATACAAGACGAAGGACTACTAAAGGAACTGGTGGATCTTCATCGACTAAAAGGTATGTGGAGACTTGAACTTATCTATCACTCAAAAGTCTATCTACTCTATCTCATATTTTGAGACAAAAGTCGTTTTTCTATATAGATTTGATTATACACATTTGCTATTTCGAGCTGAGTTTATCTCGCCTATCTATTTCTCGAAATATGTGTTGGTAAGCTTTTGATTTGGCCAAGTTCATCCTTACCTAGTGACGAAAGTCATGACACGTTTCAATCACTTTGAAAATTGCTTACTTTGACGGAATGTCCTCTAAGAATGTTTCAATGATTGAAATGAGAGTTTATATCATATAACCAATGTTGGATATAAGCATTGTGTGGCAACACATATATGTATAAGTCCTTGTTTCCTTGAACCAAAGTTTGCGAACTTTGTTGATCAAGAGAACCGGAATCAGAGCCGTGAGCTAAGTCTGCGAACCCAGTCCGAGAACTGGCGGAAGTTCTCTTCCCGAGAAATTCTGCTGGAGTTTGAGAACTCCTTCTGGGAACTTAAGTCCGCGAACTAAGTTTGCGAACTTGAGTTGGTTATATCTAAAAACGATTTTTTGTGAACTCCTTTATAAAAACTAAGGAATACAAAATGCAAACCGTGGCTATATAGTTCATGAACCGATTCGAATGAATCAAATCGTTTTTACTTCGATTGTGTCTTGTGTAGTTACATAAGATTTCCTTGCAATTGAACAACTCTCTAACTAGTTCATTTGAGTCATTTGAACTAGTTATGGTGAAGAAGAATATGGTTGATATGAAAGTGCTCATATGGATAACCATTTGGTTAACTATTGTTGAACCAACAAATGTTCATGTTTGGATACGGTTATATAAACCCAAAATAGTACATTTCATTTGTGTGTAACAAGCTAAGTTTTCGATCCAACGGTTGAAAGATATTAGATGAATTTAATAAGGTTTTCATCTAACGGTGATTATTAAATGCTTTGTTACCAAGCTAACATTGATTGCAAACCCTGATTTGAAAGACTATATATGGGAGAACTCTAGCAACTGGGAAACCTAATCCCCACACCTTCTGTGTGATACTAGTTGTATTAGCTAGAGTCGATTCTCCTTTAACCTTAGGTTTTCTTCTTAAACCAGGTTAACGAATTAAATACTTCATTGGGATTGTGAAGCCAGACCTACTTCTTTCTCGTAGTTGTGTGATATGATCTTGCTGATTCTATCGTTTTGAGTACAATCGTAACGATTGGCTTGAGATCTTTATCTCCGATAGGAAAGATAGAAAAGTAATCACAAACATCTGCGTCTCATCATTTATGATTCCACAATATCTTTTTTCACTGCGTCGATTAGGATTATTGTGAGGTGATTGATAATACTAGGCTGTTCTTCGGGAATATAAGTCCGGGTTATCAATTGGTTCCTGTTCACCTTGATTTACCAAAAGACGGAACAAAACTTGTAGGTTTATCTGTGGGAGACAGATTTATCTATTCTCAGAGACTTTTCTGTGTGATACAGATTTGTTTATTAAAGTCTTCAACTTTGGGTCGTAGCAACTCTTAGTTGTGGGTGAGATCAGCTAAGGGAATCAAGTGCGTAGTATCCTCCTGGGATCAGAGACGTAAGGAGCGCAACTGTACCTTGAATCAGTGTGAGATGGTTAGTTTGTAGTAGGCTAGTGTCTCTAGCGGCTTAATACAGTGTTGTGTTCAATCTGGACTAGGTCCCGGGGTTTTTCTGCATTTACGGTTTCCTCGTTAACAAAATTCTGGTGTCTGTGTTATTTCTATTCCGCATTATATTTTGTTATATAATTGAAATATCACAGGTTGTGTGTTTGAATCAATCAATTGGAAATCCGACCTTTGGTTGTTGATTGAAATTGATGGATACTTGAACATTGGTCTTTGGTACCATTCAAGTGATTTCTCTTATATTCAATTTTACTCGCAGATTTCTATTTGCTTGAGAAAGAATTGAATCAAGAAAGAGAGATATAACTCTTTGATATACTTTATTAAGATTGAGTCTAGTTGATTCTCTTGAAAGTATATTGGAGTTTGTCCATACAGATTGCTAAGTGAAATATTGGGTGTGGTTGTTGTACCCCCGTTTTTTCACCAATAATCAATAGATGCATAAAATGAATTAGGGATTTGATTTCTTTATCACTCACCACTGATGCATAGTCTTTACTGTGCACAGCCACCCTATTGTCTGTTGATGTTGATGCTGAAGAGAGCTTGAAATTCAGACCTTCAGTTGTCATTTTTGCTGCTGCTTTTGTTGGTGCTTGAAGAAACAACAAATTCAGATCTAGCTTATCACGACTGCTGCTTGTACAACGCCGCTTGACCTTGTCATTGAAGCACAACCCTAACCCTAATTTTTACACAAAGTTTATCCCCAAAATGTGTGACAATTTCAGTCTGAAATTGGGCGATTAGACATTCTTGAAACTCACCATTTTGTGGATAGACTTCATCATGACCAGCCACCCTAATGTTGTCACTTCCTTGTTGGCTTTGCTGGTGTTGCAGAGAACTAGAATTTAGACAATTTCTGCTCACTTCTTGAGAATACAACCTATTGTTGATTGACAAACTCAATTGGGAGGCTCGAGAGGAAAGGGTTGTCATGGTTTTCTCAATAGAGGATGTAGTTGCAGGAAATCCTACACTACACCCCTCACTAGAATTTACACAATTAAGTCATTTTAAGATGAATGATTATGATTTCTATTGATTGAATACTTGAATCTTTACAATATGAAATGGAAATGAATAATAGAATTACAATCACTCTTAAAACTTTCTTTCTCCTAAATACTTGCTTAACAATTCAAAAAGAACCCCCCATTCAACAGACTTACTCAACACTTTATATAGGGTAGTATACAGTGGATGACAGCTAAGTTGTCCTTTATTTCCGGGAATGGCTTGCGAAATATCGCAAGCGTACAAGTATCGATTCTCGCGACGCTCCTAAATTTCGCCATATTTTCATATCTTCCTCGTGTTCTGGCTGTCGTCATCCAATGCGTCATTTATTTTACTTCCCTGCGACTCCCTCGCAGTGTCGTCATTTATTAATCTCGCGAAGTATAGATGTCGCGATATTCTGATCCTACATCTTGCCTCTTCTCATGTCTTCTCTGCGAAGGAGAGAATGTCATGAGAACCAATATTTTAAAATGCCGCAATTGCTCATCTTTATCTCGCAATTGTTCATCTTTATCTGTTTCACTCTCGTACGGAATTTATTACAGGTGTTTCTTCTTCCACTCTTTTCTTGACACGTCTCTTTCAACCGTTTATTCTTGACCACTCACGTCCCATCTCGCATTAAATGCATTTGTTTTCTCGAGGATTCTTCTCTCTATATATAGTTTTCTCACCCTTCTCTTCTTCTCTTTTATTTTCCCTCTGCAACTTCTCTTCTGCAACTTCTCTTCCTCCGCAATCTACGCTTCTGTTGCTGTAAATCTTTCCTTCTTTCTTTCTCTTGATCTTCAATTTTCTAACCATTCCCATACCCTAAAAATGGCTTCACTTGGTTGTACATATAAACCCCTTTTTAATGAAACTCAAAAGAATTTGCAAGAGAAGGGCTTCATCCTATCAACCATTCCTGATCAAGAATCTTCATCTATACTTTCTGCAAAGTTGTTTTCTGATCATCAATGCAATGATCAGAAAATCATAATCTCGCTAGGTCAACTCCTCGCAGGCCTTCCCATTCCTCTCTACAATCCCGAGATACCTTTATTCTATGAAATTCTTGCTCATGAGAAATTCTTGCGAGCTATTTATCAACTAAGTGGTGATTTCATCCGTCTAATGCTTGAATTCGCCGATCGTGGCGCCGGTAAGGGATCTTTATATCCTGATGATGTCAAATACCCTAGATTCGCGGATTTAGAAATAGACGCTGAGAAATATACTGTGGAATACTTTTTTGAAAACTATGAAGTAATAAATATGAGAAATGATAAATCTCGCTGGGGTGCTCGATTGAAGAGAAAAGATAATATTTCCAGTGATAAGCTGCTCATGCAAGATATTGACTGGCACTCGGGCAAAAATAACGTTCCTTGGTATTCCAAAGATGAGAAGTGGTGGGTTGTTCCTCTGTTTTTGAGAGGACCTTATATTGCAGGTTCTCATACACTCCCTGCAAATCTCGCAAACTACCATCCTTGGGAATTTAAGTGGCCCGAGAAGGCAAAAGAGGTATACTTCCTATTTCAAGTTTGCTTTGCGATATTTCCTTCCTCTTATATTTACTAGACTTGTAAAATTTTCAGATTGCCAAATTGAAAAGGAGTTATGAAAGACGTCCAAAGGCGAGTACTCTAGCGATACTCCGATCAATCACGGATGAAGTAAGAAACACTTTCTTTTGTTATTTTTAACAATATTGTTGCCTCTGTTTCTTATCTTCATTCGTGTGCGAAGGTTGTTGAAGAAATTAACATTCCCGAAGCTGCGAAGGTCAAGGGCAAGAATAAAATCACTCTTCGCAAGGATAAATCTTCTGCTCCATCTTCTAAAAAACGGAAAACCCATCCCTCTTCTCGTTCTAGTTCCCAAACCAGCGAGAGTTCTGATGAAGATGAAAATGAGGTTGGTACTTCCTCTGAGAAGGAGAATCATTCGGTCGCTTCTGCTATGGCGCAATTGTCTAGTGTCTTCTCCGATTCTATGCAAGGATTGGGAGATGATAATTTATCTGCTACTTGCGAAGCTCTCGCTAAAATTTGCGATGCCCCCCTGTTAGAGGATAATGAATCTTTTCGCGGAGTTTCCCGAACAATGACTCCCAGTCTCTTAAATGCACTCAGTGCTTTGGTATATTCATATTTCGTTATTTCTTTGCGATTTCGATTATAAACCTTATCTTAACAATTTCTTTACTTTCCTTTATAGTCTGGGAGAGCTTCCTTTGTTGTTGCCTCAGACCTCGAGAAGAGACGCAACAATCTTGAGAAGAAAAATCTTCAACTTAAGGAGAAGAACAAAGAACTAGAAATTGAAGTTGCGACATCTCGCAAGAAGGATGCTAAAATTCAACAGTTGGAAGTTGAGTCTTCTTCCCAGAAAGACAAAATATCTACACTTCAAAGTGCTAATCAGCAACTTTATGGTATAACACCCTCTTTCTTTCTCTATCTCTACTTTGCCATTTATTTTCCTTTGCCTGACTTATCATTTTCGCAGACATTTATAATCTTTCTGACGAAGCCATCCTTCTCCATTCATTCCCTGAACCTATGGATGATGATGCTCTTCTCGCTCATTTCAATGAATCTTTAAGTAGTTCTTCAAACAAGACTAATTCTCTCTCGTTAAATGAACTTCGAACCAAATTTCATCTTCTAGAAATTGAACATAGATCTAGTTTAGGTTTAGCGAACCGCTTTAAACGTTTATATCTTGACTCCCAGGAGAGTAATAATATTCTAAGGAAGAAAATTAGCATCCTCATAGATGATAAGGATCGCATTGCTAATCAAGGTGCACAAGCATTAGCAAAATTCCAAAAAACTATTCTTGAAGTCCAAATTGAACGAGATGAATCCCTTCGCCAAAATGCCATACTTAATGAGCGAGAAAATCAAATTCGTTCACTTCTTGTCATAAATAATGATGATGAATTCGCTTGGGCTGCGAAGGTTCTAGATAATGCCAGAAATAACTTAGGTGTTGATGAGTGCCAAATATTGCATATTTATACACCTTTTTATTGGCATTTTACTCATCTTTTGTGCTCAAGAATCAGATATTATCCCAGATTCTGTGTTTTCTTTGTTTTCAAGAATAAATATTTGTATTAATTAATTTTGTGTTTTTAGGTAATGAATAAAGCTCGGAGAATTTGAGGAGCCCAAAGAGCGAAGAATTGGAGTCGAGAATCTAAGGAGCAGAAAGCCAAAGCCCGCGCGCAAATCAGTTGCAACCCAACAAGGAAGACATGGGCTAAAGCTACCCACGACCCGGATCCGAGCCCGTTTCTTCTGAGACGTTGAGATTTCTTTCTCCCTCATCCAACGGTCGCTGCTTCCACGTGCATCGAAGATCGCTGCTCCCGTGCTACGCCAGATCACATCAAAACCGGCTACCTCTCTCAGCCGTTCAGATTGTAGCCGCCTCATCCAACGGTCGCTGGGCCTGTCTCATCAAACATTGCTGTCCCTGCCTCACACCACAGCACCCTATACCTATACCCCCCATCGACAGACCCATTCTTCTCTTCTTTTCTCTTTCTTCTTCCTCTCTCCCGTCTCTCACCCGACAGAGCCTCGCTCTGCCTCTGCAACAACACCAACTCCTCCACCTTCTTCACCCGTACCACCACCAGAGTCGCTTCCGCCATCACCCTATCTCATGTCACACCATCACCAGCCAACAACCCCAGGACTAGATATCTCTTTTTAGTTTCTACCAACCCTAGAAACTAAATCAGAGACATCTAGGGCTAGGGTTTCCACCCAATCAACCGCATGGAGTTCGAGCATGATGAGACAAGAGGAAAGCGAATTCGAGTATGGGTTTGCTTTAATTGTCATTTATTTTCTATTTTTAATCGAATTTAGGGTTTGGGTATTTGGAGGAGCCGCATGTATAAATAGAGAGTGAAGGAGATGAAATTGGGCACGCTACAGGTTAGCTTGGTGTGTCATTTAGGTTTAAATTTCATTTCTTTGTTATTTTAATTTGATGTTTTAATTTAGTGTTAGGGTTTCAATGAAACCCCGATTCCAATTTGTGCTTAAACTCGTTGGATTGATCTTGTATGCTTAATATTATCAATTGTCTTCAATTACAAATACCCAATGCTTTTCTTTCACAAAGTGTATACCAACGCCATGGATACACTCGTAGTCGTGTCATAAATGTGTTGAGTGTATTGCAGCTCAACCTTAGATATAAATGCTAATTCCTTTGATTAGTTATACTTGATTAGATAACTAATGCTCTCGGGTTAGTACCCTTAATGGGTAATTGAAGTTTACATGGAGAAACTCCTTAGTTAAGTGGCGGAATTGACACACGCCCTTAGCTACTATAGGAACAAGACATTTAACTTAGTTGAAAGCACAATAGAAGTTAGTGGTGGAATTGCAGACCTTAGCACCCTTTTCTCACTATCTTTTACCTTAGTTTAGGTTTATTTCATTACAAATCAGTAGTTTCGGCACAAAAATATCTTTTGTTACACTCTGTCACTTGTTACTTGCTAGGAAACTCAGTTTAGCATAGCCATAGATCATTGAAAGCACCCCTCGTCTCTGTGGATCGACCCGTACTTGCCGCGTCTCCGATAGACGCCGTGCACTTGCGGTATATCACCGTAGGCCGTAAATTATACACTTCTCAGGGCCTACCAAGTTTTTGGCGCCGTTGCCGGGGACTTGGCGCGTGCCTTGCTGATATTGGCTCACTTTACTGATTTCCATCCTATCCCTGTATATATTCATTTACATTTTTTTTTTTGCTTATAACCCCGTGTTAGTATAGTATGGCTGTTATAATGTTTGTTTTTGCTCCCTGTTAAGTTTTCTATTTACGTTTCATCCCTGTTAGTGTAGTATAGCTGGTACTTCAATATAACTTAGGTTAATCACCTTGATTTTTTGCTTTTAGCTTTGAAATTTTAGCATCTGTCTTTGCTTTTGTACTTTGTGTTTAGCATTTAGTTTCTCATCTGTTACATTCTCAGTAGACTCTTCTATAACTTGCATCTTCGATGTAACTTAGCTGTTATTTTTGTTGGTTTTGCTTTGCTGTTAACCATCTGCATAGTGCCCCTGCACTTTGCTGTTATCTTATTTTTCTGTGGCTTAGTTTTCAGCTCAGGCATAGCTCTGAGCTCTGCTATAGCTCTCTTGCACTTGAGCTGCTAACTGAACCCTCCTCTGAGCCTACAGGTACCTGTGAGCTGTTGAGCAAAGTGCAATTCAGGCACCCAACTGTGCTGCTGTGCAAGTGGTAACTCTGAGCCAAGGTGCATGAATGGAAGTGCTTGTTGTGCTTGCTGCGCGGGTGAGCTCTTGAGCGACTGAGCTACTCAGCAACCAAAGAAAGGGAAGTCAAGGAGTACAGAACTTGAGGTTAGCTGTAATTGAACCTTGTATTAACATGTGAATAAGACTCCTAGCATGCTCCTTCCCCTGGGCTCTCTATACAAACCCTGAGCATAAGCTTGTGAGCCAACTTGTCTGTGTAATCTGTGCGACCCTGCTGCAACCCTACTTACTTGGCTGATTTGCCTTGGCTGTAGCCTGTGCTTGTATGCAAACCCTGAGTGTTGTGTTGTGTGGAACCTAAATCAAACCCTGAGCATGTTGTAAACAGTGACCCCGTTCATTGGTCGTTGATCTTCTCGCATTTGTGAATAGCTGTTATTTTGCATAATAGAATAGCTGCAAAACCCATTGCATGCTACACTGTATAGCCCTCGCTATCTTATGCCTGCACCGTGCATTGCCGTGCCTCAGAATCGCTATGTATGCTAAAAATTGCTGTGATTCTTTTGCTGCTGTGTAAGTTTGAGTTGTCAATTGGGGTTTGTGCCCTGCCAGAGCTGTGCACACAGCCAGTGCAAGAGATTTGCCAATCTCTGCACAAAATAAACCTTCAGCACACATACACTAGGCTTCCCATAAACCAAACCAACCTGGGCTGTACATTTTGAGGCCCACTGAGCACTGAGCTTGCATATAACTGGCTCGCTCCTTTGTGCAAAAACTAAAGCGTTCACCCACACCACCGGGGCTAACTCAACCCAACCGGGCTGCCAAGCCTTCTTCGTGTACTGGGCTAACTTTTGGGCTCTGTCCCAACCAGCCTCTGGGCTTTGCACAACTTCTGGGTAGTGCATTATCACACAACCTAGGCTTTGCACACAATTGCTGGGCTTCCTACAAAAACCAAGCAATAAGCCCACAACAAACCAAAACCCAACAAAACCAAATCCCTATAAACCAAACTTTTCCCACATAAACCAAATGAAACCCAATAAACCAAAGAAGCCCACAAAAACCAAACTGAATCCCATTAAAACCAAAATCAAATCCCTATAAATCAAAGCCCACATAAACCAAACTAGTCTTTGAGTTCAATTTGAGAGCTAGATCATGTCAGGATTTTGGTCCGCATCTGGGGATTCAAACAAATCCCTTAGAGAGCTTGCTTACGGGCACCTTTCACAGGATGAACACCCCACATACCATAGTGACTTTAGGGAATTTTATGGGCCTTCTCAGGGCCCTGATCTCACATACCCTAATCATTATGATCACATACATCATCCACCACAGGTTGAGAATGAACACTCTCCTCATACCCAGTCATCACTTCTCGATCAATTAGAAGCTCGACTATCTGGCTTAGAAAGGCAATCACATGAGCGATCTGTCGAATCTAGTTTTTCTAGGCAATATGAAATGCATGCTTGCACCTTATGTGGTGGCTTAGACCACCTCGCTGAATACTTGTTATATCTTGCATGATTTTAGACAGTCTAGGGAAAACCATGATAATCCAATGAACGAAGTGTCTAGAAGTGACTATTGGGACCATAATCAACCTGCACACATGCATCATTCACCACATTGGGGAGATGAACAATTTTATACTCCCCCAACTCCTAGTTTGCAATCAACTATGGATACACTCATGGAGCTAAATGCTAGGCTTGAAAAGAATGCAATGCATGACCATCCATATAGCAACATGTCTGAATTTCCCTTCTCTAGTGAACCTCATGCACAACCATACAATGAATATCCATATGAGGAATGCATACCCACTAGTGAAGACTCTCCTTCAATAGAACAACTCAAGATGATTCTTCAAAGGAACCTAATTGAGTTACAAAATGATAGGATTGAAAATAGTGTTTCTAGTCTTACTCATGCAACTAACATCGAATATGAACCTAATCCAGAGGTAGATGAGTACACTAAAAATACTACAATTTTGAATGAAGAGATGAATTCTTGCTATGATGATGATGATGATGATGAATATGAAGAGCATGTGTATTTTGAAAATGTAATAGAATCTTTAGGTTCAGAGACAGTAAGTGTCTCTTCTGTGAACCCTATGAATGATGCTTCTTCTGATATTCATATATGTGATGATGATGTGGAACCTGTGGAATTATCCTGTGAAAATGAACATGATTTACCCTCTTCTGACTTTAGGAAAGTGTGTGAGGGTACAAATGATTTTATACATGAACACAACCTAGATGTACCTAACCTCTCTCCTGAGTCACAAATTGAAACTCCTTCACCCAACCTAGGTGTAGTTTGTCACAAAATTGCAAAACCAACTTTTCTAAAAATGCCTAACTTAGGCTTAGAACTTTGTGCTTCCCAAGTCCTCTTGGACTATTTTGCATCAAAGTATAACACTCTCGAGGAGCCACAGTTGGAATGTGTATATGTCACTTTGTTATTAGTAAAACTCAATTTGAGTTAGACCTTTTGCATGATGTACCGTTAAAATTGCAAGATTTTGTGCTTCCAAACACACCCGTTCACAAGTTTAGGTTTGGGGGAAACTCATTCCCATATACAGTCTTACTTGCACTCTCATGTTATATTTGTGTAAGATTATTGATGGTTGTACATATCGTCTTTTGGGTTGATCCTCAACTCTTTAGACTGTTGGTTTATGGTGCATTTTCATTGTATATATCCGAGTAGGACTTGTTAATTTTTTTCTTTCTTGAATCGGTTGAGTCTTCTTGTGCATTTTTGTGCTAATCCGATATGATCACCACCTTGAGAATGTTGGATTTTGCCTTGATTAATGAAGCTCCAACCTTGCTCCGCCGACATCAGGTAATCTCTTCCCTTTTATCTTATCAAAGCATAGTTCTCGTGGTACGTGACTGTTTAAATTTTTCCTATCTGTGACACATTGAGGACAATGTTTGATTTAGGTTTGGGGGTGCATTTGCATTTAGAGTTTTTAGTCTTTTATAAAAAAAAAAAAAAAAAAAAAAAAAAAAAAAAAAATTCAAAAACTCTTTTTGTAAAAACCTCCAACTTTTAGAGATTTTAGAGTCACCAGCATGCTTCTAGCTATGTTTACATAGAGATTCTGACCGAAATAACAGAACTTGGAAGTACCGGAGAACGCAATCGGGTTCCTTAGTTGATTAGAGCGTTAAAGTTGGATTTAACCATACCGAGGGCTAATTAGGTCTTTGTTTAGATATTCGGTAGTAGAATTGTGATCACCCATAGTGGAAACTACCCAATTTACATCAAGTGAGGCACCAACCTTCAATTTTTTTTTGCAACTTTCTAGAAAAGCTGTTAGAGTGTGTGTCACCGTACGTAACTTCCGGGTAGGAATGGTGAGCTACCCAACTTCGCACCATTTTCAGCACTACTTTTGATCTCTTAAGTGCTAGTTTTTGTCAATCATGAGGGTGACGTCTAAAGATGAAAACTCCTTCTAAATACCGATTTGTAGTTAGCATCATTCTCTCTCTCAATCATCAAGACCCATAGAAACACATCATCGTCAGCAAGCGGAGCAGAATCAGAATATGGAAAGAAAAATTGATATAGTCCAAGGTTTATGTGCAACAAAGAAAGAAAATAGGATGAGAATTAATAAAATTTATAAAATCAAGACAATACAAGTTGTGGAAAAATTGAGTGTTAAAGTCCTTTGTCCATGGAGTTAGTTGTTTCATTATTTGTATTTTTATTTTCACTTATTGTAAAAAAAAAAAAAAAAAAAACAAATCAAAAAAAATCAAAAAAAAAAATTTTAGTTTATTTTTGCTACCACCATGGTAAAGAACAATTTAAAAATAAAAATCCAAACAACAAGGAATTTGAGTAGAAAAGTTAAAAATTGTCAAGTTTGTGAAGTTTAGAAGTTCGTCATCAACAATTGAAGACCGAAGACCGAAGATTGAAGACGTTTCTATGGTTTCTTATGAGAGAGTGATATTAATTGCCGATCGGGTGAGAAGTGAGTGAGTACTCCCACCCCATACTAATGGTTGATTTCCTTTCTTAGAGATCATGTAAAAGATTCTTTTTATCCACACTTCGTGGAGTCTCCGATTTTATTTCGGAAGGTTATCTTTCTTACCTACAACGTGTGCGGGATTTCTCTCTTTATTCCCGCCGCACACATGAGAGACTAAAAAGCGATCTTTTTGAGTGCAATTATCATAAAACCCTAATGGTGAGGCGAAGTCGAGGCTTATGATCACAATCAAATCCGAATTCTTTCATATGGTATGGTTACTTCTCGCTCAAAGACTTAAGGATGAGAATGCGTTCTTCGATAGTTCTAACTTCGTTACTAGCATGCGAAACTCTATGTCCTCATAGCTTCTAGGATGCTTGAGACTCTTTTACACTACGAAGTTGGAGAAGGTTTTGTGGGTACACCTCTTGTAAACCCTCACGAGACTACAACTCGTCCACTAGGGACACCTAGGGGTTTAAAGGCTTAGTGCATACGCTAAATGCATTCGAGAGACCTGCGACAGGGGTATAGTTAGGATTTCTTATTTTATGTTTCACTTGAGGACAAGTAAAATTCAGGTTTGGGGGTATTTGATGAGTGCCAAATATTGCATATTTATACACCTTTTTATTGGCATTTTACTCATCTTTTGTGCTCAAGAATCAGATATTATCCCAGATTCTGTGTTTTCTTTGTTTTCAAGAATAAATATTTGTATTAATTAATTTTGTGTTTTTAGGTAATGAATAAAGCTCGGAGAATTTGAGGAGCCCAAAGAGCGAAGAATTGGAGTCGAGAATCTAAGGAGCGAAGCCAAAGCCGCGCGCAAATCGATTTGCAACCCAACAAGGAAGACATGGGCTAAAGCTACCCACGACCCGGATCCGAGCCCGTTTCTTCTGAGACGTTGAGATTTCTTTCTCCCTCATCCAACGGTCGTTGCTTCCACGTGCATCGAAGATCGCTGCTCCCGTGCTACACCAGATCACATCAAAACCGGCTACCTCTCTCAGCCGTTCAGATCGCAGCCGCCTCATCCAACGCTCGCTGGGCCTGTCTCATCAAACATTGCTGTCCCTGCCTCACACCACAGCACCCTATACCTATACCCCCATCGACTAACCATTCTTCTCTTCTTTTCTTTCTTCTTTCTTCCTCTCTCCCGTCTCCCTCACCCGACAGAGCTCGCTCGCCTCTGCAACAACACCAACTCCTCCACCTTCTTCACCCGTACCACCACCAGAGTCGCTTCCGCCATCACCCTATCTCATGTCACACCATCACCACCAACAACCCCAGGACTAGATATCTCTTTTTTAGTTTCTACCAACCCTAGAAACTAAATCAGAGACATCTAGGGCTAGGGTTTCCACCCAATCAACCGCATGGAGTTCTGAGCATGATGAGACAAGAGGGAAAGCGAATTCAGAGTATGGGTTTGCTTTAATTGTCATTTATTTTCTATTTTTAATCGAATTTAGGGTTTGGGTATTTGGAGGAGCTGCATGTATAAATAGAGAGTGAAGGAGATGAAATTGGGCACGCCTGGGTTAGCCAGTGTGTCATTTAGGTTTAAATTCTGTTCTTTGTTATTTTAATTTGATGTTTTAATTTAGTGTTAGGGTTTCAATGAAACCCTGATTCCAATTTGTGCTTAAACTCTGTTGGATTGATCTTGTATGCTTAATATTATCAATTGTCTTCAATTACAAATACCCAATGCTTTTCTTTCACAGTGTATACCAACGCCATGGATACACTGTAGTCAGGTCATAAATGTGTTGAGTGTATTGCAGCTCAACCTTAGATATAAATGCTAATTCCTTTGATTAGTTATACTTGATTAGATAACTAATGCTCTGGGTTAGTACCCTTAGCTGGTAATTGAAGTTTACATGGAGAAACTCCTTAGTTAAGTGGCAGAATTGACACACTGCCCTTAGCTACTATAGGAACAAGACATTTAACTTAGTTGAAAGCACAATAGAAGTTAGTGGTGGAATTGCAGACCTTAGCACCCTTTTCTCACTATCTTTTACCTTAGTTTAGGTTTATTTCATTACAAATCAGCCGTTTCGGCACAAAAATATCTTTTGTTACACTCTGTCACTTGTTACTTGCTAGGAAACTCAGTTTAGCATAGCCATAGATCATTGAAAGCACCCCTCGTCTCTGTGGATCGACCCATACTTGCCGCGTCTCCGATAGACGCCGTGCACTTGCGGTATATCACCGTAGGCCGTAAATTATACACTTCTCAGGGCCTACCAAGTGTTAACGTCGGTCTTCATGCTGAACATAATGCCTTGGTTAAAGATATGATTTCTGACAGAGAAGGTTGTTTTACTATTCTTCATTATTTTTCCGCTTCTTTTTTACAAAATCGTTATTAAGCCGCTAACTCACCTTTGTCATTTGTTCGCAGAACCGAGAAGAGGTTTCAAACTAGAATCAAGGAACTTGAATCTGAGAAAGCGCAACTTGCAAAAGACTTCTCTCTTCGCAATGACAAATACTCTAAGATGAAGAAGCAACTACAAACTACTGTGGCGAACTTCAATAATGATGCTGTTCGTTTTCGCAACCAAACTATTGAACAAATTTGCAATGATCACGACATTCCTCTTTCTTCATATCCTTGTCTTCTCGATGAAATTCCTGATAATATGCCTTGCTCAGATGTCTCTGATAGTGATGCAAGCGAAGAAGAAGAAGAATCTGATAAAGAATCTGATAAAGAAGAATAAGTTGCTAGATTGTTCCATTTTCCTTTCTCTTCTTGTGATATTTGTATATTTATCCTTTTAACCTTCCATTTTGTAATCTCTTATTGTAAATTTATCATATGAAAATAAATAACAAATTTTTATTCTAATCATTCCCATACTTGCCTCTGTTATTTATTTTCATATGAGATAAATCAAGTCGATAATCTTTAAGTAATGATACTTCTTAATTTCGCATTCCGTCTTTGATTCTTCACAGATAAATGAAGAAGTATAATCGTACTCGCAAGCTTGTTTACTTACTCGATTTCTTGTGTTATTTTATCATCATTTATGTTGAAATTCATCATTGCGACAAAATCGCAGGACGTCTTTACATTTTCATGTAATGACCCATTGATCTTGTCTTATCATTGTTTTTGTGTGGTCTTATTTTGCCTTCCTAGGTAAAGGTCTTATTTTGCCACCCCTCATTTTGCATCAATATGACATGTCTAAATATTCTTGTGAATATAAAATCCCATGACATTGACGTCTTGCGACAAGATCGCAGGACGTCCTTACACTTTCATGTAATGACCCATTGATCTTGTCTTATCATTTCTTTAGTATTTTTGCCTCTGCAGGATATTTCATTTGCGACAATATGACAGGCCTAAATGTTCTTGCGAATATAAAGCCCCATGACATTGCCGTCTTGTGACACTTATCATCTCCCTAATGGAGGGTGCCGCCCTTATCATCTCCCTAGTTGCCCCTTCAAGGAGGCGTACATCGGCCATACAAGACTAGATCCTCTCATCCGTTCTTAACAACAACCAGTTTTTTTCGCAGCCTCTTATCCCTTATACCTATAGGGTTTATGGTTACGAGACTGCACCCTAAGTGGAGTTTTCTTCGGGCCGAGTGCAACATATGCCAAGACTTGCCAAGAATGGCCAAGACACTTCAAATGCCCCAGGCACTCTTGGCTCAACCGTGTACCCCGGCGCCTTGAGCACACACTGACTCCTTGGAAGAGACCTCGGGCGTCCAACCGGTATAACCATATATATATAGTTGGAAATCCAAGGTATCTCTCCAGGATAGGCTTTCATGGGCCCCAAATCTCCATGACTCAGTTCCGGGAGCGGTGTAACCTTTTCATCGAGCCATGTCAAGAGATACCCCCTTATATGACGCACTTTAGGTCTTACATTTGCCTCTTGCGAAATATCATTCGCGAACTAGGGTGTACGCCATAAAGGTTTGTCCCATTCACTCACTCATTCATTTTTTTTTAATTCATTCAATCATTCATTTTTGGTTTTCTCTTGTTATTTTGTTTGCGAAATTATCGCACAATCTTGTTTTGTTTGTTCATTTTTGTTTTTCAATTCTTCAATCAGATTTTCATAAATTCTTGATGGCGAGACTCTCGCGTATTTCTTCTTCAATTATTGTTTATTCATTTCTTACACTTTTTGCTCCTGCTGCTCTCTGCCTCTGCACCATTCAAATCTCTTAATGATTCCTTTCCATCACAATTTTCAACTGTTTTCATGCACTTGCTTTGCGATGTATCTTCACCTCTTGCATCTATGGTATCCACCATCAACCTTTCTCTTCTTTGTTCATATTTTATATTTTGCTTCCAGCCCTTTCTTTTTACAACTCTTTCCTCGCAACTCTCCACATCAATCTCATAGCATTTTTGTCCTTCCATCCAGTCTCCCTTTATAACTCCAACACCGCTAGGATGAGGAAACTTTATACACTGATGATAAGTCGACGCTACGCCCAGAATTTCGTGCAACCATGGCCTTCCGATTAATGCATTATAAGGGGACTCCACATCGACTACACAGAACAAAATTTCAGTTGATAATCCTTGCAATGGTATTCTCATATGAACTTCTCCTTTAGGCTTATTCGCTGTGCCATTGAAACCGTATATTTTGTATGTCGAAGGTATCAACTCTTCATCCTTCCCACCCATAGTCTTGTAAGTATGGTAAAAAGAATGTTCTTGAGCTCCCCGTATCAATTAAGATTCTATTGATCGCCCAGGAATTCTCTACTTCATCATCTTCGCCATCTACAGGTTTTGGGTTAATTTCCAATTTTACAACCAATGGGCTATCATGTGTCTCTCTGCCTTCAGAATCTCTTCTGCAAAGTGAAAGAAATAATCTGCATTTGTCATTCTTTTAATCTGCGATGTCTTCGCGATGTTCATCACTTCTTTATTATCGCATCCCTCGCGAAAACCCTATTGAGAACATTATCATAAAAATCTTCAATTGTTCGGTATGAATGTACAATGGAGTTGCAAAACAAATTTTTAGCTTTCTTTACAACTTCTATTACGAATGTTTATTTACCCTTTGCCGAGTTTGTTGTTCATGCATTTCGGCGGTGGTGGTAACGGTTGAACCTTCTCTTCACTTTTTAGAAAATGACTCAGCTTTCCTTGGTCAATCATTCCGAGGATGATTCTTTTTATATTTCTCAGTCATTTGTTAGGTGTCCATGAAAGGGTGGTAAGAACAGAACTCGTGACTTCTATCACTTGGTGGTGGCTCATTCCCCATATTCCATGGTGCGGGTATGTTTTCCATCAAGAGTATAGCTTCCCATATTTTTTCCACACTAGTATTTAGTGGTGGCATTTTGATTTCCTCCCATACTACTCGTGACTTCGCTGTCCTCCATGATAATTCGCCTTCGACTTCCATAAGTTTCTTGCGGATGATCAAGTCTTTGAATTTTGTTATTGCCGCCACGGTTGTAGTAGTTCCTTTCTCTTTCAAACTCTTCCCGATCACGGCTTCCCATAGCTACTATCTTTGGCTGTCCATCATCTATTATCTTTTCTTGTTGCCCTTGCGAAGTGCTCGCTCTTCGTGTTTATCAACTTGGGTAATAAGCTTGCATTCGCAGCGTTTGAATTTGTATTCGCAATCGGGTATGATTCCATCTCGTTTTGCCTTTCCTCTAGAGCAATATATTCCTCCTGAAGTTCTCGCAACTCAGTCATTGTAATTGTATTCTTGACTCTAAAGATTTGAATATATAACAAATTGGTTGCGAACATAGCGTTTATGAATGATAAAATAAGATATCTTTCATCCACTCGTCCAGCCATTTCGCTACACATTGTCTTCCACCTCACAGTTAAGTGTCTCAAACTTTCGCCAACTCTTTGTTTCAGCCCAAATACATCTTCAATTCCTAGTCGCAAGGAGTTGTTACTTATATATGCCCCTAAGAATATAGCTTGTAAATGGTTGAATGACGTGATTGTGTTTCTTGGTAAACCCTCAAACCATTTCAAGTGCTTCTCTGTTAAACTTGATGCGAAATATTTGCACAATATGGCGTCATGATTTTCCCACTGTAGCATACATCTCACATATTATTTGATGTCTTTCAGTATTGCGCAAGTTGTTCCATCAAAAATGCTGGTTAACGCGGGTAAATTGCATTTTGGGGGTATTCCTCCTAACCGCACCTCTAATGTAAAGGGGGTTTTCGCGGCTTCTTCGATGGCCTCATCCAATTGTCTTCTTCCTCCTCCTCTTCTATTGTTCAACATTCCTCTCATCTCTGCCAACTCTCTTAAGATTTGTTCATTTACATCGTGGTTCGAATTTATTGGTCTTTTTAGCTCTGCCTCTCTCCTTCTGCGTTCATGTCTACCTTGATTTTCTTGTTCAGCATTTTCTTCTCTTCCTTCTCTGCGACTTTCTCCTTCACCTCGTTCACGAATTTGCACACCATTATATCTATCATTTTCTCTTCTTGGTTGTCTATCAGTTCTCCTTTGTATTCTCTCATATTCTTCATTGATATTTCCATTGTTGCGATTTTGCTCGCGCCTTGTTTCTCGATTGTCATGATTGTTTCCGCCGAATTGCTTCCTCCATTCTCGTTCTTCCATTTCTACTCTTAATATTTCCCTTTCGCAAGCTAGACGCGCTTGTTCAATATAATGCTTTTCGATGTCATCTTCAATATCCTTTTGTTTCCTCTGTGTTTCTCTCCCATGCAGTATTCTTCTTCCTTCTTCCCGATTTTCTTCACCAATTGGACTATTCTCACGCATATTTCCTTGATTTCCGTCATTTTGGCCATTCTCAGAAAATCTCGTGACGTGGAATACACACCACTTCCCTTCTTTCGAAAGCATCCTTCACCGAGATTTAGCTCTCTTTCTAGATTTTCTTCGTTAACATTTTCTACGGGTAATATTCTCCTCATATCATCTCTAACCGATCCCGATCTTGATCTGGTATTACTTCTCGACCTTCTATTCCCGCAACCTCATATTTTCCATTCTTAACTCATGGTTTTGCCTTGTTAAATTTGCACGTTCTTCCGCTTCTAATCGCCTTTCCTCATGTATTGTTTGCCTCAATGCTTCTAATGTTGCGACTTCTTCATTTCTATGAATCGTTTCTCCCATCTCTTCTCGATTTCTCTCCTCTTGTCCATTATTTATCAGTTGTTGCACTTCTTCTCTTTCTTCCATAGAATCTGATCTCCATGTATGCAAACTCACCCTATCATAATCTATTACTCTATTGTGCTGGTTGAGTTGGTGGTTGAATTTGACCTTCTTCTCTATCTCTTGCGTTTATTCTTGATGGTTCACCTGTTTCATTTCTCCTTTCTCCAGCTAATCTCCCGCTTCTTCTTACAATTGTTGGTTGTTCTGATGCATTCCTTCTTCTAGCCATTTCTCAATTTTAGTAAATTGTTGAAAATTATACGAAATTTCCTTCTTGTTACTCCTGATTCTTTCAATTCACAAGGTTGATCTTTACTCAATCCCTGTTTCTAGCGCCATTATGTAGTTGCAGGAAATCCTACACTACACCCCTCACTAGAATTTACACAATTAAGTCCTTTTAAGATGAATGATTATGATTTCTATTGATTCAATACTTGAATCTTTACAATATGAAATGGAAATGAATAATAGAATTACAATCACTCTTAAAACTTTGTCTCTCCTAAAGACTTGCTTAACAATTCAAAAAGAACCCCCCATTCAACAGACTTACTCAACCCTTTATATAGGGTAGTATATAGTGGATGACAGCTAAGCTGTTCTTTATTTTCGGGAATGGCTTGCGAAATATCGCAAGCGTACAAGTATCAATTCTCGCGACGCTCCTAAATTTCGCCATATTTTCATATCTTCCTCGTGTTCTGGCTGTCGTCATTCAATGCGTCATTTATTTTACTTCCCTGCGACTCCCTCGCAGTGTCATCATTTATTAATCTCGCGAAGTATAGATGTTGCGATATTCTGATCCTACAGAGGATAACATGGCAGGAAAGAAGAAGGGGCAGCAGAGAGTACGATGGGGAAACTGAGATTGGTGGTTTTCAATATGAGAGGAAAGTGTTAGCTTCTGATCGTATTGGAAATGGGAAAGATGTTAAGCACTAACACCTAGCTTAGGTATACGAGGGCTTAAACTTGAAGCTGGGTAGGTTCCTTTCTTTTCCAAAACATGTGTAGCATCTATACTTGACGTTAGGCCCATTAAGTTGTTATCATCGTTTCTTAGCCCAGCAGCACAATTGTAAACGCTTCCACTCACTTCCAATATTTCCAGTCTTCGCAACATCTTTATCCATAGAGCATACTACTTATTCTCATACAAACACAAACACAAATTATCGATATTTACAATAAAAGGGATTATTGATACCGGACACGCAAAATGCATAATTTGACTTAAAATAGGACATTAAAGCATTTGAGATGTGACAAAAGACAACAAAATGGCCAAGAAATATGCATTATTAGGCACTGATCACACCCCCAAATCTGAATTTTGCTCGTCCGTGAGTAAAACAAAAAACTAAGAAAATCCTACCTATACCACTGTCGCTGGTCTCTCGATTGCATTTAGCGAATGCAATAAGCCTTTTAAACCACTAAGTGTCCCTAGTGGATGAGTTGAAGTCTCGTGAGGGTTTGCTTAGAACATACCCACAAAGTTCTAGGACAAAATATAAGCTCAGATTCCATGAAAGTGATACCTGCAATCAGTTTTAGCTCACAACAATTGGATATGTCAATCTAGCTTGCAAAGGCACAATTCTAGCACTGAAACAACTAAGGACATGTGATAAGAGTGTAAAGTGTATCACCTTAGACATGCATAGAGAATAGTTTACTGTAGGAAGTTATGACTGCCAATTACTAAGAGATAGTTTTTTAGGCTAGGAAATTAATTCAAAGCCAAGCTAGCTGTCCGGATTTACGAGAATTGTGAATGTTCACCTAAGAGTTGGTGATATTTTAGTTTACCCGCGTTGTACATCGATGGCATACACCCTCCCTTGCTTATTACAAGACTATTTACAACATATAACAAAAAAGAGTATTGATTGCAAATATACATTCATAAGTAAAAAGAAACTACTCAATTGATTGAAACAAACAACAAACAACTCATTTCAGTTTCTTTTCTTCTTTCATTTTTTCATTTTTTTTATTTTTTTATTTTTTTATTTTTGGTTCAACTGATTTTTAGAATAACGACAGATACAAACATAAGATGACACGATAAATTTACACAAAAACAAAAAAATACATTACATGGAATTTTTAGCAAGAGGCAGCCCTTTTCGATGCATCCCGTCAAATTCAATGGTTGTTTTTCTTAATGTATCCTCCAACTTCTATCCCAGCCAACCAAAGAACAATCTAGTCAAGTCTCATTCAGTATTATAGATGATTGGCAGCCTACTCAACCTATGAAACACCGACGCTATACACGCTTGGTAGATCGTGCATGTGCAAAATTTCTATATCACATGTGAATTACGCTAGAATCAGGGGTGCCTTATCATCTAGACTAAGAACCCTAAGATATCTTACATGCAGAGGGCTCAAAACCCTACTTTTGACGGCCCACAAGTAAATGTCTTTAGAAAAGCCAGTGACTTCATCCCCAAAGGCTCTTTAGAGACTCATATGTCCTACATGTGAGGGAGGAACTGACTTTCTTGTCCTACAAGGAAGGGCCTTCCTTTTTTAAAAAAAGTGCCTTCGTCCCTCTTCTTGGCAGTCGAGTCTCTTTGAGCCTCTCGCATACGCTCGAGTCACTAAAGTCCCTGGTTGGTCACCGGGCCGGGATCGAGAAGTGGAACTCATAAAAAGAAGTAGGGTTTGAGGCCCCCCGCGAATCCGTAAATATGAGGAGCATGCCGCAAAAAAGGATGGTCCCAAAATAAGTACACCCCATCATGGTGAACCTCTCCTTGTGATCGGTATGAGGTAGATGCCTCCCATCCGGGGGGCCGATCGAATCGGAGTTTCCTTAGGTAGCCACCGACCTACAGTTATCCTTAAACTTACGTGCTTGGTGGAGAAGAAGCAAAGAAAGGTACGCTCGCTTGCTGTTTTGTTCTCTGCCGTGAATTGGGATCGCTCGCCACCTAGGTCAGATTGGAGCAAGATTGTATGAGAACATATTACCCATCTTCGGGGACAAGGGCGAACGACCTCTCGATCTACTTATTGCAGCCCAGACGGGCATCGTCGTCTAGGCATTCCCCGACAAGCTTGACTCCTAAGACGTTTTTTGGGCCAAGAGCCATAGTGAGTTGTTATTTACATTTGCTTATTTTTTTCTCGTTGTTGATACCGGCAAGACCCAGCCAGATGATGTATACTGGTTGGTAGTGAGAGGAATCTTAGTACCCGGCAGTAGTACTATCACCACTACGTACCACTATACCGTGCCAACTATCGGGCTGCTCTCGCTTGAATTAGATATAGATAGAGTCTTCCTAGTCTGTAGGTCTTGAAAATGCATTGCCCTATAATGCACTCCTTATTGATTGTACGATTTATTCCTGATCTAAAATGCCACTTTACTTCGGTCAGATAGAAGTCATAAATCAAGGTAAATGAGCTCCATTTTCATTTTTTATAACAAAAATAAAGAGTTCTGTTTTCAAGATATAACATAGTGACAATCATATGGTATCTACTTTTCACCCCCAAACCTAAACTAAACATTGTCCTCAATGTTTCTAATGATCAACAGAATTATAAGTGTAACATACCAGGAGAAACATGTTGAGTTAGAGAAAAGGGAAAGAGATTACCAGACGTCGGCAAAAGCAAAATTTGAACTCCATTATTCAAGGATAGAATCCAACATTTTCAGCTGAGATCACATTGGATTAACGCACTTATATACAGAAAAGGATAAATGAAACCAACTCGAGAGAAATTGTAATATTACCTACTGTTATATACAAAGATAATTCACCATAAATATACAACCTAAAGAGCTGAGGATCAACCCAAAAAATGATATGGAGAAATATCATGACCTTACACATATATAACATGACAAAGTGCAAGTAAGGTACGCATATGTGAACGAGTTACCCCCAAACCAAAAGTTGGTAACATATGTGTTTTTGAGCACAAAATCTTGCAATTTTAGAGGTCATGCACAAGGTCTAGCTCAAATTGGACTTGTTCAGGTAAGGGCAGAGAAACATCAATGCATTCTAACTGTGGCTTGTCAAAGATACTATATTTAGTGCAAAATATTCCAAAAAGACTTGAGAACCACGATTCTGCACCTAGATTAGAAACTTTTAGAAGAGTTGGTTTTACAATTTTGTTACAAACCAAATCTAGGTTGGGTGGAAGAGTCTCGATCTGTGACTTATGCAGGAAGATAGGCACATCATTATTAGTCACATCAATATCTCCTAAGTCATCTGCAAGCGTGGCATCAAGCTCACATTCATAAAACATTTCAACAAGCCCCAGTTCATAATCATCATCATCTAAAATTTAAGTTTCATGCATAGGGATATCACAAGAAACTTCACATTGTGACCTAGGCCGAGAATCAGACGCATCAATTATATTTTCATGCATTGAATGATTTGTGTCAACAGACAATTCAACATTTTCTAAGTCGAACACAAGATGTGTGTCTTGCTCTTTTTCACAGGTGTCGGTTGCACAATATCTAAATCGGTAGCCACATCATCCAACAATTCAATGTTACGAATAAGAAAATCAGAAGAAACATCATTTGTCAAACTCACAGCAATGGAGCCTAATGTCTCAGAAAAAACGGATTCCATAACAACATTTTCAGAGTGGACATATTCTTCTAAATATTTATCATCATCATCATCGTAACATGAGTGGTTTATACCATCAAAATAATAGTATTTCCAGTCCATTCATTTGTTTCTACAACAGGTTCAAATGCAATATCAGGTGCATGAGTAAGACTAGACACACTATTTTCACAATTTATTTCATTAGGACAAACAAACATTTTATCTTGAAATTCCTTCCTTTCTTCACTTTGTAAATGAATCAGGTTCATTTTAAGAATCATATTAAGTTGTTCAATGGAAGGAGAGTCTTCACTAGTAGGTATGCACGTTTCATATGGATATTCAGTACCTGGTTGTGCATGAGATTCACTACAGAAGGGGAATTCATAGGTGTTGCTAAATGGATGATCATACAATGCTTGCAATTCAAACCTAGCATTATTTTGTTCAATGAGTTTGATATTTTCTATTACAGATTGCATACAAGGGCTCATGGGAGTACAGAATTGCTCCACATCCCCGGTGGTGGTCGATACTTGTGTGGATAACAATCGTGGTCTATATATTGTAGCTCAGGACCTAGAAAAGGTCCATAATAATCCCTATAATTATCAACACCATGGTCTAATAGAAACTCAAAATGTGAAGCATGCTCATGTGCGAGTTATCTAATGTGTCTGTGCGATGATTTCTCATCCCTAATGCTAGTCCAAAATCCTGACATGCCAGACAATCAATTTGGCCACAAAAACAAACAATCATAGCCTAGTAAACATACCATTTAACATGTTATAACAAGAAGACAACAGTTGAAGAACAAATCAGGCAAGCAATGCTTAAGGAATTGGTAACAGTTTCACGAATGTATGCACACGGATACAATGATGTTCATAAAATGAGATATGCACAGTGAAATAACAAATTCAACAGGTAAATGTGTTACTCAACTTTCACAGGATGATGTGCATGTATCCAAGATGTTGCAGGGGTTTTACAATGGTTAGTGAGCACTAGTTCAGTGAGCATACATGGCCATCATTTGTATTATTCACAAAATTCAAACATGACAGGGGTTCAAGAATGATATCTGGCCAGGTATAGAACCTGGTTTAGGCACGAAAACTGGGTTCCGCTGCTCCCTTTTCTCCGCTTCTTTGGCTTGTTTAACAGCTTCACAAGTACCTGGTTTACTCAAAAGAGATTGTCAGGACTTAGAATTACACAGATGAAGCAAATTCAGAGAGTATCAATCTTTTGATTAATGTGATCTGAGAGGAATCTACTGCATGACAACGATTTAGAGTCATTCTTCTTTATTAACTACGACAGACTCAGTTATCAGTGACAGGACAGTCACAATAGAACAGGATGAATGATAGGCACCTAATATTGCATGTATTATTATCATTTTGTAGGTGTTTATGGTATATTGTTGCACTAATCGCTTATATTTGTGCCAATTTATGTATTTTATATCACTTGTTCGTTTGCGAGTAAAATTTGTGGTAATTCTCCATGACTTCTTGTTTTGTAATGCTAGGGGATGAAACAATGGAGTAAACATGGGATCTGCACAAAGTGGAGCTGGAGCTGCCATGCCTTGTCGAGCTAGATGTCAAGTCGGATTTAAGTTGATGTAATGGAGAAGGCAGTCGGGGTGCGAGCAGATCTATGAAGTGAATGGAACCAGTAGTGAACAAGAAGTTCAAGAAGAAGAAATAAATCAGTGGGCCAAAGTTCAGAACTAAAATACATGGAAATGAAATCAAGCCCAAGGTCCATATTGAATACCAAACAATGTCTTCATGCTTCACACCTGAGTATCCGATTCTATCACCTTTCCCAAATCCGTTCTCGAACACAAGAAAAGAAAACTTCTTCTTCTCCCATTTCAGATCGACTTATCTTCTTTGTCTCCTATCTTTTTTACAAAGATATCAAATCAATCTGTCATCAACTCATCACCCATGCCTCTATCACCACTTTTACCTTGTGAAGACTAGTGGCTTACCTTTTCTATTACCATTCAGTCATAACCCTTGGCTTTGACTCATAGGATAAGCTAGGGATTTGATTTTCTATAAACATCATCAACATCAGCGCGCAATCGACGGAATTAGGGTGGCTGGTTATAATGAAGTTTATTCACAAATTGGGTTAGTCAAAGACAAGGTCAGGCGTGAAAGCTAGGTCTGAATTTTCAGACCTCTACATCATCACCATCAGTCAAATGGATGAGGATAAGTGCAGTGGCGGTAGATGAAGGAAGAGTCTTGCAAAGTGGTGAGTTTTGAGAAATGAAATCCCCAAATATTATAATGTTTCTGTTGAGAATAGGGATTAAAAATTGGGGAGAAATCTATGTATAAATAGGGGTTGTTATGTTGTGTAAGGATATATAGGGAGTGAGGAGTAGAAATCAGTTCTCAGTCCTCGTTTCCATCTCTGGTTTGTGTTTGTGACTTAGTAGAAATCAGTTGAATAAAGAAGTGATTGGGTCTATGAGTTTATCAATTTCATAACTTCATATGCTTTCTGGTTTCACAATAGTTATGTTCTAACTTTCTTAGCTAGGGCATAGATGAAGCCCTTGATTTACTTCCAGGTTATTCATGTTTTCGACATTGTTCCTGCTGTGTTTCATTGAGTAGAATGGTTTCAACCTAGAGCTGCCATTTATAACTTTCACCTAGTATGTCAGGCATCCTAAGTTGTTAGAGTAATTATATTTTGTAGCTTCAACCTGTGCTTACATGATCTATTCTAATCTGTGATTAGTTGTGCTGCCAAAAGATAACTAATGATAGAGATTGATACTTCTAGTTGATGTTGAACCATATATATTATGAACTGATTCCTTATTGAATAAGTGAGAGACTCGTATCTTTATCACTGTTCTCCAAAAGGGAAAATGAACCTTGTCGACAACCTGGATTTTCTAGTAGGGGTTAAGTGGTGGATTCAATTGTCCTAGTGCACTTTACTTGTGTGTTTAAATCCTTTCTTTCTGTATTCCTGTTTGTATTTCCGCATCCATATTTTTATTTCAATTTCCTAGTTTGATCTTTGCCAAAGACCTTGTCGTTTCAACACACAAACTCCTTGTTGTTATTTCTTGTTCAAATCATTATCGAAAGACCTTAGAATCAACTCGCATCGCCCTTGTCTCGTGGTTCTACTGTATTTGCACTATACACAATAAGGCACCGTGCACTTGCGCAGTATAATTGTAGGTATCTCTTCTTAGCCTACCAAGTTTTTGGCTCATTGCAGGGGACCGGTAGTGGTGTAGTTGCTCTATTGTTAACTTTACTTGGTTTTTATTTTAGTTTTGTATATAAGTGTTTAGTTTGTAGCTTTAATTTTTCATTCTTTTGCATCTTCGCATCATCTTTTAGGTCTACTTATATTCTATTGTAGTGCATTTTCATACCAAAGATCATAGTCTTGTAAAATAATCTCATCTGTCTTTTTGTTTAGCTTATTAGGTCTTTCGTTGACTATTTAGTAGTTCTGTTAGAGTTGTCAATTTATAACCCGGCCATGGGTTAACCCTAGCTTGAGCTTGTTTCAACCCGACTCGGCTTGGCTTGTTCAAGCTAAACGGGTAGGGTTAGGGTTTATATTTATGAACCCGTCACAAATAAGCCAGGGCTAAAGTCAACCCGGGTTACCCTCCAACCCGCCAAGATTATTATTTCTAATATTTATAGTAATATTAAGCTAATTTATCTAAATTAATATATGGTAATCAAACATGCAATAAATTTTCTTCCAACTAAATCTTCAAAAACTCATCCATTACTAACTGCACATATCTTAATTCTTCACTGTTGGTAGTTGATACCTTCAATTACTTATAAATCTAATGGATTGTCACTGATATATTGTTACATTCATAAATTAAATCCCATAATTTATTATCTAGCTATAGAACAAATAATTAATGAAAAAGAAGTTAACGTACCAAAGACTTATTGATGTAATAATTTCAAGATAAAAGGGAATTTAACCGAGATATTAACGACTAAACGGATATAAGATGTCTACTGATTGTTTTCATGACCTATTTTTAAAGTATAGATTTATTGGCAATATTAGTTAACTAAATTAACTTTTCAACATTTAACAAAAATGGAACTTTAGAGTGGTCGGCTTGACCCTGTATCATAAGCAAGGGGTGCTATGTTCGAGTCCCTAAGGCCCCAGCTTTTTTTTTTTTTTTTTTTTTGATTAAAACAAAAAAGCGTTAAATTGACAAGCCAACCGCCTTGAGCCCTGTGGCGACCGTCTAGGGTTAGGGTTAGGAATTTAGGCTTGTTCTTAAATAATACTAAGGCTAGGGTTGACCCTAACCCGACAACGGGTTGGAAAGCTAGGGACGGGTTGACCCTAGCTTGCCCCTTTGTGACTCTAAGTTACGTACTTGTAATTATTCGTTAGTTTGCATGTGATCCTTTTAGAATCTGTAATTTCTGTTAGATTGTTGTTTTTCGGTTTGTTGTAGTGTAACTTTGTGACACATCCGTGATATAATCTGTGATTCGTAGTTAGTTTGCATCTCATATTAGTCTCCATCTCGCAACTTTCAAATTGTTTTAGTTACGTAGTCTGCATTGACACTTTTCACTAAGGTCATTTGCATGCATTTTGTATAACTCGAGTTATTGTCATCTTCTTATTTTGGTGCATAATGAGACCCGAGTCATACATTAGTAGCATCATCGTCCTATTGCAAGTCATACCTAAGTGTATCCTGTAGTCTAGATAGTAACTCTATTAAAATTCCCTTTTATTCTTAGTTTAGCCCTGTGAATATTAGTTGTGTCTGCATCTTTTCGTCTTTTTGTTTCAGTTAAGTGCATCATAGTCCCGTAAGTTTCCTTAGCATATCTATTAACTTTTCTTTTGTTTTCTTTCTCGGTGCATCTCATGTTGTAACTTAATACCATCTTAGCTCAGTAGCAAGTAACTATAAGTTTTGAATTTCAATCATTTTCATTTGCATAGGTTGCATCCTTGTTTATCATATTTTAGGTTTGTAGTTCACCCGCTTTTTGTCACTTTGCCGTTGTATTGTAGTTTAGTTAGTCCATCTGTGTATATACCCTGTTAAAAGTTTACATAAGCTGCACTCGGTAACATTCTGTAGTACTTTTGTTCACAAATCTGTAGATTGTTGTTATGGTGTAGCTTAGTTAGTGTCGCAATCTTCTAGCAACTTAATTTCAAAAAAAAAAAAAAAAAAATTAGTGCCTGAGTTAGTTCCATCTCAGCAATCCTGTAGCTGCTTAGCAAAAATTTTCAATAGTTTTCCTTCACTTTCTTAGCTTACAGTAGTTAAATCCATCTGTGTATATAATTGTCATCGGATCTCTTTAGTATTCTCTGCAATTTTTAAGTTTCAAATCATCTCATTCGCATAAACTGCATCATTGTTCATCTTATCTCAAGTTTGAGTTGTCTCGCAATTGTTCTCAATATGTAACTTTTGGTTGTAATTCGTAGCTCGATTGTATTTTTGTTAGGTTCCTTTATTTTGAAGCTTAAAGCACATTATCATCTGTGAATATCCATCAGTAAGTGTAGGAATCTGTAGGATCATAGTGTTAGTTTTGCATTGGCACTTTGATTAACACATGCTTTCATTTAGCGTTTGGCCTGCACTTAAACGTTGAATCTGCAAGCCTGACTTGTCCCCATCTCAGTTAAATTGCAGTCTCCATCCAATTGTTGAAATCCCAATAGTGCTAGCTGATTCCAGAGCTGTGTTAGGTGTTGTGAAGATATTATCCATGTTTGAGAGTCCCCTGTGATACCATGCTAGCATAACTAAGATTTAACTTTGAAGAATCTGTAAACATTTCCATCTGCATCCTAATCCTGTATCATACCATATTTGTAGCTCAAATCTAGCTGGAATTATCTGCATATGTATTTAAGATCTGTAAATACTTGTTTAGATTTCGTCTCAAGTAGTATAATCCATTTGTTTATAATCTGCATCCTAGTATTAGCTTTTTGGTTTCATAGCATCACCGCATCTTTTGTAATTTTCGATATCTTGTGGCTCAGTTTGTACATTGGGTGAAGCTCTTGATTCTGTAATTTTTAGTATTAGTGCGCTCTCACTTTCGCTTCATCTACTCAATTCTAGGAACTGAAGTTGTTTTGTTGAGCTAGCAGGTACTTGAAATCTCTGCTGTGCAAACCCAAGGAGGAGAAGCGAGAGGAGCGAAACAACCTGTTGGTTGTGCCTAAACTCGGTCTTATACCGGCGGTATCGTGCCTCAACTTTGATATTTCTTGTTTGAATGATATACCACCCTCACATGCAAACTGAACTAGCTGCTATCCACGGTCAAACCCCTGCAACATATAACATCTTTGTGCATCTGTGACATTAGATTAACTTTTTTTTTGCTAGCTGAAGTTATTATTCACTGTGCTTATCTTTGCAAAATACTGTGTTGTTGTGCTTGCTCGATTGAGTGTTATAACATGTTGAATGTTATGTCCGTTGGGCTATGATTGTAACTTTTCGAGACCAGACCAATCGTCTAGTTAGAATTCGGCGAGAGGAAGTAGTTGAGATTCCGTGTCCGTTGTGGAAAGACCGACCAACTTTGAGACAATGGGTGAAGAGATAGTCCAACCCCGCAGTCTCAAAGATTACATGTACCCCACGAGGACAAGCCATCCCTCTTGTATTGTTCTACCGTAAAACTCGCTGGTCATTTTGAGTTAAAGGCGAGCACGATACATATGCTCCCTGTGTTTCGAGGGGTTGATCCGAAAACCCTTACCACCACGTGAGAGATTTTGAGAAAATCTGTGGGACTCTCGATTCAATCGTTGATGTAAGAGTCCCTAAAATTGCGCTTGTTTCCTTTTTCTTTGAAGGAAAAAGCCAAATCTTGGCTATATGCTTTGCGGCCTTAGTCCATTAGAAGTTGGGATGAACTTACGAAAGAATTTTTCAAAAGTTCTTCCCAAATCACAAAACAACCACCATTCGTCGGGATATCAATAGTTTTGTTCAACTGGATGATGAGACATTGTCCAAGTAATCGAAAGGTTTAATGATTTGTTACTTCAATGTCCTCACCATGATTTCGAATACTGGAGACTCTCAACAATCTTGTATGAAGCGTTGGATTTTGCCACTCGATCCATGGTTGAAGCAAAGTGCAATGGTGAGTTCACAAATAAAAGTGCCGACGAGTCGTGGACCTTTTTGCATGAAGTTCCGAGAAAACTCAGCAATGGGAGTCTGTTCGAGAACCTAGGAAGTTGACCAACATGGGTATTGTCCATAAGATAGAGTCGACTTTGAGGGTAATGCTAAAATAGCATCATTGGCTAGAAGAGTTGAGGCTTTAGAACTAGAGAAAAATATAAAATCTCTCTTTGCATCTACTTGTAACCAAGTTGAGGTTTCTATTTGTGCTATGTGTAATAGTTCGATCATCTTGTTGATAATGCCCACAATTGCATGCATTTCAAGAGTCCGGACCTAAACATGCCAATGTTTTGTATCAAAAGCAAGAACATAACCCTTATTCACAGACCTACAACCCGGGGTGGAGGAACCCCCTAACTTTTCATGGTCCAAGGGCCCTGTACATGGGAGTACATCGGGGAAACGCACAAGGATATTCATATCCTAGAAACCCCCAGTTACAATCGTACACACAACATCCTTCTGAAAAGAAATTATCAAGCATTGAAGAAAATGTCGGTCTGTTGACCCAAAATCTTTTGCAAAATCAGAAGACCACTGACCAACGTTTTACAAGTCTAGAACTTAAGATTGGTCGATCTCGTGATGCGCTTAATGACGAGGGAAAAGGGTAAGTTTCCAAGTCGGCTGAACAAAACCCAAAAGGCACATTTCGTGCAAGTACGTCTACTTGTAATGAGACCGCACATCTTGTTACTACTCTTCGTAGTGGTAAAGTAATTGATAACAATGTAAGCATTCCGGAAAGGGTGAGTGCGTGTCTAAGTCACAATTACATGATACACCGGTTGTTGAAAATGAGATCGAGCATGACCCTAGATCTAAAAAATCTCTTGAGGTTAATGTTTCGTGCCAGTCAAATGCGCTGTAGCTCCTTTTCCTCAAAGGTTAGAGCAACAAAAGAAAGGAACGCAGATATAACGAGATATTGGAATTGTTTAGGCGAGTCAATATTAACATTTCATTTCTCGAAGCAATCAAGCAGATCCCTGCTTATGCTAAGTTCCTGAAAGATTTTTGCACACAAAAGCGCAAGCTTAATGTGCACAAACGTGCTTTTGTTGCTGAACAGGTGAGTTCTATCATTCAAAATAAGACTCCACCTAAGTTTAGAGACCCAGGTTGTCCCACAATCACTTGCATGATAGGTGACCATACGGTCAATAAGGCGTTACTGGACTTAGGGGCAAGTGTTAACCTTTGCCATATTCGGTGTATGTGCGGTTGGGTCTTGGAGAGTTGAAAGCAACCCCTATAACTCTGCAATTGGCGGACATGTCAGTCAAAATTCCTCGTGGTGTGGTAGAAGATGTTTTGATTAAGGTTGATAAGTTCTATTTTCATGTGGACTTCATTGTTTTAGATACTCAGCCTGTGCAAAACCCAGACTGTCACATTCCTGTCATTTTAGGATGTCCTTTCTTGGCGACGTCCAATGCAATTATTAATTGTCGTAATGGAGTGTTGAAGTTGTCATTTGGTAACATGTTTGTGGAGTTGAATATTTTTAATGCTAGTCGCAACATTTAGATCTCGATGATGATGATGATATGCATGAAATCAACATGATTGAAAGTTTGGTTCGTGGATTCGTTGTCTAGTAACATGTCTGTTGATCCTTAACATGCTTGATTGAATAATTTTAACTTGGATATGTTTGATGATGAATACATAAGTGAAGTGAATTATTTGCTTGAATCTGCACCTCTCATGGACACGACTAAATGGAAAGCTAGAATGGAGCCACTTTCACTCTCTCGAATCCAAGTCCTGTCTCTGTCTCTCTTGTTGAGCCACCAAAGCTTGAACTGAAACCATTGTCTGATACTCTTAAATATGCATTCTTGGGTTCTTCTAATACTTTTCCTGTAATCATTTCGTCTGCTTTAGATATAAAACAGGAGAGTAAGCTTTTAGAAGTACTTAGAGAGCATAAAGAAGCTTTAGGATGGGCAATCTCAGATATTAAGGGTATTAGTCCCACAGTTTGTATGCATCACATAAATCTTGAAGATAATGCTAAAACATCTAGGGAAATGCAGAGGCGACTAAATCCTAACATGAAAGAAGTTGTTAGAGGTGAGATCCTTAAGCTTCTTGATGCGGGTATCATATACCCGATTTCAGATAGCAAATGGGTTAGTCCCATTCAGGTTGTTAGAAAAAGTCAGGAGTTACTGTAGTTCAAAACGATAAAGATGAGTTGGTTCCTACTCGAGTAACCACAGGGTGGCGAGTTTGCATTGATTATAGGAAGTTGAATGAAGTTACAAGGAAATATCATTTCCCTCTCCCTTTCATATATCAAATGTTAGAAAAGTTATCTGGGCATAGTTATTTCTTGTTTCTTGACTGGCTATTCAGTTACAACCAGATTGACATAGCACCCGAGGACCAGGAAAATACTACATTTACATGTCCTTATGGTACATTTGCTTATCGTCGCATGCCCTTTGGGTTGTGTAATGCACCCGCCACATTTCAACGTTATATGATTAGCATTTTTCCTGACATGATAGATAATTTCCTTGAGATCTTTATGGATGATTTTTTTGTGTTTGGATCTTCTTTTTATGAATGTTTGAGCCATCTCACTCTTGTGCTGATTAGATGTAAAGATAAAAATCTGGTATTGAACTGGGAAAAGTGTCATCTTATGGTGGACTCAGGCATAGTTCTAGGACATATCATCTCTGAAAAAGGCATTGAAGTAGATAAAGCTAAAGTTGACCTTATTCAACACTTGCCGCAACCTCGCTCTGTAAGGGAGGTTAAATCATTTTTAGGCCATCTTTGGGTTCTATCGTAGATTCATTAAAGACTTCGGTAAAATCTCTAGACCACTTTGTAATCTACTTGGTAAAGATGTTGCTTTTGTATTTGATGATGCTTGTGTGCGTGCATGGGAAGAACTCAAAACTCTTCTAATTTCAGCTCCTATAGTCCGACCACCTGACTGGAAATTGCCATTTGAAATCATGTGTGACGCGTCTGATTTTGCTGTTGGTGCTGTTTTAGGACAGCGCGTCAATAGACTTCCATATATGATATACTATGCTAGCAAGATTCTTAATGATGCTCAACTTAACTACTCAACTACTGAGAAGGAATTGCTTGCTGTTGTTTTTGCATTGGACAAGTTTAGGTCATACTTGATAGGGTCTAAGGTCATCATATACACTGATCATGCTGCTCTGAAATTCCTTCTTTCTCTCATCCGATGGATATTGTTATTGCAGGAATTCGATCTCGAAATTCGAGATAGAAAGGTTCTGAAAATGTGGTTGTTGATCACTTGTCGAGATTAAATGTTGAGTCTAGTGATGAATCCGTGCATATTAGAGAGTCATTTCCTGATGAACAATTAATGCTTGTGTCTGAGTTTCCTTGGTTTGCTGACATTGTGAACTACCTTGTTACGGGAAGAATGCCTTCGCATTAGTCTAGGCAAGACCGTTCTAAGTTCTTGGCTGAAGTTAAATACTTCTTTTGGGATGACCCGTACCTGTTTAAGTACTGCCCGGACCAAATTATTAGGAAATGTGTCCCCAACAAGTGAACAGAAAGATGTGATATCTTTTTGTCATGACCAAGCATGTGGAGGCCATTTCAGTGCCAAGAAGACTGCTGCAAAAGTATTGCAGAGTGGGTTTTATTGGCCATCTTTATTCAAAGACTGCCATGCTTATTGTATTGCTTGTGAACGTTATCAGAAACTATGAAGTATTTCCAAAAGAAACATGATGCCATTGCACCCTATTTTGATTGTTGAACCCCATTTTGATGTGTGGGGAATTGACTTCATGGGACCATTTCCTAATTCTCGAAGGAAAATTGTATTCCTTGTCGCATGATTGATTATGTTTCTAAGTGGGTAGAAGCAATCGCAACCAAAACAAATGATCACAAGGTGGTACTTTCATTCTTAAAAGAAAACATATTTTCTCGTTTTGGCACCCCTAGAGCTATAATCGGTGACGGTGGTTCACACTTTTGCAATAGGTATTTTGAGTCATTAGTTCGTAAGTATGGCATAACTCATAAAGTCGCAACCCCGTACCATCCACGAGACCGGTGGCCAAGTAGAGGTTTCTAATATGGAGATTAAGCATATTCTTGAAAAGATGGTTAACCCGTCTAGAAAAGATTGGTCTTTGAGATTGAATGATGCTTTATGGGCCTATCGAACAAAGATATAAAACTCCTATTGGCATGTCTCCTTACAGAGACTTGTGTACGGCAAGCATTGTCATTTACCCGTTGAATTAGAACATCGTGCATATTGGGCTATAAAGAAACTTAACTTTTCTCTTGATAAGGCAGGTACTCAACGGAAACTCCAACTCAATGAATTGGAAGAGCTGAGAAATGATGCTTACGATAGTGCTAAGTTGTACAAAAATAGAATGAAAGTGTTTCATGACAAGCGAATTTTGCGCAAGTCTTTCGTGCACAGTCGGAAAGTCTTATTGTACAACTCTCGCTTGCATCTTTTTCCAGGTAAATTGCGTTCTAGATGGACATGCCCGTTCTTGGTGCGAATAATATTCCCTCATGGAGCTGTAGAACTCGAAGACGTAGCAACTAAGAACGTCTTCAAGGTCAATGGGCGAGACTCGAAGCCGTTCCTTGAACCAATTCCACACGAAAATTGAAACAACCGAACTTGCAGATCCCATCTATGTGGACTGAAATGGTTCACCCTTGTACATACCAGGTTTAGAATTCCATTTTCTACCCTTTGCTTTCTTTTGGTTTCAGTTTGCTAGATTAGCTTTTGATGTATATAATCTTTGTTGTTGTGATTTCTACCCTGCTTTGTTTGCTTTGGACATACTCTACTGTCTCTGGTTCGGCAACACTTTTTGGATCTCGGTACTCTCTAACCTTTCTTTATCTTCATGAACTTCATGGCATGTTATAATTTGTGAATCCTTAAAAACATTGAGGACACTGTTTAACATAGGTTTGGGGTACAAGTAGATATCACATGAACTTAATTTGTAGCAATTTGGTATGTTTGAATCTTGTGAATGGTTAACCTCTTAGAAAGAAAAATGAAAAATGAAAAATGGAGCTCATTTACCTTGATCTCGTGATACACTGTGCATGATATAAAATCTTAGGATTCTTAGTCTAGATGATGAGGCACCCCTGATTCTAGCACAATTCACATGTTGATAAAAAACTTGCACATGCACGATCTACCAATGCATGTATGGCCTCGGGCAGGTGTTTTATCGGTTAAGTAGGCTGCCAATCATCTAGAATACTGAATGAGACTTGACTAGCTTGTTATTTGGTTGGCTGGGATAGAAGGTGGAGGATACGTTAAGAAAAGCAACCATTGAATTTGACCGGGTGCATCGAAAAGGGCTGCCTCTTGCTAAAAGTGTCATGTAATGTATTTTTGAGCTTTTGAGTAAAGTTGTGCCATGTTATGTTTGTATCTCTTGTTATTGCAAAGTTAGATGAAAATTCAGTTGAAAAATCAGTTATAAAAAAAAGAAAAGAAAACTCAGTATTAAAAAAAAAAAAAAAAAAAAAAAACAGAAAAAGAAAAAGAAAAGAAAGAGTACTCATTGTTTGTTATTGTGTTCTATTTCAGTAAAAATGTTAAAGTGTCTCTCTTGCTTCAAATGAGAGTATTCAATGTAAATATTGCAGTCAATGTTTTTGTTCTGTTATGTGTTGTAAATAGTCGCGTAATAAAGCAATGGAGGGTGTAGCCATCGATGTACAACGCGGGTAAGCTGAAATATCACCAACTCTTAGGTGAACATTCACAATTCTCGTAAAGTAGGACTGACTAGCTTGGCTTTGAATTCAGTTCTTAGCCTAAAAACTATCTCTTAGTGATTGGCGGTCATAACTTCGGTCATTCTATAAACATGTGTAGATACACTTTACACTCTTATCACATGTCTTTAGTTGTTTCAAAGTGCTATAATTGTGCCTTTGAAAGCTAGATTGACATATCCATTTCTTTGTGAGCTAAAACTGAATTGCACGAGTCACATTTCATGGAATCTGAGCTTATATTTTGTCCTAAGAACTTTTTGGGTATATTTTGTCATGCGCCAGTGGCGTGGGTAGACTTTTCTTTTGGTTTTGTGTTTTACTCGAGGACGAGCAAAAGGCAGGTTTGGGGGTATTTGATAGGCACCTAATATTGCATGTATTATTATCATTTTGTAGGTGTTTATGGTATCTTGTTGCACTAATCGCTTATATTTGTGACAATTCATGTATTTTATATCACTTGTTTTTTTGCGAGTAAAATTTGTGGTAATTGTCCCTGACTTCTTGTTTTGTAATGCTAGGGGATGAAACAATGGAGTAAACATGGGATCTGCACAAAGTGGAGCTGGAGCTGCCATGCCTTGTCGAGCTAGATGTCAAGTCGGATTTAAGCTGATGTAATGGAGAAGGCAGTCGGGGTGCGAGTAGATCTATGAAGTGAATGGAACCAGTAGTGAACAAGAAGTTCAAGAAGAAGAAATAAATCAGTGGGCCGAAGTTCAGAACTAAAATACATGGAAATGAAATCAAGCCCAAGGTCCATATTGAATACCAAAGCAATGTCTTCATGCTTCACACATGAGTATCTGATTCTATCACATTTCCCAAACCCGTTCTCGAACACAAGAAAAGAAAACTTCTTCTTCTCCCATTTCAGTCGACTTATCTTCTTTGTCTCCCATCTTTTTACCAGCATATCAAATCAATCTGTCATCAACTCATCACCCATGCCTCTATCACCACTTTTACCTTGTGAAGACTAGTGGCTTACCTTTTCTATTACCATTCAGTCATAACCCTAGGCTTTTACTCATAGGATAAGCTAGGGATTTGATTTTCTGCAAACATCATCAACATCAAAGACATGATCGATCGGAATTGGGGTGGCTGGTTATAATGAAGTTTATTCACAAATTGGGTTAGTCAAAGACAAGGTCAGGCGTGAAAGCTAGGTCCGAAAGACCTCTACATCAACATCAGTCAAGTGGATGAGGATAAGTGTAGTTACGGTAGATGAAGGATGAGTCTTGCAAAGTGGTGAGTTTTGAGAAACGAAATCCCAAAATATTATAATGTTTCATTGAGAATATGGATTAAAAATTGGGGAGAAATTGGGGAGAAATCTATGTATAAATAGGGGTTGTTATGTTGTGTAAGGATATAGAAGGAGTGAGGAGTAGAAATCGGTTCTCGGTCCTCGTTTCCATCTCTCGGTTTGTGTTTGTGACTTAGTAGAAATCGGTTGAATAAAGAAGTGATTGGGTCTATGAGTTTATCAATTTCATAACTTCATATGCTTTCTACGGTTTCACAATAGTTATGTTCTAACTTTCTTAGCTAGGGCATAGATGAAGCCCTTGATTTACTTCCGTGCTATTCATGTTTTCGACATTGTTTCTGCTTGTGTTTCATTGAGTAAGAATGGTTTCAACCTAGAGATGCCATTTATAACTTTCACCTAGTATGTCAGGCATCCTAAGTTGTTAGAGTAATTATATTTTGTAGCTTCAACCTGTGCTTACATGATCTATTCTAATCTGTGATTAGTTGTGCTATCAAAAGACAACTAATGCTAGAGATTGATACTTATAGTTGATGTTGAACCATATATATTGTGAACTGATTCCTTATTGAATAAGCGAGAGACTCATATCTTTATCGCTGGTCTCCAAAAGGGAAAATAAACCTTGTCGACAACTGGATTTTCTAGTAGGGGTTAAGTGGTGGATTCAATTGTCCTAGTGCACTTTACTTGTGTGTTTAAATCCTTTCTTTCTATATTCCTGTTTGTATTTCCGCATCCATATTTCTATTTCAATTTCCTAGTTTGATCTTTGCCAGCACCTTGTCGTTTCAACACACAAACTCCCTGTTGTTATTTCTTGTTCAAATCAGTATCGAAAAACCTTAGAATTGACTCTACATCGCCCTTGTCTCTGTGGTTCGACCTGTATTTGCACTATACACAATAAGGCACTGTGCACTTGTAGTATAATTGTAGGTGTCTCTTCTTAGCCTACCAATGAAACTACTATAGAATGCAATTATAGACAAGTTTCCAATGCATAGAAGAAAGGAGAATAATGCATAATGCTTGGATTGAAATATACAAAGTGAGTGAAATGCAGTTACTTATTTTGTGCTATACTAACTTCTACAGATGCTTGATCTACAGGTTCAGTTTACATGAAAGAGACTACAACACTAGAGTCAAGCTACAGAATGCTCACAACTGAAGAAGTTCAGGTGGAACTAGGAAGTTATAGATGCAGAATATGATGAGATGCAATCTGCTACACTACTACAGATGGTGATGTAATGTAATTTTAAGAGATTAAGAAATTTAACAATATGTACAAACTAAGCTACAAGATATTACTATGAAAAGATGCAAATACAAAGTGATTGAAATTACAGGCTACAACTAGAAGTATATGAACAAATGGTTTAACTAAACAACAGGACAACAACAAAGTTACTGTAGATAGTGAACTACAACTGAAAAATAACAGGAAACTTAATATGCTAAACGAAATATGGGAATGAGATTATCTTACAAGACAATGATGATGTTATTTACACAGACTAAACCTAACCGAAAAGAAATTATGTGACTGAGAATGAAGTAACTTAAAATCAAAAGTTACATCTAATATTAACACTAAAGTGTAGACTATCCTAAATCAAACTTTATACTAACACAGAACAAAAAACAACAGTTACACAACACCTAATGCTACTCAGAAACCAAAATACTGTGTTGCAGGGTGTGAAAGGATTACTACAAAAAGATTATACTGGCTATGTTACAGAAGCTACAGAGTTAGAACACTAAAAAATACAACATACAATGAGATAGTTCAACGAGACCAAGATGCAAGATATATGAAGATGCGGTATGAACGAGAATGCAAAAATGTTGAAGTTTAAAAACTAGAGCTACTGCTACTGACTAAGGTGTTACGAGGTTAAGCTACGAGTTACAAATTCCTAACCTAATCAAAGAGCAAAAGCTCAACAAGAGATTTTTACACAGGACTAACAGTTTTGCAACAGCTTAAACATTAAAAAGGGACTTATAGGAAAATGATCAGATGCAAACTGATAAATAGCTACAGGATGCGACTAACTACAGATGACATGGAGATAAACAGCTAAGTTATAACTACAAAACATCAAATGAAAGAAACTACAGAAGTACAGAAAACTGGCAAGCTGCAGATGCAAATTATGGATTCTCCTAAGCAAAATCTAAATTATTCTATCGCATTACAACGGAAGAACTTTCACAAAGCAACAGCAGCTTCGCAACAACACTACTCAGGAATTAGCTAGCACAATGGAGAATTTCAGAAATCTCAGAATGGTACCACAATGCAGCTGAGATATGGACATCTCAGGCTTTGCAGTTTCAAGTTTAGGTTCAAATACAGAGGACTGAATTCTACAATTGGAGCCACACCCAACCCTGAGTAAGGCAGCAGGATTTAACAAAGAGACAAGACACAGCTAAACACTTAAAGGTATTTACAGAACTCTATAGGACTGACTCACTGATGGAAAATTACAGATGGAAGATTACTGTAAATTGAGAAAGTTACAAACCAAAGAGAATCAAACAGAAATCAAAACCACAGGATGCAGCTAGCTATGATGTAAGCGAACAGTGGATTTGATACACACAACACTTAAAGACAATGAGGTGGCTACTGATGCATGACTGAAAAATCTTTTTTTTTTTTTTTTTTTTTAAGACTAACAGATGATTGTGATAATACGAAGTTATGTTAGTATGCACTCAACTACTGGAACAACTTATGTGAAAAGTGACAAGATGCGGATTACAAAATCATAATAGATTGAAAGCCACAGATGAACAAATTACACTAAGTTAAACTAACAACATAAAAACAGAAAAAACTAAACACATATATACAGGGTTATACTAAAAACCAGTAAAGTTACACTAAAGATCAACTACACCGCCACCGAGTCCCCGGCAACGGCGCCAAAAACTTGGTAGGCTAAGAAAGATAACCTACAATTGTAATAACTGCAAGTGCACAGTGTCTACTATGTAGGACAGGGCAAATACAGGTCGATCCTCAGGGACAAGGTGGGTGTAAGGTTGAAGCTACGTTCTTACTATAACTGATTCCAAACAAGAGTAACACGAAAACTGGGTTTGCGTTGATATGACAAAGGTTATGAATGATTATACTACACAAACAAGATTAAAATGCAATTAGAAGGCACTAGGGAAGTCGAATCCACTGCTTAACCTACGGTAGATAATTCAGTTATCGAAATTACTCTTGTCCTTTTAACGAACAACGGTGAAGATTCAAGTCTGCCACATATTCAAGGTGATCTAAAGATGGATAATTAATCACAACTAAAGTATTCATCCTAAGCATTAATTATCTAATTAAAGCACAACTAATCAAAATATAAATCGATTCATTTAAGCATGAGTTGTAGCACCACAACATAGAATTATTCCAACTACCTAGGTTGCATATAACAAACAAGGTGAAAGTAATATTTTGTAGTACAAAGACTAAATCTACCCTTAAGCAATTAAGCACAACAAGAACAAATTCATAACCAAAATTATCTGATGTTAGATTAAGAGTTTCATCTCTTCCCTAGCAGAGAATTTTAGAACATAAAGAAAATTAAAATTAAAATCTTAATAATACTACTACTATTTGCACCGGCTACTCCGAGGTTGCTTTACAAAATGAAAACTCCTCCCTATTTATACAAGACTTCTCCCAATATCCAAATCCCAATAATCATTAGATGCATAAAATGAATTAGGGATTTGATTTCTTTATCACTCACCACTATTGTGTTGATGTTGATGTTGATGTTGAAGAGAGCTTGAAATTCAGACCTTCAGTTGTCATTTTTGCTGCTGCTTTTGTTGGTGCTTGAAGAAACAACAAATTCAGATCTAGCTTATCACACCTGCTGCTTGTACAACGCCGCCTGACCTTGTCGTTGAAGCACAACCCTAACCCTAATTTTTACACAAATTTTATCCCCAAAATGTGTGACAATTTGATCACGAAATTGGGCGATTAGACATTCTTGAAACTCACCATTTGTGGATAGACTTCATCATGACCAACCACCTAATGTTGTCACTTCCTTGCTGGCTTTCTTTGGTGTTGCGAGAGAAGTAGAATTTAGACAATTTCTGCTCACTTCTTGAGAATACAACCTATTGTTGATTGACAAACTCAATTGGGAGGCTCGAGAGGAAGGGGTTGTCATGGTTTTCTCGACAGAGAATAACATGGCAGGAAAGAAGAAGGGGTAGCAGAGAGTACGATGGGGAAACTGAGATTGGTGGTTTTCAATATGAGAGGAAAGTGTTAGCTTCTGATCGTATTGGAAATGGGAAAGATGATAAGGGTTCATGTGGATGTTAAGCACTAACACCTAGCTTAGGTATACGAGGGATTAAACTTGAAGCTGGGTAGGTTCCTTTCTTTTCCAAAACATGTGTAGCATATGTACTTGAAGTTAGGCCCATTAAGTTGTTATCATCGTTTCTTAGCCCAGCAGCACAATTGCAAACGCTTCCACTGACTGCCAATATTTCCAGTCTCGCAACATGTTTATCCATAGAGCATACTAATTATTCTCCTACAAACACAAACACAAATTATCAATATTTACAACAAAAGGAATTATTGATATCGGACACGCAAAATGCATAATTTGACTTAAAATAGGATATTAAAGCATTTGAGATGTGACAAAAGACAACAAAATGGCCAAGAAATATGCATTATTAGGCACTGATCATAGTGATAACCGTTGATGGTGAAATTACAGTGCGGCGCGACCCCATTCTTAATATATTCAAACAATGGTGACTTATATAAAACATTGAGATCGTTATTTGAACCCGGGAGTCCAAAAAAGGCATGCGAAAACCAACAATCATAAGTAGCTGAAGCTTCCAAAATTACATTTGGTTTTGGATAATGACCCTTATATTGGCATGCCCATTCAACCGGACACTCATGCCACGTCCAGTACATGCAGTCAAGACTACCTTGCATTCCTGGAAAACCCCTCTCGGTGTTTTCTGCTGTTATTCTTTGAACATCTTCCTGGGTAGGCTTTCTTAAAAAGCTTGGACCAAAATGCTCGACTATCTTTTCGCAAAACAATTTGAGATACCTAAAGGCGGTTGTTTTCCCAATACGGATGTAATCACCCGTGGAATCTGTTGGTACCCCATAACATAGTATACGGAGGGCCGCAGTAACCTTTTTTCGGGACTAAAGCCTCGTACATGTTGTGCATCATACTGATAATTAAATAAAGGTTGTACTTGACAAAGCTCGGCAATATTCCTTTGCATCAAGTTGCGGCCCATGCGGAATCGTCATTGAAAATCCTCATTGGAATAGACACAATCATGATTAAAATAATCATGCATCAGCTTTTCGTGGTAAAAATGTCGATCTCGCCACGTGCATCTTCTGGTCGCAACTTCATATGGCTCTAAAGACTTTGGTATGATCCCGGATTGTAATTGCAACATAAAATTTCGCCTTCTTCTATCTTGATCTGCATCTTCATCCATTTGACGCAAAAGCTCCATACACATTTCTTCATCTTCTTCATACAACATTTCATCCATCTCCATATCTTCCTCAAAAGAATCAAAATCAGAATTCATGGTTGAAAATTGAAAGCAATTGAAAGAAAAGATTGATCGGATGAAAGATTGTTGTGAATTTGTGAGATCAAACTCGAGCCGTATTTATGGAGGTAGAAACTAGCCGTTCCGGTGACTGTTAAAAAGTAGCCGTTGGCGGTCTTGACTCAACCTCCGGCGTCGCTGCTGCGCCCGCTCGCCTTTTTCCCAGAAGCGTCAGCGCTCTAACTTGGAGCGCTAGCGTCTGAACGTCGAGCGCCAGCGCCAGCCATTCATCCACGCGCTTAACTATCAATCACCCACTTCTTTTCCATAGTGCAAAATCCTATCTGACCATCCACATGGCTCAACAAACAATTTTATTTGAACATTACCATATGAATTGCCCAAAGCAAATTAGTAATAATAAGTTCTCAGAATAAATATTATTGTTGGTTTTTCAACAACGTTAACAATTGTCGAAATATCTTCTGCAGTACTACTTACAACAAAATAGATTAATATAAGTTCAAAGGGAGGATAAGAGACTGGCAACCGCTATATTTCCTTTTACTAGCATATAAAGGAAAAATCTTCATCACGTGAATCGCTGAATTCAAATCTTTGATTTTTCGAAAGATTTAAATCTCCCACTTTTCGAAACGATGAATTCAAATCTTATAACTTAAGAAGAAATAAATTCATGAAATATATGGTTTTTTTACTTGGAAATCTGAATTCCGAGTACCCAAACTCAAGACAACATATTTTTTTTCATTTTTTTAATGGAGACCAGGAATCTAAGCTTACTCCCACAGTCCCACCGTAAATGGTGTTATTAACTGAAAGCAAAATAAGTAAGATAGTAAATATCCATGAGAAAATGTCACCGACCATCACTAAAGAATGCTGAAAAAACTGTTTTTAAATCGGTCTACTGTCTAGTTAGTATGGGAAACGTTCGATCTGTGATCTTTTTCTATTTTTAATCTTTTTCATCATTTTTCATCAATCTTTTCATGCTAAATCCAGTCTAATCCATGTTGTCCTTACTTTTCTTTATGTTTCATATCATCATAATTAAGTATAACAACTATAACTTCATATACGCTTGTTGAAGGTTTTGGGATTTCGAAGATTGCTTTATTTTTATATTTCTTTTCTTTATTTTTTGCTTTCTCCGACTTGTCCTAATATAATGTTGTTTTAATCAGTTTTGCAGATTTCCATAGTTGATTCATGTGTTGTTCTCAGTGGTGGTAATCAGTAGTGATTATAACTAGTTCAGATTTCTGTTGTTTGTCACAGTAATGTTTGCCTTCAAGTAACAATGGTATTATTGTGATATCATCATCTTTGTGTGTGATCTCAAAAGTCGTTTGAATTTGGTATTCCAATCCTCAGCATATCATCACCAAAAATCTCATCATCAGTCTCCACTTTTTCACCATGTCTGCAATCAGATCTATCAAAACCAAGCTTCTTTCCATACCAGTTGACTCACTTGAATCGGCAGTCCACTATTGCCATGATTTTTGCATATTCAGAGGGAAAGTTTCTTCCTTTTTCAATTTAAAATTCTAGTCAATAATAATAGCCCGAATATAATGCTCCATACCCAACAAATATGGAAACAGAAATATATTCACCAATATAAAGATTTCCATAATCCAATAAGGTACCCAGGTTATATACAAAACCCTATTTCCCTCAGCAAAAACATCTGTGAAACTATGTCTTCTCAAAACAACAATCAACTTATTAATCACAACCCAAATATGCAAATACCTAGCGCTGGTTCTCTTCCTCTTAGACCAATAAGAAGAATCGTTGCGACTGCCCAAACTGCTGCAGAAAATACTGATGGTTTCACTTTCAACCTGCTTGGAAAAATCATCTTCAACAAGCCCCTAGATCATGAAGAGGTTGGGAAGGAAATCAATGACCGCTGGAAAAGCTACCGTAGGTATGAGATTATCACGAAAGGTACAAACCTGTTTCTTTTCAGGTTTCAAAGGGAAGATGCGTACAATGGAGTCAGATTGAAAACTTGGGATATCATGGGATACTTGCTATCTCTAATCCAATATGATCCCAACATAGCTATCAAGGAACACAAGTTTGAGCAGCATACTTGGACTATCAAGCTGAGAAACCTTGGAAATATAATCCTTAATGAGAGATTAGTCTCTGAGATTTGCAAGGACATAGGGAACAAAGTATAACCTAGGGGAAGAAGAAGACAGCCAAGAGGCAGTGTCATAAGTATTGTCTATGTTGAAGTAAAACTCAATGAACCACTTAGAAGAGGAGGGTAGTATATTAAACCAAATAGACAAAAGTAATGGGTCATTTATCACTTTGAAATGCAGCCCTATAAGATTTGCAAACATTGCTGGGTGGTTGATCATGTAGACACTAACTGTAAGAGACTTACTCAAGAATAGAAAGTTAAGGCTATGACTGAAACTGAATATGTTGCATGGAGTCTGACAGAGGAAGGAAAACGTTTTTTGGCTGCCTATATAACTAGTTCGGATGCAAATATAATGGAAGATGGGGTGGATTCATCCAGGGGTGTAACTAACGCATCTTCATCAAACACTGAGATTTCTCCGTCTGAAGAAAATTTAGATCTTGATTTAGAGGATGCAGAGTGTAGATGGTGGATTTTCGACAAAGTCTAAAATCGTAAACCCATAATTATAAGTATTCCTGATCCAGCAATCAGACGAATATTGAGGCTCATGTCTCTTATCGAAAGCATGAAAGCTCATGCCACAAGAATCTCTCGACCGAGAATCTTGTCTCTCGGAGTATATATGGATATGTAGTCTTTGGTGAGGCAACAACATATCTCATGAATCTTGAGCAATTTCAAGTAACTACTTCTACATAGAATCGAAAGATTAGACGGCTCCTAGACGACTTGCTTGCTAGTATAGAGCAATAACGTCTTGAGGATGTAACAATGTTTTCCCGACTATATGAAAGAAATATGACGCTTCAACAAGCTCATAACACTAGATTCTGAATAATTAATACTCCTAGACGATCGTACTAGTATAGAGCCATTAATTAGTTATTCTCAAAATCAATATATTCATTAACTGAATCCATGGAAAATATTCAATATTTTCATAATATTTCGTTACTTCAATTCATGGTTCCATGGGTTAGTAATAAATATTCAACGTACGGGCATCTGAGCTACCTTTGAGTAAGCCCCGACCAAAATGGTGTAAGTGTACTCAACGATGATGCACTAACAATCACCGCACGAACAAGTATTTCAAAATACGACGAGACGATGAACCTATGCAAATAGGAAAGAAAATAATAAAATAATAAGTCAAGGCACTAGGGGACTGGCTCACCGGCCGGCCAGTCATGCCGTGACTAGTCCCACGCCCAAATTCTATATATTATCATTTTTTATTATTTTCCTTGATCCCATGAAAATCCTTTCATTTGAACAAATATCCTTCGTTTTGAGGGAACTCCTCAGTTTCATGGTGTTTCCTTCACACTGAGGAAATAATATAAAATTAGGAAAAATATTGTGGGCCGTGATTATTGGCCAACCAGTCATGTCTTGATCCGTGGCCCCACACCTCTTGGTTCCTCATTATTTTATTATTATTTCCCTAATATCATGAAAACTCCTTAATCTCATGATATTTCCTTGATCCCATGAAAAATAATATAAAATTAAGGAAACCCGTGGGACCGGGCCATAGCCAGCCGGTCATGCCCTAGCTGGCCCCACACATCTTATTTTATTATTATTATATTTTTCATGTTTCCTTAATCCCATGAAATTCCTTGAATTCATGATGTTTCCTTCAAATTATGAAAATTCCTTCAAATCATGAAATAATACATAAAATTAGGGAAAACTCACGGGGACCGGCCCTAGCCGGCCAACCATGCCCATGCCGGTCCCACACGTCCCTTATTTTATTATTATTATTTTTTATGTTTTCCTCATCTCATGGAAACTCCTTGATTTCAACAAAACTCCTTGGTTTTATGATATTTCCCTAAAATCATGAAAACATAATAAAATTAGGAAAAATACCATGGGACCAGCCCCTTGGCTGGCCGGCCATGCCTTGGCCATAGCCGGTCCCACACTTTATGATTCCTTCATTATTTTATTATTTTTCCTTCATCTCATGAAGTTTTCACGGTCTCAGCAAAAATCCCTGATTTCTTCATATTTTCTCAAAATGTTGCTCAAACGCACACCAGAAAATATCAAAATTCTCATAACTGAGATATGAACACTTTGGTGACGTAAACATGTTACCTTGACCGACCAGGGTTGGCTCTTTGGCTTGCAAGAGGCCGGTCCCATGTATTTTGACAATTTTGACCTAATTTGCGCAAATGCACGTATTAGGTCCAAAACTCTTCTAAACAACTTGGAACTTCATAAGACGATCAATATTTGATCCCGTGACTACCAGGGCCGGTTTCATGACCCCTTGGTCGGTCCCTCACATATTCATAATTAATTAGGTTTTATTACCTAAGGTTCAGACGAGCATTATTTTAATAAATGATTAAACCAGCATTTAATCATCCTTTCATCAAATCAACTGGTCTTCAGGAGACCTTGATATTTGCTCAGCATCTGGGCGCTACATGGTTGATCCATAATCCCATGTAGCCAGTCCGCTCCGTGGTTAATTTTCAATAAACCATCAGTTAATCATCAATTGATCAAATTAGGGTTTTGAGTCCAGGGTTCATAATTCCATATTCAAACGCTAATAATTTTGCGTTGATCCCGTGATCAACATTATATTTATAATACTCATCGAATGAGCAACATTTTCTCGGACGAGCAATATTTGCTCAAACCAAGGAATACTGGTTCAACTATAAATATCCAACAATTCATCGAATGAGCAATATTTGCTCATGTTAGCTTATTCACGCATTATATATCAGTCTCAACAGACACGTTGATGCGTGTCGTAGGTGCAATCAAATTAATCAATGTTTCCACTCAATTAAAAATAATATAATGGAAGTCAAGTTCGTTCCCACGAGGAGCAAGAGATCTTAGTTGTAAAAGTTGTCACGAAAGGGGGGTGTAAAAAGCAAAAGGAAATAAACAAAGCAATTAAAATCGAAAGTTGAAAACAATAAGAGAGACAAGATCAAGGAATCCTTCTTCGTTACGAAACAATGAATCAAGTTATGTTCTTTTCTACTTGTTATTAGTCATGATTATCACCAACCGTAGGATAGCAGTCCGCTTAGCTAGCCCCAAAATCCCTAATTTCACCGAGTAACAGGTCCGCTTAGTTATCAGATTCTATTCAAAAGAACCACCCTGAGGTTCGCTTACAAGATGTAATTCCCTGAATGCATTAAGATCTATGAATTTAGGTTTAGTACTAGTAGTTAAACTCGGTTCGCTTGGTTCACTTTCTAGCGTTGTTTCTACACACAATTGCTCCACGGAATCCCTCCGCAAGGTCTTGTGTTTTCTACTTGTGTAAAGTGTCGAGAACGATTACGTATTCCCTAACTTATACTAGATATAGATCAATTAACAAATCAATTTAGCGTGCACTCCAAACAATCTATCAATCAATCATGAATGAATAAACATTCCTATTAGTAAAAACAATCGATAATCATGTGAAAAATCTCAAGATAGAATTGAAACAAAACTCAAATCATGTTAAGAACTAGGAATTCATCCTCAATCAATAAGAAAATTAGCTACTCATGCTTTTGAAATTCACACAAATAATAATTATTAAAAGGAGAATTTTCAAGTTCACACAAATAATTAAAAGAAAAATCTTAGAAAAGCAAGCAAAAACACAAGTGATGTGTGTGTAGAGAGGTGTGTAAAAGTTGTAGAAAACTTCTCTATTTATAGGCTTCAATATTCTCCAAATCTTCTAAGGAGTAGAATCCTTTTCCTTTAGCAATTCAATTTCCAATTCCAAGCTTTTCTCAACTCTTCCACCTTCTCTTTCCAAATTTGAGTCCAATTCTCCATCCAATTCCTAGCCCAAGTCTTCACACCCATGAGAGAAGTCCATAGAAAATTCTGGAATTTTTGGCTCGCCGGAAAACTGGGATTGTGGCCGGAATCCGGCCGGAATAGTCGCCGGAAAATATCTCAGGTGACCGGCAAAGTCCGCCCGGTCACCGGTCAACGGGTCGGATAGGTCGGTCAACTCGGTCAGCTTGATTCAACTCGGTCAGACCGAGTCAGGGAGAGTCAAGGTGCTGTCTCGGGGTGAGTGAGAGGCAGGTCAAGGTTGGTGAGTCGAGAGGCTGAGTGAAAGTCTAACTCATCCGAATGGTTAAGTTGTTTTGGCCAAGGCCATTTGCACGAGCCATATCTCGCCCGCACTATCATTGTGCTTCAAGTCTTCACCGCCAGGTCATGATGGCCCTTCACAACCACAAGCTAAACCTCCCTTTGGTAAAAATACCATGATTCCATTTCTTCCACCTTCCTTCTGCTCTTGACTGCAATTCTAGTTCACATCATCCCATTTTCTGCAACACAGCCATTGCACCTGCATTTACCAGAATCACACAACAAAGCAATTCTAGCTCCATTCATTCAATTCCAATTCCTTGCTCTCCATCCCTGCAACACAGTTCCAAGTCCCACCAAACAATCACATTGCTGCTCATAGCCTGCAACTGCCCTGCAAAGCCATCTCACCATCACCTAATTCATCTCAGAACCCATCTGCTGCAGCACCAATCCCTGCAACATCTCCATTGAGCCATCTCTGGCTTGCTTGCACTGCTCATCTGTCCCTGACTCACTGCCATACTCACATTTGCATTACTATCGGCTCCATAGCCATCGGCTCCACTCTCACTGCTATCCATTTCTCTCGTAACATTAACTTGGTTCACCAAACAGATTCAGTTCAAGGCCATCATACTTGCCTGTATTTCAGCTCGCAATAAAACCCTTACTTTTGCACCTTTACAAACTGCCATAATTGCTGCCATAAATACCAGCTCGAGCCATAACCTTGTCAATCTTGTTTCTCCATTTGATTGCAACCAATTCCATATCCACTTGCAAACCCATTCCATTATAACCTCAAGCCTTCAAGCCATCACTGCACACAACCAACATTAATCACAGCTGCAATCACAGCCTCATTAGCTCAGCTGAAGTTTCTCAGGGCCACAAACTCAATTGAATTGTATTCTTTGAGAACCCAAAAATCATCATTTATCGACCTTCTCACGGCTTCCCTGTAATAGAAACATCACTCCCTTCTTCATAGCAACTTCTTCTACGAATCACAACATCAAATCACTTCTCCTCAATAATAATTTCAACATTCCATTATAGCACCTCAATTAACTTGTAGTCACCCACACGAAGCCCATTCGTCTTTGAACCAACAACGACAGCATCTTCTTCTTCTTGTCGTCTTTGCCATCATATATTCAACCGAAAACCCTTTTAATATATGGAAACAACTAGCTGTTCTTCTTCATCGAATTAACCATCAGCAGAAGAATTGAAACCTCATTCTTCTCGAAGCACACAATTTCGAATCACACCCAACCTTCAGTAATCCCCTGTCATCTCAGATCTGATCGAACCCTGATTTCAAAACCAAAATTGATTTAGATTCAGTAGCAACTGTTGCATCTTCCTTCTCCTTCTCGATGAATCGAACCCAGAACATCCACCATCTCTGCCAGTAGCGTCATCGCCATCATGGTAGCAACAGCAGTCACCACGAGCATCAACACATATATTTGTTCCATGCAATTCCTCCCTGCCATACGCGACCGATCACAGAACTCCACTCACAGATCGAGCAACTCCTTCTCAAACCCTATAATCCACCAGCATCATCGATCTCGGCCTTTCTTCTCTCGGCTATTGATTTGGTCTCCCTTTCTCTCAATCAATCGAACCACAGCGGCTTCTACGTCTCAATCGATTCTTACAGCGGCTGCTTTTCACTCTCAACAGCACCACCGCCATCGTGAATCCATCTTGTTCTCCATCTCTTCCCATCATCTCTGTAGTCTCTCGATTCTCATTCAATTTCTCAGCGAACCCTAATTTCTCCATTTTCGATTTCTCTAGCTGCTGCTTTTAGTTCCAGGTGAAAGTGAATGATTGAGAGGTGATGATCGAGTAATTTAGGGTTGTAGGAAAAAAGGATTGATAATGATACCCTACTGCATAGGCTAGGGGACACCCCAGGGATAATTACACCCTCTGATAAATGATAAGGGGTACCCTGATGACAGCCCCCTTTAGCCTTGACTGGGCCTGGCTTTAGTACTCCTCCAAATTGGGTTACCCCTTAACCTTAACTGGGCTCCATATATCAATCGCCTGTAAAATGACCTTTTTGCCCTTTTTGGCTCAAATAGGGTAATTTCTTCTTCTTTTCTCCCGTGCGACTCCAAAGTAGCTACAAAACTCAAAACAAGCGTAAAATACATAATTTACAAGAAAAATAGCGAAGAAAGCATAAACAATAGATAGTAAATAGGATGTATTCTACACCTATCAAATTCCCCCACACTTAGACTTTGCTAGTCCTCGAGCAAATCGGACTAAAACTCACAACTTCAAAGCGTTCAAGCGTCCCAAGCATCCAAGGAGCTATGAGGACATAGAGTTTCGCATGCTAGTAATAAGAAGTTAGAAATACTAAAGAACATATTCTCGTTCTTAAATGTTGAGTGAGAAATAACCACACCATAATGAGAGAATGCGTGTTTGAGAAACGATCAATAAGCATTTCGCCTCGACTTCTGCCTCACAAAAAAAAGATTTTATGATAATTGCACTCAAAAAGACGGTTTTATGGTTCTCACATGTGTGCAGGTAGGAATGAAGAGAGAATTCCCGCAACACGTTGAATGGTGGGAAGGACAACTTCGAAATATTTTTAAAAACCCACATCTTTTAATATTTTGAAAAACCATTTTTCTAACGATCTCTAAGAAAGGAAATCAACCATTATTATTGAGGATGAGATTACTTACTCACCTTCACATCCGATCGCCAATTATGATAACACCACTCTCACGGCATCCAATAGAAACGTCTTCCGCTCCTCGTCTTGATCTTCTTGGTCTTCGTCTTCGGTTTCAACTATTGATGATAAACCCTCGAATTTCATAAATCCTTGACAATTTTTAACTCTTGTACCTTAAAATCCTTGTCGCTTGAAACTTCCTTATATATTTTCCTTCCCCATGGCTCATTAAATAAAAATAAGAACAAATATTTCTCTTGTTTTTCTCTCTTTTTTTTTTTTTTTTTTTTTTTTTTTTTTTTTTTTTTTTTTTTGAAAACAAAAGAAATTAAATACAAAATAAACCATGGCCGTGGAAGAAGTATTTTACCGCTTGATTCTTCACAACTTGTATTGTCTTTGAAATCATAAACTTTCAAAAATTCTCACCTTTTAATTTTCTTCGCTTTCATGAATAAGTCTTCATACTTGGATATAAAATTACCTCATTGTATTGTAAGTCTTCAACATATATGTAAAATCCGCTCATTTGTATGTTGCTTTACTTGTATTTGAAATTTGCTCTTTTTCTCGTTCCGTTGCTTATAAACCTTAAACTTTTTCCAACTTTCCTTGTAGATTTTTATGTCGCTCCTTGTTGATGATGAATGTGTTTCTATGGATCCGTTGTTGTCGAGAGAGAGAATGGTGCTAACTGCAAATCGAACTACAAGAAGGAAGCTTTCATCCATGGACGTCACCCTCATGATTGACAAAATTAGCACTCAAGAGATCAAAGAGTAGTGCTTTTATTGGTGGGAGGTTGGGTAGCTCACCATTCTACCCGGAATTAACGTATGGTGACACACACTCAAAAGAAGCTCTTTAGTAGATGGAAGAATTTCTGGTCGGTGCCTCACATGATATGAATACGGGTAGTCTCCACTAATGATTGATCAGCAACTCTAATAATGCCACTTCTCCCCGCACCAAATTCGCATCACCGGCATGATTAAATCCATTATTTAACACTCTAACAAGCAAGAAATCCGAATGTAGTTCTCTAACATTTCCAAGTTCAATTATGTCGGTCAAAATCTCTATGTAAACATACCTAGAAGTATGCTAGTGACTCTAAAATCTTTAAAAGTTGAAATTTTTATGTAAAACTTTTTTTTTTTTTTTCAAATTTTTTAATTTTTTTGTAATTTTTGTTTTAAAAACATGCTTAACCACTCCCCCACACTTAAACCTTACATTGTCCTCAATGTAATTGAATCCTCCTAGTAAAGTCAAGGTGGGAAATTTTAACATGATAAGAAACAAGAAAAAGAAATAACAAAAAGCAAAAAGATAAGAAATACAAAACCTATGGGTTGCCTCCCATTAAGCGCTTGTTTTAAAGTCGACGGCCCGACTTAGCTCTTGCGGCACATTACTCCTCCAGAGGGAGTGCATCTCGAAGTCCAATCACGTCCACATGCTCCGTTGGAAAGTTTTCATAATATGGCTTTAACCTATGGCCGTTGACTTTCAAATGTTGTCCTGTTTTGTTGCTAACAATATCAACTGCACCATGAGCATAAACATTAGTAACAACAAATGGTCCCACCCAACGGGACTTAAGCTTTCCCGGAAATAAACGTAAACGAGTATTAAATAAAAGGACTTTTTGCCCCACAACAAAACTTTTCCGCGAAATCATCTTGTCATGAAAAAGCTTAGTCTTTTCCTTGTAAATACGGGCACTCTCGTAAGCATCACTACGTATCTCCTCTAACTCATGTAGTTGTAACTTCCTTTGTTTCCCCGCTTCATCATACTCCATGTTGAATTTCTTTATCGCCCAATAAGCCTTATGTTCAAGTTCAACCGGAAGATGACAAGCCTTACCATAAACCAACCTATATGGAGACATACCAATCGGTGTCTTATACGCCGTTCTATACGCCCAAAGTGCATCATTGAGCTTAAAGCTCCAATCTTTCCTTGTGGTATTCACCGTTTTCTCAAGAATGGACTTGATCTCACGATTTGAAATTTCCGCTTGTCCACTAGTTTGTGGATGATAAGGCGTACCAATTTTGTGTGTTATGTTGTACTTCTTGAGGAGAGCGTGGAAAGCCTTCTTGAAATGTGAGCCTCCATCGCTTATCACCACTCTTGGTGTTCCATGCCTATTGAATATGTTTTCCCTTACAAAATCACAAACAACTTGAGAGTCATTAGTCTTGGTGGCTCTAGCTTCCACCCATTTCGAAACATAATCAACGGCAAGAAGTATATAAAAATTTCCATTCGAATTGACAAAAGGGCCCATAAAATCAATACCCCACACATCAAAAATCTCAACGGCGAGAATTGGTGTGAGTGGCATTTGATTTCGAGCACCTAGATTGCCCGTTCGTTGACATCTATCACACGATTTACAAAAAACATATGAATCTTCAAACAAGGTTGGCCAATAAAATCCACTTTCGAGAACTTTGAGAGCGGTGCGTTTAGAACCAAAGTGGCCACCACAAGCAAAAGTGTGGCAAAAGGAGAGAATGGATTGAAATTCGGAATTAGGCACGCACCTTCGCATTATTTGATCAACGCCATATTTCCATAAGTATGGTTCATCCCACACATATTGCTTAGCTACCTTCTTAAGTTTCATCTTTTGGAAATTAGACATTGTACTAGGTACTTTCCTTGTCACCAAGTAATTCACTATATCCGCATACCAAGGTGTTGATTCTTCCATGGAGAAAAGTTGTTCGTCCGGAAAGCGGTCATGTAATGGAAGTTCCTCTTGAGACATAACAAGTCTACTAAGATGATCCGCAACGGTATTCTCCACACCCCTCTTATCACGAATTTCTATGTCGAACTCTTGTAACAATAGGATCCACCGGATTAATCTTGGCTTAGCTTCTTTCTTCTTTATTAAGTGTCTTAGTGCGGCATGATCGGAATACACAATAACCTTTGTACCCACCAAGTATGATCGAAATTTTTCCAAAGCAAAAACTATAGCCAATAACTCCTTTTCCGTGGTAGAATAATTGATTTGTGCATCATTAAGGGTCCTAGATGCATAATAGATAACATGGGACAACTTGTCCACCCTTTGACCCAAAACGGCTCCAACCGCATAATCACTAGCATCACACATTAATTCAAATGGAAGATTCCAATCCGGTGATTTGATAATCGGCGCACTTGTCAACATATCCTTTAATTTGTCAAAAGCATCCTTGCATTCCTTGTTGAAGTCGAAAGGTACCTCCTTTTGTAATAACTTGCACATCGGCATGGAGATTTTGGAGAAATCCTTGATAAACCGCCTATAGAAACCTGCATGGCCAAGAAAAGAACGGATTTCCCTCACCGAAGTGGGATATTGTAAGTTTCTTATTAAATCTATCTTTGACTTGTCCACTTCGAGCCCTCGAGAGGACACAATGTGACCAAGTACTATGCCGTGGTTTACCATAAAGTGACATTTCTCCCAATTAAGGACAAGGTTTGTGTCTATGCATCGTTTAAGAACTAGTTCAAGGTTGTTTAAACAACCATCAAAAGAATTACCATAAACACTAAAGTCATCCATAAATACCTCGATGATGCGCTCCACATAATCCGAGAATATACTCACCATGCATCTTTGAAAAGTAGCTGGCGCATTGCAAAGGCCGAACGGCATCCGTCTATATGCAAACGTTCCAAACGGACAAGTGAAAGTGGTCTTCTCTTGGTCCTCCGGTGCAATAACAATTTGATTGTATCCCATCCAAGAAGCAATAATAAGAATGCCCCGCTAACCGCTCCAACATTTGATCAATGAAAGGTAAAGGAAAGTGATCCTTTCGGGTTGCGGAATTAAGCTTTCTATAATCAATGCACACTCTCCAACCGGTTTGAACTCTTGTAGGAACAAGTTCATCATCTTGATTGCGAACAACCGTACTCCGGATTTCTTTGGTACCACTTGAACCGGACTAACCCACTTGCTATCGGAAATTGGATAGATTACCCCCACACTTAGCAATTTGAGTATCTCTTTTTTTCACAACCTCCATCATGGGAGGATTTAGCCGACGTTGAGCATCACGTACCGGCTTCACGTTCTCTTCCATTAGAATCCTATGCATGCACATGGATGGACTAATACCTTTGATGTCCGCAATTGTCCACCCAATAGCCGTTTTGTGCTCTTTCAAGACTCTAAGCAAACGGTCTTCTTGTACCGGTGTGAGGTTCTTAGAAATAATCACCGGAAGCTCATCTCCATCTCCCAAGAAAGCATACTTCAAATGGTCCGGAAGCGGCTTCAATTCTAGTTTGGGCGCCTTCACAATAGATGGTACAAGTACTTCATCATTCACGGGTAAAGAAATATATGAAACATTACCCTTTTTAGCCTCTTGCAATGTCGCCAAAGCACCACACATCTCCACCAATTCCTTGGAGATTTAAACATCCAAGTTAGACAAGCCATGGACGTCCAATTCAATGCTCTTTTGCAACACCACATCAAGTTCATCCTCTTGGTTCAATTCCACCATTTGTTGCGCTAATGAATCAACCACATCAATGGAGTAAACGGAATGCACATCACTTGGGTAGCGCATGGCTTCAAATATGTTAAAGTGTATTATCTCCTTGTCGAATTCCATAGTGAGTGTACCCTTATCAACATCAATCTTCGTCTTTGCGGTCTTCATGAATGGCCTCCCAAGAAGTAAAGAAGTAGATGAACGGTTCTCATTGTTGTCCATATCCACCACAAAGAAGTCCACCGGAAAAATAAGCTCATTTACTTGCACTAGCACGTCTTCTACAAGCCCCTTTGGATATATGTTAGACTTGTTTGCTAATTGAATAATAACTCTCGTCTCTTTCAAAGGTCCAAGATTCAAGGAGTCATATATTTCGGCCGACATCACACTAATGGAAGCTCCCAAATCAAGTAAAGCATGTTCAAACCTTTGCTTACCAATAGTAATTGGCACCGTGAAACCACCGGGATCCGTGCACTTTGTAGGCATTTTCTTCAATAGCATAGCCGACGCACTCTCACCAACTTTAGTAATTTCATTATCAAGCAACCTATCCTTCTTGATGCATAATTCCTTCATGAACTTGGCATACCTTGGAATTGTCTTAATGGCCTCAATGAATGGTATGTTGATTTCAATCTTCTTGAAGATATCCATGAGCGCCTTGTCTTGAGCTTCTTTCTTGGATTTAGCAAAACGACTAGGAAAAGGAGGTGGAGTAGTGAAAGAAGGCACCGGTTCCTTTGATTGATCGGTTGGTGTTGAATTCTCCTTTGGTGCGGTTTCCTCCTTATCTTTGACTACCTCTTCAATAACTTCTTCATGATGACTTGGACCCTCCACTTGTCTTCCACTTCTTAGAGTAACCGCATTAACATTCTCTCTTGGATTCACAAATGGTTGTGAAGGAAGTTTTGTGGATGCTTGAGATTTTAATAGGTTCACATCGGTCGCCAATTGTCCCATTTGAGTTTGTAAATCCTTGATAGCCGAATCGGTCTTTTGTTGATTTTGTTGAAACAATGACGTAATACCTTGCATCATGGCATTAAGCTTATCATCAATTGAAGAATCACGTTCCTTGACTTGTTGTGGTTGGAATTGTTGAGAACCACCTTGTTGTTGAGGTTGGAAACGTGATTGTTGAAAACCACCTTGTTGCGCATATGGATTAGGAGCCGCCGCTTGCTTGTTTGCATAACTAAAGTTGGGATGATCCTTCCAACCGGGATTATAGGTATTGGAGTATGGATCGTACCTTGGCCTTTGATTTGGATATAAAGCATTCACTTGTTCGGTCTCACCATCCGGAATAATTACCGCGGCAATCCTTTGCATCATTATCTCCATGTTACTCATCCTTTGATCAAGATGTGATGAAGATTCACTAACTTCATGCACTCGCCTAACCATTGGTTCATCCCTTGTGTAGAATTGTTGCGAGTTTGCCGCCATACTTTCAATCAACTCTCTAGCTTCGGTCAAAGTCTTGTTCATTAGTGCACCACCACCCGCGGCGTCAAGAAGAGACCTATCACTTGGGTGGAGAGCTTCATAGAAGTATTGGAGTATCATAACATCACTAAATTGATGGTGTGGACAGCTTGCCACCAACCTCTTATATCGCTCCCAACATTCATACAATGATTCTCCCACTTGTTGTTTCAATCCACAAATCTCCTTGCGAATTTGAGTAGCTTTGGATGCGGGAAAATATCTCTCGAGGAAAAGTTTCTTCATCCCATTCCATGTTGTGATACTTCCGGAAGGCAAATAATATAACCATTCCTTAGCATTACCCGCCAAAGAAAACGGGAAAGCTTTCAACATTGCTCCATCCGCATTAGTCTCCGGTGGAAGCATAGCCATAACTATGGTGTAGAAGTCCATAAGATGTTTGTTTGGGTCCTCATTCACCATGCCATGGAACTTTGGTAACTCTCTAATCAACCCCGGCTTGATTTCGAAGGTTGAGTTAGTTTGGATACACCATTGTTGTGTGTCAAGCCTGTGAGAAGCTAGGTCCTTGAGTGTACGATCAGCCATTGTTTCTTCCTCTTTGTCCGAAATCACTTGATGAAGAAGGAGGAAGTGGAGTGTTAACCGCTCGAATGAAATCCTTTAGTTGAGTGCCGGATCGAAGACGTATTGGACTCGGTCTACCCCCTTTAAGCATTCACCAAAGGTATAACACCTGAAACAAGATTCTCAAAAACTAAGTTAGATACGGTTAAGAATCTAACAAAGCAAGAATAAAGCAAAAAAAAAAAAAAAATAACTAAAAATCGCCCGTTGCTCCCTAAGAACGGCGCCAAAATTTGATGCGTGTCGTAGGTGCAATCAAATTAATCAATGTTTCCACTCAATTAAAAATAATATAATGGAAGTCAAGTTCGTTCCCACGAGGAGCAAGAGATCTTAGTTGTAAAAGTTGTCACGAAAGGGGGGTGTAAAAAGCAAAAGGAAATAAACAAAGCAATTAAAATCGAAAGTTGAAAACAATAAGAGAGACAAGATCAAGGAATCCTTCTTCGTTACGAAACAATGAATCAAGTTATGTTCTTTTCTACTTGTTATTAGTCACAGATTATCACCAACCGTAGGATAGCAGGTCCGCTTAGCTAGCCCCAAAATCCCTAATTTCACTGAGTAACAGGTCCGCTTAGTTATCAGATTCTATTCAAAAGAACCACCCTGAGGTTCGCTTACAAGATGTAATTCCCTGAATGCATTAAGATCTATGAATTTAGGTTTAGTACTAGTAGTTAAACTCGGTTCGCTTGGTTCACTTTCTAGCGTTGTTTCTACACACAATTGCTCCACGGAATCCCTCCGCAAGGTCTTGTGTTTTCTACTTGTGTAAAGTGTCGAGAACGATTACGTATTCCCTAACTTATACTAGATATAGATCAATTAACAAATCAATTTAGCGTGCACTCCAAACAATCTATCAATCAATCATGAATGAATAAACATTCCTATTAGTAAAAACAATCGATAATCATGTGAAAAATCTCAAGATAGAATTGAAACAAAACTCAAATCATGTTAAGAACTAGGAATTCATCCTCAATCAATAAGAAAATTAGCTACTCATGCTTTTGAAATTCACACAAATAATAATTATTAAAAGGAGAATTTTCAAGTTCACACAAATAATTAAAAAGAAAAATCTTAGAAAAGCAAGCAAAAACACAAGTGATGTGTGTGTAGAGAGGTGTGTAGAAGTTGTAGAAAACTTCTCTATTTATAGGCTTCAATATTCTCCAAATCTTCTAAGGAGTAGAATCCTTTTCCTTTAGCAATTCAATTTCCAATTCCAAGCTTTTCTCAACTCTTCCACCTTCTCTTTCCAAATTTGAGTCAAATTCTCCATCCAATTCCTAGCCCAAGTCTTCACACCCATGAGAGAAGTCCATAGAAAATTCTGGAATTTTTGCTCACGGAAAATCGGGATTGTGGCGGAATCCGTAGGAATAGTCGCTAGGAAAATATCTCAGTGACCTGCAAAGTCCGCCTTGGCCACCGGTCAACGGGTCGGATAGGGTCGGTCAACTCGGTCGGCTTGATTCAACTCGGTCGGACCGAGTCGGGGGAGAGTCAAGGTCGTCGGGGTGAGTCGAACCAAGGTCAAGGTTCGGTGAGTCGAGACTGAGTGAAAGTCTAACTCATCTGAATGGTTAAGTTGGTTTTGGCCAAGGCCATTTGCACAGGCCATATCTCAGCTGCACTATCATTGTGCTTCAAGTCTTCACTGCCAGTCATGATGGCCCTTCACAACCACAAGCTAAACCTCCACTGGTAAAAATACCATGATTCCATTTCTTCCAGCCTTCCCTTCTGCTCTTGACTGCAATTCTAGTTCACATCATCCCATTTTCTGCAACACAGCCATTGCACCTGCATTTACCAGAATCACACAGCAAAGCAATTCTAGCTCCATTCATTCAATTCCAATTCCTTGCTCTCCATCCCTGCAACACAGTTCCAAGTCCCACCAAACAATCACATTGCTGCTCATAGCCTGCAACTGCCCTGCAAAGCCATCTCACCAGCACCTAATTCATCTCAGAACCCATCTGCTGCAGCACCAATCCCTGCAACATCTCCATTGATCCATCTCTCGGCTTTCTTGACCGCTCATCTGTCCTCGACTCATCGCCATACTCATTTGCATTACTATGCTCCATAGCCACAACTATCGCTCCACTCTCACTCTCTGCTATCCATTTCTCGTAACATTAACTTGATTTCACCAGCCAGATTGATTCAAGGCCATCATACTTGCTCGTATTTCAGCTGCAATAAAACCCTTACACTGCACCTTTACCAGCCTGCCATAATTGCTGCCATAAATACCAGCTCAGGCCATAACCTTGTCAATCTTGTTTCTCCATTTCAGTTGCAACCAATTCCATATCCACTTGCAAACCCATTCCATTATAACCTCAAGCCTTCAAGCCATCACTGCACACAACCAACATTAATCACAGCTGCAATCACAGCCTCATTAGCTCAGCTGAAGTTTCTCAGGGCCACAAACTCAATTGAATTGTATTGCTGAGAACCCAAAAATCATCATTTATCTGACCTTCTCTGGCTTCCCTGTAATAGAAACATCACTCCCTTCTTCATAGCAACTTCTTCTCTGAATCACAACATCAAATCACTTCTCCTCAATAATAATTTCAACATTCCATTATAGCACCTCAATTAACAACAGTAGTCACCCACACGAAGCCCATTCTGTCTTTGAACCAACAACGACAACATCTTCTTCTTCTTGTCGTCTTTGCCATCATATATTCAACCGAAAACCCTTTTAATATATGGCAACAACTAGCTGTTCTTCTTCATCGAATTAACCATCAGCAGAAGAATTGAAACCTCATTCTTCTCGAAGCACACAATTTCGAATCACACCCAACCTTCAGTAATCCCCTGTCATCTCAGATCTGATCGAACCCTGATTTCAAAACCAAAATTGATTTAGATTCAGTAGCAACTGTTGCATCTTCCTTCTCCTTCTCGATGAATCGAACCCAGAACATCCACCATCTCTGCCAGTAGCGTCATCGCCATCATGGTAGAAACAAGCCGATCACCACGAGCATCAACACATATCTCAGTTCCACAGCAATTCCTCCCTGCCATACGCGACCGATCACAGAACTCCACTCACAGATCGAGCAACTCCTTCTCAAACCCTATAATCCACCAGCATCATCGATCTCGGCCTTTCTTCTCTCGGCTATTGATTTGGTCTCCCTTTCTCTCAATCAATCGAACCACAACGGCTTCTACGTCTCAATCGATTCTACAATGCATTGCTTTTCACTCTCAACAAGCACCACCGCCATCGTGAATCCATCTTGTTCTCCATCTCTTCCCGTAGTCTCTCGATTCTCATTCAATTTCTCAAATAACCCTAATTTCTCCATTTTCGATTTCTCTAGCTGCTGCTTTTAGTTCCAGTGAAAGTGAATGATTGAGAGGTGATGATCGAGTAATTTAGGGTTGTAGGAAAAAAGGATTGATAATGATACCCTACTACATAGGCTAGGGGACACCCCAGGGATAATTACACCCTCTGATAAATGATAAGGGGTACCCTGATGACAGCCCCCTTTAGCCTTGACTGGGCCTGGCTTTAGTACTCCTCCAAATTGGGTTACCCCTTAACCTTAACTGGGCTCCATATATCAATCGCTTGTAAAATGACCTTTTTTGCCCTTTTTGGCTCAAATAGAGTAATTTCTTCTTCTTTTCTCCCGTGCGACTCCAAAGTAGCTACAAACTCAAAACAAGCGTAAAATACATAATTTACAAGAAAAATAGCGAAGAAAGCATAAACAATAGATAGTAAATAGGATGTATTCTACACCCTATCACACGTTCAATTCATGAGTCTCAGAACATTTCCAAATCACGTTCGACTCAACAAAACAAGGACTCATCGTCCCATGAAGTCAGCAACTGACTAACTAAATACAGGTCTGCCTTGCAGACTCCACAATCACACGAGACATCAATCGTGTTACATGGGGGGATATTAACTAGGGTTTTGGTCTGGAGGTCTATGGCACATGTGTTCATACACACGATGAGAATGTGAGCAAGTCGTGCAATTAGTTGAAGGAGTTAACAAAGTAGTGGATGGAAAATTAACCAAGTCTCCGCACGTTGAGCAACTGGTTTTAACACGATTTCCACTTTCCCATTCTTTGATTCCATCAACTGTCATACTTCATGAGATAATGTGACGAGCTGTCAAACTCGCAAAAATAAATTTCTCTACTTCTCTTTAACTAGCAAGTAGTATAATGTAAGTAGGATCGTCCCAAGGGAGGTATGAAGTTCAAGTTGTTATGCAAATACTCTTAGCAAAGATGATTTTGTTGTAGAAATGCTTTGAAAATTGTAAAATGTATTCAAATATGAGATGTAATTGATTAAAGGTTCATTCTAGACCACGGAATACAAACCAAATTGATAGATAGCTATGTTCTTCACATTATCATGTTACTAACAACCCTAGAATAATTAGTACGCTCAACTATTCCGTTATTATCTCCTAGCTCACCGGATACGGAAGCGCTCGACTACCGGTTCCTACTTGCCAAGTTTCCTAGAGGTACGCTTACTAGGTTTGACTTGAACAAGTGCTCTAAGTTCTGTGAGATAAGGTTGCTCCTAGTGATGAACTCAAAAGCATGAATCACCTACTAGTGTTGATTTCTACATATGGGTACTTAACAAAGTCCCATCATCAATACCCACATACTACTACTTGTGTTTATCTTCTCTAGACAATTACGGTCGAAGAAAATCTAAACTAGCAAATAGATTAAGAATTAATGATTCAATTTCGAACTTAAACCCGTAACAAATAATCCATAGACAATATTAGCATGGTAGAAATCAATCAATAACATTAATGAATGCAAGAGAACAAGTTATTTCATATCAAATATAGATTCATATTTCGGGCTTGAAATCGCCCTTAATCAAAGAGAGTTTTAGTTACTCATAATATTGGAGTTCATCATCAAATAATAATGGAAATAAAGTAAAGAAGATGAAAATATTAAATGAAAGCAAACCCTAGCTCCGGCTCTCTGCAAAACTCCAAGAAGAATACGTTATTTTTTTGTTGTAGAAGTTTCCCTTTTTGTAGCCCTTTTCCTCCTTCCAAAACTAGGTCAAGTCTCAAAAGCCCATATCCAATGTGTCCACCATAAGCCCAAGTGTGAGAAAACCCGTGTAAAAAATATTGCTAAAAACTAGTCGCCGGAAAACTGGGGTTGTCGCTGGAATGTGGCCGGAATCCGGCGCCGGAAAGTCAAGTCAACTGAGTCAAAAACAGAATCAACTCGGTTACCACCTAGTCGAGATGGAGTCGGGTTCATAATCGCTATATGACTCAAATTGAACAGACTCCTAGGCCAAAATGTTGCAACCGCCTAAACTCGCTGCCGGGCGCACAAACCTTGTTCTTCCCAGCTACTCCCAGCCAAGATGGCTGCTCATAACCAGTCCACTGCTTCACCACCAAATCCTTGCGCCCTACATCACCACTGTAATTTAGTTTACAAGCCGTGGCAGCAGTACATCTACCACCAGAACACTGCGAAGGCCTGAAATTAGAACTTCTTCACGATCACTACAGCAGCAGCAACACGACAAGTTATACAGTTTACGTTTCCACCTTCACAGCATCAGTTCACTCCTTCTCTGCCTTCAACATGACCATTAAATCACCACAAACCACCATTATTCATCAACAACAGCAGCTCATACTTTGTTCTTGTCTCACTGCCATCACAATGCGGTTCTTTCCCTGACCTCAGTTCAGTTCTCAGTCACAGACATCAAACCATCACTACATACTTATTATCACCTGCAATGCCACCTTCATATCCAGTTCACCACTGTAATTCAAGCACCAAATCTTCGCCACTAGTTCAATCTCAACCGCAGTACCAACACCAGTACAGTTCATATCCCCCCTTGCTACTTTGTACCAGCCTCCGTTCCATCTGACAATAGTATCACGGGCACTTGCATAACACAACCAATACTGTAGCTTCCAAGCCATTCCTTGCTCTCAGTAGCAGCACCATTTTCTGCAACAGCTGCAACATAGCCACCGCCTGCGGTTCGTCATTCTCTCAGCAGCTGCGAGTCTCATATCACCAACGCTTTGCCATTGCACTCGGCTTCATTAACTCAGACCATAATATCTCCACCAATTGCTCATACATTTAACACCACACACAAAGATCGGTTCCATTGCAGCTTGCCTTGTAATCTTCGTAAGTTCTACCATCTCAATCAATTCTTGAATTGCACAAATATCTCACCAGACTGCAGATTCATTACCAACTCCATCTCTGCCAGACCCAGTTCATATCATGATTTGTCAAATCCTAAGCATACATCTAAGCACATTTGAGGCTTCCCTGCAATCTTCAGATTCACACACAATCCCTTTTGCTGCCTCAATTCATATCCCATGGCCTTAATTCTTCACTGCACTTCAAACCAACCAAAAGCACCTATTCTACCAGTATCATCCATTTGCAATTTAAAAGAAACGCGCATACATGGCAGCTCTCTTGCATCTCCAATTCTTCAAGAGTATCACAGCACCATCCACTTCGCTCAAATACCAGCTGCATCTCTATTTCTCAAATTCAACCAACATTACAGATCCATATGCACTGTCAGATTAGCTTCAATGCCTTCCTCCTTCCATCACCAGCTCAAGGCCATTTCAGTTGCTCATAGCTGCAACAAACACCATTTGTTCATGCTTCACTCCAACAGCAGCACAGCTTCTCTATAATTGCTTCAGTTCTTCTCATAAGTCAGGTTCAATAACATCATCACCATTTACTCAATCCCTACTCAATATCATCAATTCAGATCCAGAACAACCAACTTCAAAACCCTGTCCTAAACATACATCTAACCCAGCATTTTTATCTTCCTTATCATCAAATCAACAACAACCCATCTTCAAATTCTTCATCACCAACGATTCCTAAAGCAGAGAACCCTAATTTCATGTAGTACCTCCATTCGGATGTAAATTCGACCAATACCCATCTTCTGATACTTGATAAACTCTTGATTCAGCAGCATCATCTTCCACTGCTCAAACTCATCACAATCTTCATTACTGTGTTTCAATTTTTCAAAACAATATCGTATCTTCATCTTCTAAATCTGAATCCATCTCGTTCTTCTTAAGTTACCAAATCACCAGATTTAAAACCCATTCTTCTGAACTTTTCGATTTCACTTCCCATCTGTTCATCACCAATTCCTCTTCCTTGAATTTCTTCACAGTAGCAGAATATCTCTGGTTTACTCAACACAGAACCTCTCCTCTCTGAGCCGCCATCTCGTCTCTCAGTTTCAGGTGAAACTACTAATGATAAGAGAGAAATAAAGCTTCTCTGAATTCTAGGGTCGTGTAAAAATATGCAAGTGGATACAGCCACCCCAGTAAAAATATGACATTATGATTTATTGCAAGGGTAATATGAAAAGCTTGCGAAACCTTGTAGATCTTTTGGGATCTTATCAGTGTGCTTCGGGCCAAACAGTTAGTCGAGCTAAAAGTAAGATTTATTATGGTGGAGGTTCCTTAAGGAGGAGAGCAACGATTTCTGGTTTTTTGGGGATGCCTATTGCGACTTTCCCTGATAGATACTTAGGAGTCAAGGTGATGCCAGGGGCTGTAAAATATCACCATATTGCTAATGTGGTGGAAAAGATTAAGGATCAATTAGCGGGTTGGAAAGGTAGGATGCTCTCCTTTCAAGATAGAGTGGTCTTTGGTTAAATCATTATTACGAGCTTTTCTATTCATAATATGGCTGTTTATAAATGGCCAAGAAAGTTTGTTCATCAATGCGAAGTGGCTATTCGTAATTTTTTATGGTGCTGGGATTCAAGGGTGAGTAAATCTTTTGTTGTGGCTTATGATAAGATTTGTGCACCTTATGAGGAAGGAGGGTTGGGTATTACTCAGCTGGGTGTTATGAATAAGGCTTTGCTTATGGGTCTTTGGTGGAAAATTCGTAAATCTACAAAAATTTGGGCTCGGTTCCTTCGAGCAAAATTTTTCAAGAGGAATGGTGAGTTGGTTCATTATGTGAAATCTTCTATTCTCCCTGGTATCAAATGGGTGTTTTCTTTGGTGGAAGAGAATGCTAAAGTTTTAATTGGAGATGGTCGCAATACTTCTCTTTATTATGATGTTTGGGTGGGTGAAGATTCTATAGCTGAAATTCTTGAAGACTTCTCTTTGGATCGTTCGGTTTTGGTTGGTGATATGCTTACTAATGGCGCTTGGAATCTGAATGAAGATTGTCTTAATACTTTGTTAGCGGCTGGTTTTGTTGAGTCTGATTTGCCTAGGCCTATGAATGGAGTGGATAGTATGGTTTGGAAACCTAGTTATGATGGTGTTTTTTCTGTCAAATCTGCCAAAGCTTTAATTCGCAAGAAGTTTGCAAAGCTGGAGGGTGCAAACTTATTATGGAGGCAAGGCATTCATCCTGCTCTTGCTACGAGAAATTGGAAGATTTTAAGGGGCGCGTGTGCTACCCTGGATAAAGTTCAAAGCCGGTTTAAAATTCAGATTGCAAACAAGTGCTGTTTGTGTAATTCTGAAGAAGAATCGTTGGATCACTTGTTGTGGCATTGTTCTTTTGCAGAGAAAGCTTGGAATTGGATTGCGGACGTTTTTGATATCCATTCGCACTTGCAACTGACAACAACGTACAAGGCAGCTAGGGGGAGAAGTGAAATGATCAAGGAGTTGTGGTTGTTGACTCTTTTGGTGGTGCGATCAGAACTGTGGCAGACTAGAAACAGATTTGTTTATGAGAACAAAAAGTTTCTCGGAATTTTTTCAAAAAGTGTGTTTAACCAAGTGCGGGATTACTCTATACGGCTAAAGGGATTCATGCACAATTCTATGGAAGATCTCAAAGTTTCGGATTTTTTTAAAGTGGCGCACGAAGGGTGAAGTTCCATGAACTCGTTGAATGTACGTGGTCAGTCCCAGAGAGAGACGAATTGCCGCTATCTTTGTGATGGTCTTGCTCGTGGGAATCGGGGGTGGCTGGAGCTGGAGTGGTGGCGCGGGATCATGAAGCAAATATAGTTGGAGCAATGAGTATAGGTTTGGGTATTACTACAAACTACCTGGCTGAAATCTATGGCATTATTATTGGGCTGGAGTGGGCGATTCAGTGGGGTTTTATGAGGGTTTGCATTCGTTCAGACTCAAAAAGTGCAGTCCTGGCTTTCTCTTCTTCTTGTCTTCCGTGGTTTGCTCGGCAGCGTTGGAGTGAAGTCTCTTCTAACTTTGAAGCTATTCGTTTTGATCATTCTTTTAGAGAAGCTAATTTTGCAGCGGACAACATGGCAAAGAGAGGTTGTGATCTTCCAAATGAGGAAGGTAGACACTATATCTTGGGAGACCGGTTTTCTAAATTCTGTTGAATACCCAAATGTAAAATATTTTCGTTTCAAATAAGCTTCAAGTTTTTGGGGTTGCTTTGGCCTCTTTTCTTGTAGCTTATTTTGTTGTGTATTCTTGATATTTTTAATACAATTTGGATTTACCAAAAAAAAAAATAAGGGGGTACCCAGATGACTCTAGGCACCCATGAATCGGATAAGGGCCAACTAAATGGCAGCCCCTATGTTGATCTGGCTAGACTCCCCTGTCATTCGCCTGCGCCTTAAGCTCCACTTGAACGCTTTGTTTCGCCTTTCGAGTTCCTCCACCAACAGCAACCGTCTCTTACTTCTCAAACTCACTTCATCTCTTCAATTTCTATTCATCACTAAAGCAATCATGCTTTTCAGATAGAGATGAAGAGATAAAAGCAATTAGTGAGAAATAATCCGCCTCTAACCGCAGTTGCACTTGAGATGACGCTTTTGCCCTGTTTCTTCTTCTTTTGTTCTGAATGACTCCAAAGTACCTAAAAACTCAAAAGCAAACATAAGATACATATTTTACAAGAAAACTTAGCGAAGAAAACATAAACAATAGATAAATATCAAGGTGTTTTAGACACCTATCAAATTCCCCCACACTTAGACTTTGCTAGTCCTCGAGCAAATCAAACAAAATAATTCTAATAATTCTAAAAGATACATACAACTCCGTCTCGTCGAGGCTACGGTCACTTTTAGCATAAATAACAAGCCTTTGAACCCCTAGGTGTCCCTAGTGGACGAGTTTTAGTCTCGTGAAGGTTTACAAGAGGTCTGCCTACAAAACCTATATTTCCAACTCCGTCTATTTGTGACAAATCAATGAACGAATCCAAAATGACTACAGGAGGAGGTACCTTGCACAAATTCAGTTCATATATAAGTAAATAAAGCTCTAATTAGATAGTCGAACAAACCACAATACTCGGAAACTAACAAACCACAATCACAATGAAAAGATTAAGAAGATGGATATAAATGTAGATGTTGGCGAATGTTCACAAGTGATCGATGTTTCCCATATCTGTCATCAAGGTCACCACCAAGATGAACCTATGCATCCTATTGGATTGAGCTATCGGTCAATTCTAATGTCAACACACTGGCATATACAAGGGAACCAGTGGTCAACAAACTTATTTCTACATCAACTCACTGGCATATACAAGGGAACCAGGAGTGACTTTATTCACCAAATATAATACTTTTTTTCTTTTACTTTTCTTTTTCACATTTTTTTTTTTTTTTTTCACATTTTTTTTTTTTTTTTTTTTTAGACGGCATGATTAGATCTTTTGGATCCAAGCGCATGCTTCTTGTCAGCAAGTACGTGATAGTTGCCTTGGATCCTGCATTCCACGCTTGTTTAGGCGACGGAGACAGGGACTACGTTTCACACATACTGCTATTCCCAAGTGTCATTCTTATTCCGTTTGGTCTAATTGGTCGGTCTCTTCTTTTTCTTTTTCTCTTTTTTTTTTTTTTTTTTTTTTTTTTTTTTCTAGCAACTCAATCGCTCTATTTCATCCTAGCAGTAATAACACGTCGATGTTTAGTGACCCACCAAAACACTTAGAGAACAATAGATAAATATGGAAAAATAAAAATAGAATGCGATATGGTGATATGGTGATATTCCGAGATATGGTAACGACTATCATGTTATTTGTGATTTCTGAGCTATGTTCGTCCCTTTAGTTAATTGGTTCCTCAACTCCTGCAATCAAAATGATTCCATCCACTAATGGTGTCATCCTAAAGGCACAAGTTTCTAGATTTCGGAGTTCAAAAAGCACATTTTTTTTTATGGCATAAAACAAACTATACAAACATATAAATGCTCCCCCACACTTAAACTTTACATTGTCCTCAATGTAAAATTGAATCATCCAAAGAAGGTTCAAGGTGGGAAATTCCGCAAATGATATGCAAAAACAAGAAAATAAAGATAAAATGCTTAAAAATAAAAAGATAAAGGGAAAGATACAAAACCGGTAGGTTGCCTCCCACTTAGCGCTTGGTTTAATGTCGTCGGCTGACGTTCGGCTCAATTACTCCTCCGGAGGGAGTGCGTCACTCAATGTGATCATATCCTGATTCTCCGTCACAAACTGCTCATAGTATGGTTTCAAACGATGGCCGTTGACCTTGGAAACAAGCCTGTTTTGGGACTAATGATTTCAATCGCACCATGCGCAAACACATTAGTAACAACAAATGGTCCAATCCATCCGGACCTAAGTTTACCAGGAAACAATTTAAGACGAGAATGGAATAAAAGTACTTTTCGCCCTACTTCAAAACTCTTTCGGGAAATCATTTTATCATGGAAAGCCTTGGTCTTTTCTTTGTAAATGCGTGAACTTTCATATGCATCATTACGTATCTCTTCTAACTCATTGAGTTGAAGTTTCCTATGTTCACCAGCCGCATCTAATTCCATATTACATACCTTGATGGCCCAATAAGCTTTGTGTTTAAGTTCGACGGGAAGATGGCAAGGTTTACCATAGACAAGCCTAAAAGGAGACATACCGATGGGTGTCTTATAAGCTGTCCTATACGCCCACAAAGCGTCATTGAGTCTATAACTCCAATCTTTCCTTGTAACATTCACCGTCTTCTCTAAGATGGACTTAATCTCCCGGTTGGAAATTTCAGACTTGTCCACTCGTTTGTGGATGATACGGTGTGCCAACTTTATGAGAAATGTTATACTTCTTTAGAAGAGCGTGAAAGGATCTCTTGAAGTGCGAACCTCCATCACTAATCACCACTCGAGGTGTTCCAAACCTAGAAAAGATATGTTCCTTCACAAACTCACAAACAATATGAGAATCATTGGTAGGGGTGGCTTTAGCTTCCACCCACTTAGAAACATAATCTACAAAGAAGAAGTATAAAAAATTTCCCATTGGAATTCACAAAAGGCCCCATAAAATCGATACCCCAAATATCAAAAATCTCAACAGCGAGAATTGGTGTTTGCGGCATTTGGTTTCTAGCACCAAGGTTGCCTGTCCTTTGACACCTATCACAAGCCTTACAACATAGATATGCATCCTTAAACAATGTAGGCCAATAAAAACCACTTTCGAGAACCTTGAGGGCTGTCCTCTTGGCTCCGAAATGGCCACCACAAGCATATGAGTGACAAAAATTCAGAATTGATTGGAACTCGGATTCGAGTACGCACTCGCGGATCATTTGATCGGAGCAATGCTTCCACAAATAAGGTTCATCCCATATATATTGCTTAGCAATCTTCTTGAGCTTGTGTTTGGAATGTAGACATGGAACTAGGTACTTGTCCCGTCACCAAGAAGTTAACGATATCGTACCATGGAGTTGTGCCACCAACCGCAAAGAGTTGCTCATCCGGAAGCTATCATGCAAAGGAATCGCTTCTTCGGACACAACCAATCTGCTTAGATGATCCGCTACGTATTCTCACTACCCTTCTTGTCCTTTATTTGCATGTTGAACTCTTGAAGAAGAAGTATCCACCTTATGAGCCTTGGCTTAGCATCCTTCTTTGTTAGCAAGTATCGAAGTGCGGCATGGTCGAGAAAACAACCACCTTTGTACCCACTAAATAAGATCTAAACTTCTCGAGTGCAAACATTATGGCCAAAAGCTCCTTTTCAGTAGTGGAGTAGTTGATTTGTGCTCCGTTGAGAGTTCTAGAAGCATAATAAATGGCATATGGAACTTTGCCATCTCGCTGTCCCAACACGGCTCCAACGGCATAATCACTTGCATCGCACATCAACTCAAATGGCTTGCTCCAGTCCGGTGGTTTGATGATTGGTGCGGTAGTCAACAACTCTTTCAAGGTGTCGAAAGCTTCCTTGCATTCCTTGTCACAATCAAAGGCCACATCTTTTGCAAGAGTCTACACAGGGGCATTGCAATCTTGGAGAAATCCTTGATGAATCTCCTATAAAAACCTGCATGACCAAGAAAAGAGCGAACCTCCCTCACATTTGTGGGGTATTGTAAGTTCCGAATCAAATCTATCTTAGCCTTGTCAACTTCTAACCCCTTAGAGGATACAACATGACCTAGCACAATCCCATGATTGACCATAAAGTGACATTTTTCCCAATTAAGCACAAGATTAGTTTCTACGCATCGTTTAAGAATAAGTGCAAGGTTATCTAAGCATTTGTCAAAAGAATCACCATACACGCTGAAATCATCCATAAACACTTCTATGATGCTTTCCACATAATCTGAGAATATACTTACCATACAACGTTGAAAAGTGGCTGGTGCATTGCACAAGCCAAATGGCATACGTCTATACGCAAAAGTGCCAAAAGGGCAAGTAAACGTCGTCTTTTCTTGATCTTCCGGGGCTATTACAATCTGGTTATAACCTGAAAAACCATCAAGGAAGCAGTAAAAAGCATGTCTAGCCAACCTTTCAAGCATTTGATCAATGAATGGTAAGGGAAAATGGTCCTTTCGGGTGGTAGAGTTGAGCTTTCGGTAATCAATGCACACTCTCCAACCGGTCTGGATTCTAGTTGGAACCAAGTCATTATCTTCGTTTTTCACCACCGTGATTCTCGGGACTTCTTTGGAACGACTTGAATCGGGCTCACCCATTTGCTATCGGATATGGGATAGATCACCCCTACTTCCAACAACTTCAGGATTTCCTTCTTGACTACTTCCATCATTGGAGGGTTCAAGCGACGTTGAGCTTCTCTTGTTGGTTTTGCCCCCTCTTCAAGAAGTATTCGGTGCATACATGTGGAAGGACTGATTCCTTTGATATCGGCAATAGTCCACCCAATGGCAGACTTGTACTCTCTTAGCACTCGAACAAGCTTCTCCTCTTGCACCTTGGTAAGGTTGTTGGCAATGATCACGGTAACTCTTCCTTGTCACCTAAATACACGTATTTAAGGTGATCCTAAGAGGTTTCAACTCAAGAATAGGTGCACACAATCGACGGTAAAAGTTTCTCATTAGTAAGCGGCAAAGAAACATAAGACACATTATATTTTGGTGGAACTTCTTGTAATGAGTTAAGAGATAAAACAGCCTCTTTAAGCTCATCACAAAAAGACAATTCACTTTCAATGTCTTTGTATTTTCCATAACCTAAACCTTCCACTATGGTGTTTTCTAAAGCATCTTCACCATTCAATTCAAAAATCTGTTGAGCTAGAGAATAAATAATATCAATTGAAAAACAGGAATGCACGTCACTAGGATATCTCATAGCCTCAAAGATATTGAAACTTATGATTTCGTCATCAAATTCCATAGTTAAGGCGCCTTTAAAAACATCTATTTTTGTTCTAGCGGTTCTCATGAACGGTCTACCCAACAGCAAGGGAGTAGACCATGGTGAATCTTCATCCATCATGTCAAGAACATAGAAATCATTTGGAAATATGAGTTGATTAACCTGCACCAAAACATCTTCAATAACCCCTTTCGGGTAAGAATTAGACCTATCAGCAAGTTGTATAACAATACCGGTATTCTTAAGAGGTCCAAGATTCAATGATTCATAAACGGAGGAAGGCATAACATTAATGGATGCTCCTAAATCTAACATAGCACGTTCAAACCTGATTTTACCAATAGTACATGGTATGGTGAAACTACGGGGGTCTTTCAACTTAGGTGGGAGTTTCTTTTGAAGATATGCCAAGCATTCTCCCCACACTCATTACCTCGTTATTCGGTCAATTTGTGCTTGTTAGTGCACAATTCCTTCAAGAACTTTGCCCAACGTGGAACTTGCCTTATCGCCTCAATGAGTGGAATGTTCACTTCAATCTTCTTAAAGATTTCCAAAAGCTCTTGGTACAATGTCTCCTTGTTCGACTTTGCAAACCTGCTAGGAAAAGGCGGAGAAGTAACATAAGTAGAAACATGAGTTTTAGAGTTAGAATTTGTTACCAAGGGTCAGCCTTTTTAGGGGATGTTTCACCCTCTTCTTTCTCCAAATCGGGTTCATGGGACACCGGTGATGTTTTAGGTTTCTCTATTTGCTTCCCACTTCGTAACTCAATAGCATTGGCATTCTCCTTGTGATTTATTGGTTGCGAAGGAAGTTTTCCCTCTGCTTGTGCTTCCAATTTGCTCACGGCATTAGCTAATTCCCATTTGTGTTCGGATGTCCTTCATATCCATTCTCGACTTTTGCTTATCTTGCACCATTGTGTTGAGAATGAGATTCAACTTGTCATCTATACTCGTGCCTTGAGTTTCTTATGGTGGTCTTTGCATGAATTGATATCCTCCTTGTTGATTGAAAGTAGGATTTGCAGCAGCTTGCTTGTTGGCATAGCTGAAATTTTGATGATCACGCCAACCTGGGTTGTATGTGTTGGAGTACGGATCGTACCTCGGCCTTTGCTGATTTTGGTACATAGCACTTGCTTGCTCAACATCTTCGGTATATGATGATGGTATGACAGCTGCAGCTATTTGAGTCATCATTCTCTCCATGTTGCCCATCCTTTGTTCCATGTGTGAAGAATTGCCAACTTCATTCACCTTCCTTACTCACGATTCATCTCGAGTGTAGAATTGTTGAGTGTTCGCAGCCATATTCTCCAACAAACTTGTAGCTTCCGCAATGGTCTTGTTGGTAAGTGCACCACCACTTGCGGCATCGATCAAATTTCTATCATTAGAAAGCAACCCCTCGTAGAAATATTGAATCACAAGTTGATCGCTGATTTGGTGGTGTGGACAACTAGCTAAAAGCTTCTTGTAGCGCTCCCAATACTCATGGAGAGTCTCTCCGATACTTGCCTAATACCACAAATCTCCTTGCGAATCACAGCTGCTTTTGATGCTGGAAAATACTTCTCAAGGAACAATTTGTTCATCCCATTCCATGTGGTTATGCTTCACGAGGTAAGCAAAAGAACCACTCTCTGCAGATATCTAAAAGAGAGAAAGGAAAAGTTGTCATCATAGCCATATCCGCATCTGCAGCTTGCTTGCTTCATACTAGTCACCACATGATGGAATTGTTGCAAGTGACGATTAGGATCTTCTCCCGCTAAACCTCTGAATTTGGGCAGCAAGTTAATCAATTGTGGTTTCAACTCAATGGTTCCATTCAGCTGAATACATAGAGGCTGCTGATCTAGGTTTGGAGAAGTGAGCTCCTTGAGTGTTCTTGGAGCAGGTGGTCGACCTCCCATTGTGTTGTCTTCCTCTTCGTCCGAGTCCGAGAATTCACTTGGTGTAGAACTTTGAGGAAGTGGAGTGTTGACTGCTCGAATGAAATCCTTAAGTAAAGTGCCTGAACGAAGACGTATACCAATTGGACTTGGTCTGCCCTCTCCACGCATTCACCAAAGAAATAGTACCTGAAAATCAGATTCTAAGAGATTGAATAAGTAAACGAAATCGTATTCAAAAGAAAAAATAACAACTAAGAATAAAAATAACAACTAAACTTGCCACTGCCTCCCCATGGCGCAATTTTGACGAAGTTGTCAAACTCGCAAAAATAAATTTCTCTACTTCTCTTTAACTAGCAAGTAGTATAATGTAAGTAGGATCGTCCCAAGGGAGGTATGAAGTTCAAGTTGTTATGCAAATACTCTTAGCAAAGATGATTTTGTTGTAGAAATGCTGAAAATTGTAAAATGTATTCAAATATGAGATGTAATTGATTAAAGGTTCATTCTAGACCACGGAATACAAACCAAATTGATAGATAGCTATGTTCTTCACATTATCATGTTACTAACAACCCTAGAATAATTAGTACGCTCAACTATTCTGTTATTATCTCCTAGCTCACCGGATACGGAAGCGCTCGACTACCGGTTCCTACTTGCCAAGTTTCCTAGAGGTACGCTTACTAGGTTTGACTTGAACAAGTGCTCTAAGTTCTGTGAGATAAGGTTGCTCCTAGTGATGAACTCAAAAGCATGAATCACCTACTAGTGTTGATTTCTACATATGGTTACTTAACAAAGTCCCATCATCAATACCCACATATTACTACTTGTGTTTATCTTCTCTAGACAATTACGGGTCGAAGAAAATCTAAACTAGCAAATAGATTAAGAATTAATGATTCAATTTCGAACTTAAACCCTTAACAAATAATCCATAGACAATATTAGCATGGTAGAAATCAATCAATAACATTAATGAATGCAAGAGAACAAGTTATTTCATATCAAATATAGATTCATATTTCGGGCTTTGAAATCGCCCTTAATCAAAGAGAGTTTTAGTTACTCATAATATTGGAGTTCATCATCAAATAATAATGGAAATAAAGTAAAGAAGATGAAAATATTAAATGAAAGCAAACCCTAGCTCCGGCTCTCTGCAAAACTCCAAGAAGAATACGTTATTTTTGTGTTGTAGAAGTTTCCCTTTTTGTAGCCCTTTTCCTCCTTCCAAAACTAGGTCAAGTCTCAAAAGCCCATATCCAATGTGTCCACCATAAGCCCAAGTGTGAGAAAACCCGTGTAAAAATATTGCTAAAAACTAGTCGCCGGAAAACTGGGGTTGTCGCTGGAATGTGGCCGGAATCCGGCGCCGGAAAGTCCAGTCAACTGAGTCAAAACAGAATCAACTCAGTTACCACCTAGTCCAATTTTGACGAGCTGTCAAACTCGCAAAAATAAATTTCTCTACTTCTCTTTAACTAGCAAGTAGTATAATGTAAGTAGGATCGTCCCAAGGGAGGTATGAAGTTCAAGTTGTTATGCAAATACTCTTAGCAAAGATGATTTTGTTGTAGAAATGCTGAAAATTGTAAAATGTATTCAAATATGAGATGTAATTGATTAAAGGTTCATTCTAGACCACGGAATACAAACCAAATTGATAGATAGCTATGTTCTTCACATTATCATGTTACTAACAACCCTAGAATAATTAGTACGCTCAACTATTCCGTTATTATCTCCTAGCTCACCGGATACGGAAGCGCTCGACTCCCGGTTCCTACTTGCCAAGTTTCCTAGAGGTACGCTTACTAGGTTTGACTTGAACAAGTGCTCTAAGTTCTGTGAGATAAGGTTGCTCCTAGTGATGAACTCAAAAGCATGAATCACCTACTAGTGTTGATTTCTACATATGGGTACTTAACAAAGTCCCATCATCAATACCCACATATTACTACTTGTGTTTATCTTCTCTAGACAATTACGGGTCGAAGAAAATCTAAACTAGCAAATAGATTAAGAATTAATGATTCAATTTCTAACTTAAACCCTTAACAAATAATCCATAGACAATATTAGCATGGTAGAAATCAATCAATAACATTAATGAATGCAAGAGAACAAGTTATTTCATATCAAATATAGATTCATATTTCGGGCTTCGAAATCGCCCTTAATCAAAGAGAGTTTTAGTTACTCATAATATTGGAGTTCATCATCAAATAATAATGGAAATAAAGTAAAGAAGATGAAAATATTAAATGAAAGCAAACCCTAGCTCCGGCTCTCTGCAAAACTCCAAGAAGAATACGTTATTTTTGTGTTGTAGAAGTTTCCCTTTTTGTAGCCCTTTTCCTCCTTCCAAAACTAGGTCAAGTCTCAAAAGCCCATATCCAATGTGTCCACCATAAGCCCAAGTGTGAGAAAACCCGTGTAAAAAATATTGCTAAAAACTAGTCGCCGGAAAACTGGGGTTGTCGCTGGAATGTGGCCGGAATCCGGCGCCGGAAAATCAAGTCAACTGAGTCAAAACAGAATCAACTCAGTTACCACCTAGTCCAATTTTGACGAGCTGTCAAACTCGCAAAAATAAATTTCTCTACTTCTCTTTAACTAGCAAGTAGTATAATGTAAGTAGGATCGTCCCAAGGGAGGTATGAAGTTCAAGTTGTTATGCAAATACTCTTAGCAAAGATGATTTTGTTGTAGAAATGCTGAAAATTGTAAAATGTATTCAAATATGAGATGTAATTGATTAAAGGTTCATTCTAGACCACGGAATACAAACCAAATTGATAGATAGCTATGTTCTTCACATTATCATGTTACTAACAACCCTAGAATAATTAGTACGCTCAACTATTCCGTTATTATCTCCTAGCTCACCGGATACGGAAGCGCTCGACTACCGGTTCCTACTTGCCAAGTTTCCTAGAGGTACGCTTACTAGGTTTGACTTGAACAAGTGCTCTAAGTTCTGTGAGATAAGGTTGCTCCTAGTGATGAACTCAAAAGCATGAATCACCTACTAGTGTTGATTTCTACATATGGGTACTTAACAAAGTCCCATCATCAATACCCACATATTACTACTTGTGTTTATCTTCTCTAGACAATTACGGTCGAAGAAAATCTAAACTAGCAAATAGATTAAGAATTAATGATTCAATTTCTAACTTAAACCCTTAACAAATAATCCATAGACAATATTAGCATGGTAGAAATTAATCAATAACATTAATGAATGCAAGAGAACAAGTTATTTCATATCAAATATAGATTCATATTTCGGGCTTCGAAATCGCCCTTAATCAAAGAGAGTTTTAGTTACTCATAATATTGGAGTTCATCATCAAATAATAATGGAAATAAAGTAAAGAAGATGAAAATATTAAATGAAAGCAAACCCTAGCTCCGGCTCTCTGCAAAACTCCAAGAAGAATACGTTATTTTTTTGTTGTAGAAGTTTCCCTTTTTGTAGCCCTTTTCCTCCTTCCAAAACTAGGTCAAGTCTCAAAAGCCCATATCCAATGTGTCCACCATAAGCCCAAGTGTGAGAAAACCCGTGTAAAAAATATTGCTAAAAACTAGTCGCCGGAAAACTGGGGTTGTCGCTGGAATGTGGCCGGAATCCGGCGCCGGAAAATCAAGTCAACTGAGTCAAAACAGAATCAACTCAGTTACCACCTAGTCAGATGGAGTCAGGTTCATAATCAGCTATATGACTCAGCTGAACAGCTCCTAGGCCAAAATGTTGCAACCGCCTAAACTGCTGCTGCACAAACCTTGTTCTTCCCAGCTACTCCCAGCCAAGATGGCTGCTCATAACCAGTCCACTGCTTCACCACCAAATCCTTGCGCCCTACATCACCACTGTAATTTAGTTTACAAGCCGTGGCAGCAAGAGACATCTATCTACCAGTAACACTGCGAAGGCCTGAAATTAGAACTTCTTCACGATCACTACAACATCAAAGCAACACGACAAGTTATACGGTTTACGTTTCCACCTTCACAAAGATCGTTCACTCCTTCTCTCGCCTTCAACATGACCATTAAATCACCACAAACCACCATTATTCATCAACAACAGCAGCTCATACTTTGTTCTTGTCTCACTGCCATCACAATGCGGTTCTTTCCCTGACCTCAGTTCAGTTCTCAGTCACAGACATCAAACCATCACTACATACTTATTATCACCTGCAATGCCACCTTCATATCCAGTTCACCACTGTAATTCAAGCACCAAATCTTCGCCACTAGTTCAATCTCAACCGCAGTACCAACACCAGTACAGTTCATATCCCCCCTTGCTACTTTGTACCAGCCTCCGTTCCATCTGACAATAGTATCACGGGCACTTGCATAACACAACCAATACTGTAGCTTCCAAGCCATTCCTTGCTCTCAGTAGCAGCACCATTTTCTGCAACAGCTGCAACATAACCACCGCCTGCGGTTCGTCATTCTCTCAGCAGCTGCGAGTCTCATATCACCACTGCCATTGCACTCAGCTTCATTAACTCAGACCATAATATCTCCACCAATTGCTCATACATTTAACACCACACACAGCATCAGTTCCATTGCAGCTTGCCTTGTAATCTTCGTAAGTTCTACCATCTCAATCAATTCTTGAATTGCACAAATATCTCACCAGACTGCAGATTCATTAGCAACTCCATCTCTGCCAGACCCAGTTCATATCATGATTTGTCAAATCCTAAGCATACATCTAAGCACATTTGAGGCTTCCCCTGCAATCTTGATTCACACACAATCCCTTTTGCTGCCTCAATTCATATCCCATGGCCTTAATTCTTCACTGCACTTCAAACCAACCAAAAGCACCTATTCTACCTGTATCATCCACTGCAACTGGCAGCAAAACTGCACATACATGGCAGCTCTCTTGCATCTCCAATTCTTCAAGAGTATCACAGCACCATCCACTTCGCTCAAATACCAGCTGCATCTCTATTTCTCAAATTCAACCAACATTACAGATCCATATGCACTGTCAGATCAGCTTCAATGCCTTCCTCCTTCCATCACCAGCTCAAGGCCATTTCAGTTGCTCATAGCTGCAACAAACACCATTTGTTCATGCTTCACTCCAACAATAAAGACATGACTTCTGTAATTGCTTCAGTTCTTCTCATAAGTCAGGTTCAATAACATCATCACCATTTACTCAATCCGTACTCAACATCATCAATTCAGATCCAGAACAACCAACTTCAAAACCCTGTCCTAAACATACATCTAACCCAGCATTTTTATCTTCCTTATCATCAAATCAACAACAACCCATCTTCAAATTCTTCATCACCAACGATTCCTAAAGCAGAGAACCCTAATTTCATTTAGTACCTCCATTCGGATGTAAATTCGACCAATACCCATCTTCTGATACTTGATAAACTCTTGATTCAGCAGCATCATCTTCCACTGCTCAAACTCATCACAATCTTTATTACTGTGTTTCAATTTTTCAAAACAATATCGTATCTTCATCTTCTAAATCTGAATCCATCTCGTTCTTCTTAGGTTACCAAATCACCAGATTTAAAACCCATTCTTCTGAACTTTTCGATTTCACTTCCCATCTGTTCATCACCAATTCCTCTTCCTTGAATTTCTTCACAGAGTGAAATATCTCGGTTTACTCAACACAGAACCTCTCCTCTCTGAGCCACCATCTCGTCTCTCGGTTTCAGGTGAAACTACTAATGATAAGAGAGAAATAAAGCTTCTCTGAATTCTAGGGTCGTGTAAAAATATGCAAGTGGATACAGCCACCCCAGTGAATTGGCTAAGGGGGTACCCAGATGACTCTAGGCACCCATGAATCGGATAAGGGCCAACTAAATGGCAGCCCCTATGTTGATCTGGCTAGACTCCCCTGTCATTCGCCTGCGCCTTAAGCTCCACTTGAACGCTTTGTTTCGCCTTTCGAGTTCCTCCACCAACAGCAACCGTCTCTTACTTCTCAAACTCACTTCATCTCTTCAATTTCTATTCATCACTAAAGCAGTCATGCTTTTCAGACAGAGATGAAGAGATAAAAGCAATTAGTGAGAAATAATCCGCCTCTAACCGCAGTTGCACTTGAGATGACGCTTTTGCCCTGTTTCTTCTTCTTTTGTTCTGAATGACTCCAAAGTACCTAAAAACTCAAAAGCAAACATAAGATACATATTTTACAAGAAAACTTAGCGAAGAAAGCCTAAATAATAGATAAATATCAAGGTGTTTTAGACACCTATCATAATGGTGTTTTCAATTCCAGCAATATAAATAAATCTCTGAATCATGATTAAAAAAAGGACAATCTCACGTCAAACAGACAAAAGGATATTAACAATCCAACTCTCAACAGAGCAAATTCAATTATTCAGAACTTATCTTATTTTCAAAATACACAACACACCTACAATCTTCGATCACCATTGATCTCACACATTTCTCAGCTTCCCTCCTACAGACCGACCCATCCTCTCTTGTGACTGAATTTACTCTGGAACAGCCATTGTCTTGGTTTAGGCCGGAGTACTACAGATTGATCTCTCGAATTCAAAGGACTCCCTTCTTGCAGTGCATCTGTGTGAGGTTAAGCATTTTGCTCGGTTCAAGGAGTCTCCTACGCGCGATCATCTCCTCAATTCCGTAAAAACCAGCGAATCGTTTTTCCCCATCTACAGATTGGCGACCACAGTGGGAGATCATTCTCTCGGTTGCAAATTCACTTATCACAAAGATGGTCGGTCTTAGGTCCGGTTCAGTTACCAACCCGAATTCAACACCCGGTTCTAATATTGCAAGCTCTAGTGGTACTGCTAACACCACTCCTCCGGTGCAACATGTCACTACCACTCCTCCGGTGCAACCTGCCACTACCACTCCTCCAGTGAAACCTGCCACTACCACTCCTCCGGTGCAACCTGCCACTACCACTCATCCGAACGCTGGTACTAGCACTGGAGCCATCAATAATCCACTCTTCGGTCGGTCTCCTGAAGAAGTCATGGAAAATCCACCTACCATAGGTGACCTCATGAAAGTGAAAGAAACTCTTGCCAAAAATCAGACTGATATGGCTGCCACTCAAAAAGAACTATTCAACTATCTCAAGACTCTCACAGACAAGATGTCAGATAAAACTCAAGAGAAAGGAAAAGCTAAAGAAAAGTCTTCAGATGCTGATCCCGAAGTCACTTCGATCAATGTAGTAGATGATGAGGAAGTTCCTAAGGCTGCAGATAATCCACCCGCGAAAGAGACATCCAGTTTCATCACTCGTGAAAACTTGGAACGACTTTTGGAGGATCGTGGAAAAGATAAAACGCCTTCTGAGCATCGTCACTAACCTCCATACCCTGCTACTAAGCAAAGAATTCCTCTGCCAAAAGGTTACACCTCTCCAACCTTCACACTTTATGATGGAACAGGCAACGCTCGAGAACATGTTTCTCGGTTTCTGGAAGCACTGGGTGAACATGAGCACAACCATACTGTCCGTCTGAAGGAATTTTCAAAGTCTCTGAAGGGTAGAGCATATAACTGGTACAACAACATCGCACCAGGAATTATCAAAAGTTGGGGAGAAATGGTTAATGCTTTCTACAGGAAATACTTCTTCGTTTTAGAGCAAATCACCCTCTCTGACCTCGGAAGGATGTTTCAAAGGAGCAACAAACATCCTAACGATTATGTGAAAAGGTTCGTGGTTCAGGCCTTGGATTGCCATGATCAAGAATGTCACGAGCAACAACTCGTGGACTTGTGCATCAACGGAATGATCCCCAGTCTATAGAGTTTTATTGGAAAATCTTAGGTTCAGACTTTCTCGAACTCCATGAAGCAGCCAAGAGATCAAAGAATTATCGCACCTGCCCTATTAGAGAGGGCTAAGACTACAAAAGTTGAAGAGCCACGGGAGACTCGAAGTAGCATGCATCTAATTAACAAACAGTACAACCTCCAACCTTCCACAAATGCTGTTGCAGAAGGGATTAAACGAAAAGCTGAGCCACAGCGCAAACATACTTCCTCAACCCCTTCAAAGGCGCAAAGGAAGGATAATGTGCAAGTTCCGCTCACACACACGTAAGTTGATCCAGGCACCCGACTTACCCCCGTTTCGTTGAGGAAGTTATTGAACTTCTAGACGCATGGGTTCAAGATGGCGCGATCAATCTCCCATATGTCAAGAAAGAATCAACTGAAGAAGCCATGGAAAATCCTCGTTATTGTCGCTTTCATAGGTTTGTCAACCATCCCACAAGTGATTGCAGAACTTTGAAACGCATATTCAAAGAAAAGATCGAATCAGGAGAACTCAACCTGGGGACTGAAGGAGTACACAGAGATCCTCTCCATGTCAGAACCTTCACTCCTTCTGAACCACCTGTCAAAGAAGCAGTTCAATCCTTAATTGAACATATCTGTGAATTGATATACTTATCAAAAGCCCAGAGGGGAGACATGTTCGCTGTAATGAACCACATCGTGTTAGGAAAGCGTTTGTTGATTCAAGAAGCATTCCCTGAGCCGCCCTCAACAACAGATGAAGAAATGTACGACTGGTTACTCCTCACCACAGTCCATCTCAAGGGAAACGAGTTCAAACGAGCATTGATTGATGTCGCACATTGCATTGTTAATATCATCTCTCTGAAAACTCTCAGTCAGTCTGCTGGTATCACACGATAAGAAGCCATTCATGCTCCAGTAACAATCACAGATCATGAAGGAACACCCAGAGATGCTTATGGCCACATCACCCTCAAGGTGAACATAAACTCAGCCTGGACAGAAATAAAAATTTTCATAATTCGAGAAGATCCGGGATATGATATGATTCTTGGACGAACATGGATTCACACTGGAAAGGTAACACCAACACCTTCAGTTGCACATCTCTCTATTGAAGAAACCTCTGATGTAGTAGCAGGAAATCCCACACTACACCCCTCATAAGAATTCACACAATCAAGTCATTTTAAGATGAACATTTATAGTCTTTATTGATTAAACTCACAAATGTTACAAGATGGAAAGGAAATAAGCTAAAGAATTTACAACCGCTCTAAACTTTCTCTCTCTTAATAACTTGCCCAACACTCGAAAAAGATCTCTCCCTTCTCATAAGCCTACTCGGTCCTTTATATAGGATATTACATAGTGGGTGACAGCTAAGCTGTCCTTTATTTTCGGATATGGCTTGCGACACGCTCGCAAGTATTCAAATGTAAAATCTTGCCAGGTCTTCACATCTTTCTCGTGTTCAGGTTATCGTCATCCGTTGCGTCATTTATATTACTTATCCGTGATATCTTCGCATTAGGTGTCGTTTATGGATTTCGCAAGGATCTTGATGTTGCGATATTCTGATCCTACATCTTGCCTCTTCTCATGTCTTCTCTGCGAAGGAGAGAATGTCATGAGAACTAATACTTTCCAAATGCCGCAGTTGTTCATTTCTTTCCCTAAATTTTCTGCCGACAAGATTCCATGAATTAAGCATAACCGTTTACACGTGTTAAATTTTCCCCTATTCACCGGCACATTAAATGCTAACCGGTCATCATCTTTTGTCTATTTAAGAAGAGATCCATCATAAGAATGTCTTCTTTCTTTTACTTCATCTTCTTCATCTGTAAATTCTCTTTTTGTCGTCTGCAACTTTTTCATTGTTCATCTTTCCGTAAATCCTCTCCTTCTTTCTGCTGCTGTTCTTATGAAGCCATCAAGGTTTGTTGATTTTGCTGAAACTGATCTTCTTAAATTGATTTTCTCTACTGAAATTATTTTATTTGATATTGCTCATCTTTAGATAATTCCCATACTGTTTCTATTTCAGCAAAAACACTTCCAGCACCAAGTTTACGATCCAAAACCCTAATGTTCCCAAGAGTTCGCAGCAAAAACTCGTTGTGAACAAAATAAAGCCTGTGAATAGCAAGGTATTAAGAAACACTTATTCTTTGAATAACAATATTGTTGCCTATGTTTCTTATATGACTTGTGATTCGTAGGGTGATGAAAATGTCGAGAGGCCCCCCAAAAGACCTCGCCATCCTAAAAATGTTGAAACATTTGTTCCATTTCCTTTGTTTTAGCTTTCAACACCTCCTGCGACATCTTCGTAAGCGGAATCTCCTCTTCTCATTTGCGAAAATGTCGCTGCAGATTCATCCCCTGTAACTAATCTTTCTATAAATGAAATTCCTCACAATAACCCTGTTGCGAATGAACCCTTCTCTTCTTCTACTGTCAATGCCTATTCTCTTAACATTGCCTCAACCCCAGTCATTAACCTTCATCAAATCTCATTTTCCGATGACATATCTATAGCGAAAGATGATTCAACTCTCCCACCTTCTGCCATCGTCGCTTCATCATTCGAATCTCTCCCTTTTACTAAAGAAAATTTGGAAGGGATGGATATTGCTTTCAAGGTTTTATCAGACCTTCTGGATGATGTCAAGAAAGCTTCCACCGATCCTATCGATTTGGTGTTTGCGAGATTTTAAGTAAATATTTTGGCTCGGCATGAGAATGGTTTCGCAAACATCCTTAAAAAAGGATGTTGAAGATCTGAAAAATAATCTCCAAGCTATGACCTTGAAATGTGACACTCTCCATCTTGAGAATCAAAAACTTCAGAATGTTTCGCTGGATCGTGACAATCTTCGCAAGAAGAATGAGGAACTAAAAGGTACTTTTTTTTTTTTAATTTCTATTCGCCCTTTAAGCTCTAATCCAGAAACGAAAAATGGAGATATATCAATTTGAATCCGTCACCAAAGAAGCCCGAATGGATAGAGATGCTTGGATGGATCAATATAACCAATTAGATAATCTTCATACGTACTCTGTTGATCAAATAGATAATCTTACCAAGGAGAATGCTCAATTAGTCCATAAGCAAAACTTATTAAGTAATGAATTATCTCGCCTCTCTTACTTTTTGACTAAAGCTAATATGGAGTTGGAAACTTTATCAGATGAGAATGAAACCCTATCTCAGGAAAAGCGAATCCTTTTAAATAAGGTGGCGATCTCTTCGCAAGAACTTAACATTTGCCAAAAAGTATGTAATGATCAAGAACGGTCCCTCTGCTTATTGAGAAATAAACTCAAAGAAGTAACAGAATCATCCTCTGCCGAGAGAGATAAACTTATTCAAGGTAGAATAACTATAAGAATAAAGGCAAATCAACTTAAAGATCAATACTCTAAGAATCCTACACTTCTAGAAGAATCATTTCTAATGAAAATAATTTGCGATCTACACTTGGTGGGTGATAAGTTTCTCTGGATCATTTGGAGAATAGTTGCTTAAAACATCTAAAAAGGAAGGTAGTCATAAAATTTTAATCATTTCTAATGAAAATAATGAAGGAGATGGGGTTGATTAGGGAGGGAAGCGAAGAAGGTGTTGAGATTGTGAAGGTGTTGGCTTGCTTATGACTTTGAAAGATGAGCAAAAAGCTTGGTGGGTGATAAGTTTGACAATGCCTTGATGAGATGCCGTGACTTGCGTGCTCGGCTCTGGTGATGGGAGGTGTTGTAATATCAACTGTGAGTGATCGAATGAACGTTCCCATCCCTGTACTCACGTGTTACTTGATTGATCTCTCCTTCCTCAAGCGTTTCTTCACGGCTTCGACAAGGGTCTTGAGATGTAGATCTTCCGGGGATCCGTAAGCTGCAGGCTCCATTTCTTTATTAGACGTTGTAGTACTCTAGGACAAGTCCTCTCCTCCGTGGAGTCACTCTGGAACATGTTGTTCATCTTTCTGAGTCACCTCGCGTTAAACGCTCTTTTGCCTCTCCAGGTAAAGGTGTGACTCTGGCTAATGATTCAACATTTCTTGTCTTGCTGAGTAGATGCTCGTCGACCCTTCTTGTAATTGTGCCGCTATATATCATTCAAAAAGGAAATGTCTCGCTCCGCCTCCCGGTGATACCGGCTTTGATTTGCCAAGACATCCTCCAGCATTCTTGCTTCCCATGATATCTGGAACCGCCTGTAGTTTTAGGATACATTGCGAGATGGGCGAAAAATTGAGGATTCAATTTTATGCAACCGATAGATCAATCTCCTTTGTGGTCGCCAATTGTTGATGGGTGAAAACTACTTGAGAATTTGGTAATTTGGGGTGTGGATGAGAATGAATCTAAACCTTCAACAAATTCGCATAGGGGTGAGTGCTTGATTCCATTTGTTTCGGTCAAAGTGAAGGAGATGGGGTTGATCTTAGGGAGGGAAGGAAGAAGGTGTTGAGATTGTGAAGGTGTTGGCTTCTTATGACTTGTGAGAAGATGAGCAAGCTTACGGTTGATTTCGAGTGTTTGAATACGGTTTGTATTAACACTTGGTTTCTGTCGTCTGAACTTGTGTTGTTCTCCGTTATTCCTTGTTTTTTGTTGTTGGAAAATAGGGCGGAGAACCAATTTATACAAGTCATTGAGCCTCATTCACGTTTCTCGTGGGAAGTGGAGGTAGTGGAATGATGGAGTAGTGGAGTTGTGTGTCGATAACACACGACCAGTCTTGCCCACTTTCTGTTCATCTCTAACCGTCCCCCGACTTCCTAACACGTTCTTATGATGGCGCGTTACGCTGTACCAATCATGTATCCCAGGTTTGTGACATGATTGATGTAACGGAATGTGGATCGTGGATCCACGGAAGATAGCCAATTGAATAACACTTCTCTTGTGGAGTATCGTGTGTATTTTATGCAGGTACTGCATTACGGTGTGGTAAAGTGATGGGTAATGACACCTAAATAATCACTGGGTTTTCGGACGGATGAGATGATGAAAATAATGTGGTTTTTTGCTAAGCATCTCGAAACCAAGCATGGAAGGATTTTAGAGACCGACCATACATGCGTGTTAGCGAAACGTCCATGTCTCTCCGTCTTGGAGTGGTGATAAGTTTGACAATGGATCATTTGGAGAATAGTTGCTTGGCTTTAACTCAACATCTTATCTCATAAGAGGAGGTAGATGGGCCCACGGTGGTCAAAAGGAAGGTAGTCATAAAATTTGACTCGCCTCAACCATTTTTTCTTTGTTAAGTCGAAGATGGATTTTACTATGTCTTCCTAATGCTTGGTAACTCTTCATGGGGTCGGTTGTGTGTATTAAATAATTTCCTTGTGGAGTTTTATTCTTTATTTTTGCTTTAGGTGATGGAATTGAATCCAATCATGCTTGTGGAGAAAAATCTTCGCTCCTCCCTTTCTACTTTGAAATCTAACTATGCCAAGATTCGCAAAGAGAATGCATTACTTGCCGCTCTTGCTCGTTCTCGCAAGATCGTGAATCAAGTGAGGGAGTATCAACAAGAAGATTTGATTATCTTTCTTACTCCAAAGATATCCAAAGTAGGAATCAGATTAGCAAAGAGAATGCATTAATTTGCTTTCTTGCTCGTTCGCATGATCAATTAGGAAGAAGATTTGATTACTTCTTCCAAAGATATCCAAGTTCATCAAGTTCATCTTAGAGCTGAAGTTCTTGTGAATGAAATTTTACTATCCAAATCTCTTTCCCCTGTATCGTCGAGCCTTTGGAAGTAGATGATGATGAAGTCCCTGGTACTCCTGACAGCGATTATCATTATGAAAGTGGCGAAGATTTCGCAAATGAAGAAGAGGTTCCTCCAAATGATAAAGGTGTCGATAATAATCCAGATGAAGGAGAAATTGGAATAAACCAAAATGAAGAAAGGACTGGCGAAGCTGAAAAAGCCAGCGAAATCGAGAAAGCTAGCGAGAGTGATAAAATTAGTGAAGGATGTCCATTATATCCTTCTTGCGAAAAAGTTGGTGTTGAGAATTGAACTTATTTTGTAATTTTATTTCTTTGAACTTCTTCACCTATATAACTTCTTGCATATGGTGCATTTCAATCATCTTTGAGGTGCACTTACTTCTTTATTATTGTGTTTATTTGCGAGAAAGATAATGTCCATTGTTGAATAATTCCCATACTGCCTCTCATTATCTTTCTTGTGATGGATGACCTGAATAAATAATAATTAGTTTTTATAAATCTTTTGTTGAATCATGTGGTCTTATTTTGCCTTCCTAGTTAAAGGTCTTATTGCGCCACCTCTTGTCATTGCGACAAAATCGAAGGACGTCTTTGCATTTGCATGCAAAAACCCATTGATCTTGCCTTAACCTTTTCTTTGAAAATTTTGTTGCGATAATATGACAGGCCTAAAAATTCTTGCGAAAATAAAGCCCCATGACATTGCCGTCTTGCGACGAAATCGCAGGACGTCTTTACATTTGCATGTAATGACCCATTGATCTCGTCTTATCTTATCTTTTGTATTATTGCCTCTTCAGGATTTTTGCACAAATATGACAAGCCTTGATACTCCCGTGATTAAAAAGTCTCATGACATTTGCGTCTTAAGACACTTATCAGCTCCCTAATGGAGGGTGCCGCCCTTATCTTCCCCCTGGTTGCCCCTTCAAGGAGGCGTACTTCTGCCATACAAGGATAACTCCTCCCATCCGGTCTTAACAACAACCAGTTATTTTTGCAGCCTCTTATCCCTTTTGCCTATAGGGCTTATGGTTACGAGACTGCACCCTAAGTGGAGTTTTCTTCGGGCCGAGATAAGCCAAGACTTGCCAAGAATGGCCGAGACACTTCAAATGCCCCAGGCACTCTTGGCTCAACCGTGTACCTCGGCGCCTTGATAAAATGCTAACTCCTTAGAAGAGACCCTCGGTCGTCCAATCTAAGTCATAAGCTTAGATTGAAAATCCAAGGTACCTCTCCTGGATGGGCTTTATTGACCCCAAATCTCCATGACTCAGGTTCCAGGGGCGGTGTAACCTTTTCCCTGAGCTATGTTAACAGGTACCCCCTTTTATGACGTACTTTAGGTCTTACATTTGCCTCTTGCGAAATTTTGATTTCGCGAACTAGGGTGTACGCCATAGCAGGTTCGCCCCTTTCTGATATGTCGTTGATCTTTGATTATCTCTTGTCATTATCTCATAAATTTTCGCATGTTCTTTCTTTATTTTGTACAATCTCGCAAAGAATTATTTCAAGATTTTCATATAAATTCATTTTACTTCGATTATACATCATTTCGCAGTCTAATATTTCCCCACAATCTTTTACGGGTAATATCTCTTCAAGTATAACCTGTTCCATGGTCTATCCAGTCTGTGGCCCACATCTTTACCCTCAGGATCCATCAATCTATATGCCCTTGTTCCAACTATATCCTTAATGATATAAGGTCCATCCCATTTTTTCGCAAGCTTGCCACCACTTTCTCGCTGATATATTGGTGTTTCTCAGTACCAAATCACCTGGTTGAAATTCGCGTGTCTTAACACGTTTATTATATTCTCTGGCTAATCTTTGCTGGTAATTCTCCATATGCTGTAGAGCTCTTTCTCTTTTTTCTTATAATTCATCTAGTTTGGTTAAAATATTACCCGCACTAAGATTTTTCTCCCAAGCTTTCTCTCTTTTTGTTGTAATAATAACTTCGTTGGTAGTATGACCTCAACTCCGTATGTTAAACGTAAAGGTGACATTCCCGTAGCTTCTTGCCTGGTTGTATTGTAAGCCCATACTTTGCATTATACACTGTTCACACCATGCTCTATTATGCCCTTCTAATTTCTTCTTCAATATATCTGCGATTGTTTTATTTGTTATTCGCCTGTCCGTTGGCCTGAGGGTATAGGGAGTTGACTTCCCACATTTTATCTTAAATGCATTAAGTAACATTTCTATATTTTGTCCCTCAAACTGTTTCCCATTGTCAGATACCAACTGTGCCGGGATTCCAAATCTGCATATGATATTCTCAAATATGAATGTAAAAATATCTTTGTCACGAATGTGTTGTACTACCTTTACTTCAGCCCATTTTGTGAAATAGTCTGTAGCGACAATCAGATATCTTCTTTGCCCAGTTCCTGGTAAGAATGGTCCCACAATATCTAAACCCCATTTTCCAAAAGGCCATACACTTGTTGAAGACGTTAATGGTGCTCCAGGTGCATGTATTTTCTTTTCGGGCCTTTGGCAATATTCGCAACGCATTGATATTTGCTTCGCATCCTCATGCATAAATGGCCAATAATAACCTTGCATCTTCGCTTTGTATGCCAAAGATCTTCCGCCGCTGTGATTGCCAGCATCCCCACTATGTAACATCTTTAGTACTTGTTCTCCTTCTTTTCGTGTTAAACATCTGAGTGAAGGTCCGTTAAAGGATCTCCGGTACAATATCCCATCCCTTAGTTCATAATTTGTCGCACGGCTTTTTAATTTGTGCGCCTCCAATCTATTCCTTGGTGTTTCTCCTCTTTTCAGGTATGCATGAAGTTCTGCTCTCTAATCTTCAATACTAGGTATTTGTTCTCCATCTTCGATTATCATTACATCTACCTCTTCGTCTTCTTCTTAATTGATTGATGGTGATAAAAGTGTTTTATCTTTATGCATCTCTCAGCTGGATCCGTCATCATACTTGAGATAAAAGCAAAAGCATCTGCGAGTCTGTTATCTTTTCTTGATATGTGTCTCCATTTAATTTTTGGGATTCTCGCTGACAATTCCTCAACAAGTTTTTTGTATTTCTTCATGGATGATTCATTTGTAGTGTATTCTCCTTTTATTTAATAAATGACTAATTGCGAATCGCTGGTGATTCTTACATTTTCCAATTTCATTTCTATTGCGAACTTCAGGTCATGTATCACAGCCTCATATTCTGTCTCATTATTGGTGGATGCAAACCAAATGAAGGAAAAAGCCATTTTGTTGCCCTCTGGCGAAATCAAAACAATTCCAACTCCATTACCTTCCCCATTTGATGATCCATCCACCAATATTTCCCATATATTTGGCTATGTTAATAGATCTCTTGGATTTCCATGTTCTTCTTCTATATCCATCATTTCTTCCACTGCTTCATCATCTTCTAAGGGAAATTCTGCTAAGAAGTCTGCAACAACTTGCGATTTTGGTGAAGATAATATTTCATATTTTATTTTGAAATGTCCTATATGTGCATTCCATCTCTCAACTCTGCCTGATCTTTTTGAATTTTTGATTACTGACTCGATTGGTATTTTTGTCAGTACCCTTATTTCATGCGCCTGAAAATATATTCGAAGTTTAAATGCTGCATAAACTAATGCCAACATTAATTTTTCAATCTTTGAATAATTTTTCTCTGCAGCATTGAAGGTTTTGCTGATGTAATAGATTAGTTTTTCAACTCCTGCGTCTACTCGCAATAACACAGCACTTAACGCATGCGAAGTTGTCGCAAGATAGATTAATAATTCTTCTCCTGGTTATGCCTTTTGCGAAATAGATATATTCGTCAGATGTTCTTTTATTCCTTGAAAAGCTTTCTCGCAATCGTCTGTCCATCTAAACTTCGCCCCCTTTTTGAGAATATTGAAAAAATGTTTACATTTGTCTGATGATCGCGAAATGAACCTTCCCAAATGGAAGCTAAGAGTCCATTTAACTTCTGTACATCTTTTACTGTCGTTGGTGTTGGCATGTCGCGAACTGCTTGTACTTTCTCTAGATCAATTTGTATTCCTTCTTTTGATACGATGTAACCTAAAAATTTTCCCCGATGCAACCCCAAAGATACATTTTTCTGGATTTACCTTGATGTTAAAATGTCTCATTTGTTCAAAAATTTCCCTCAGATCTTGGATATGATTTTTTTGCTTCTTTACTTTTTATTAACATATCATCTACATACACTTCCAATGTTTTGTGTTCCATTTCGCAAACACCTTTTCTACCATCCGTTGGTATGTTGCTCAAGCATTTCGCAAACCAAATGGCATTTTTGTGTAACAATATAACCCTCTTGGAGCGAAAAAAGCAGTATGCTCCTGATCTTCTTCAGCGAGAGGTATTTGATTGTATCCTTTATATCCGTCTAAAGAAGATATTCTATCATTTACAGCTGCTGATTCGACCATTTGTGGAATATCTGGCAACGGAAAACTATCCTTCGGACAAGCTTTATTTAGGTCAGTAAAATCTATACAAATTATTATCCCCTTTTTCTTCTTTGGAACTACGACCATATTTGCTATCCACTCCGGGTATTTTGCTTGTCTTATAATTCCTGCATCAAGCATCTTCTGCAACTCTTCTTCTATTTGAGGATGATATGTTGTTGCGATTTTTCTGATTCTTTTTTTGAATGGCCTTACATTTTTGTCAATTTCCAACCTATGACATGCCACAGACGGGTCTATTCCAGGCACCTCATCCATGTTCCATGCGAAAATATCTTTAAATTATCGCAACAGACTGATAGTTCTTTCTTCTTCATCTGCCTCCATCTTTGTCCCAATTTTTAGCATTTTGGGTTCTTCTTCGGTTCCAACATTCACTTCCTTAGTTGGTTCCGCCGCAGTGTAACTGGCCTCAGGTTCTCCCATAGGTGTAGGTTCTTTTATCTCTTTCACTGGCTCAGTTCCTTGTCCTGAAATTTCGCTGGTTATCCCTTTTCCTTCCTCTGCTCTTATCATATAAGCTCTAAATTCCTCTTCTTTCTTTGCTTCCTTCGCCATTTTTCTGCGATCTTTTCGCTTTTTTGCACGTCCTTCATATTTTTTTACTTCAATTTGATAACATAATCTCGCTTTATCAGTTTCCCCTCTAATTTCACAAATCCCACTTGGCATAGGAAATTTGATGCATTGATGTAATGTTGATGCTACGGCTTTAATCGCATGTATCCATGGCCTTCCCAACAGCATGTTGTACGGTGATTCCATATCCACCACGCATAGTGCCACTTGTGTTTCAATTTCCCCAAAGACAAAATTCGCACCTCTATTTCTCCTTTTGGTTTTTTTATAGATTCGCCAAAGCCATGAATATGATAAGTTGAAAGGGACATATCTTCATCTTTGTATCCCATTCTTCTGTATGCATGGTAAAATATTATATTCGCCGAACTCCCCGTATCAACTAGGGTTTTGTTTACCTCCCATTCTTCCATAGTTTTTGCTGATTTTTCCTTTTCTTTCTGTGTGGTTACCGTGATTACCAAAGGAGATGTGTGGCTTAAATTTTCTCTTGGTATCTCTGCTGCTGTGAATGTAATCTTCTGTTTTTCCCAATCTTTCAAGCGTGACGCTTTCTCCGTTGTCACGATTTTCTTTCCTTCAAAATCTCGTTTATGTATTCTCCCTCTGATATTTTCATGGAATTCATTAATCATTGTTTTTGTAATCAAGTTACATTCCAACTTTCTATTACATTCCTTGATTTTAATTTTCTCTACTTTAACCGATTTATCAATTTGTTTCATCGTCTTCTTGATTTGAACAATCTTAACAACAATCTTTAATCTTCAATTCCCAGTTTCTAGCGCCATATGTAGTAGCAGGAAATCCCACACTACACCCCTCATAAGAATTCACACAATCAAGTCATTTTAAGATGAACAATTATAGTCTTTATTGATTAAACTCACAAATGTTACAAGATGGAAAGGAAATAAGCTAAAGAATTTACAACCGCTCTAAACTTTCTCTCTCTTAATAACTTGCCCAACACTCGAAAAAGATCTCTCCCTTCTCATAAGCCTACTCGGTCCTTTATATAGGACATTACATAGTGGGTGACAACTAAAGTCATCCTTTATTTTCGGATCGGCTTGCGACACGCTGCAAGTATTCAAATGTAAAATCTCGCAACGCTCCTAAATCTCGCCAGGTCTTCACATCTTTCTCGTGTTCAGGCTATCGTCATCCGTTGCGTCATTTATATTACTTATTTGTGGTATCTTCGCAGTGTGTCGTTTATGGATTTCGCAAGGATCTTGATGTTGCGATATTCTGATCCTACATCTGATTCGGAAGAAGAAAAAGAAGATACTTCACCATTCGAGTATTTGAAGGAAGTCAGAGCCCTAGCAGAGTTAACACAAAATCCTGAAGAAGATGCAAACGCTTTCATCAGAAGGTTCCGCACTCAGGCAAGTCTTATTCCTCCTCATGTGTTTATATCATCAGTTTTCAAATATGCTTATTTGATCCGAGGACTTTACTCCACCAACAACTTAGCAATTGCAAAATGCTATGAATGGATAACCTCGCCCCAGCACTATTTCACCAAATGGTTAAGTTCATAGCTTCTTCAAACTGAACATATCATCAAAAAGTTTATTGTTGAAGACATAGCCAAGCATGATAAATAGTACCTCAAATACTCTCCTCTGCATGAGTGTCCATACATACCACAGCCGTGGAACTCCACTGCACGAAGAATTCCAAACCAGCAGAAAATATTCAGGGCACGAATGATCAAGTCTAACAAATTCCAGGAAGGAGATTTGGTTCTCAAACCAACTAAGCGTAACTCCCATTCTGCAAAGAATTCCAACTGGGAAGGACCCTACATGGTCTATAAGTCTGTTGCTGGTGGATACTATAAACTGATCAACATGGATAACAAGGAAAGCGTGGCCGTGATACATGAGAATTGGCTCAAGGCCTTTGATGTCTAAGGTTTTGGATATTCGAGGTATTAGATGTTCATGGAATGAACACCAAAAATATTTGGCATTTAGAGTTTTCTTTCATTGTATTTCAATTCCTCCAAAATGTTTGCAATACTTGCATTCAGTAATTTAAATCCAACAATTTATCAAAATTCAGTTTACTTAAAGAAAATCTCTATCAAACCCAAAGAAAATCCTCAATCATCTACCGATCCAAAACCAATCAAAACCAAAAATAAAACCTCACATCTCTCAGAAATTCAGAAGTTCAAGAGATTATGAAAAGAAATCAAAGGAAATCAGCAAAGAAAGATTTTGGCTCCTCTGCATCCTTGAAGACTTGCAAAGCCGCCTTCTCCATGTTCATCTCTTCAGTCAGTCTGGCAATTTTGTCTTCCTTTTCCATCACAGCATCATTGGTAAAGGGTGTGTTATTCTCACATTAGTCCCTAATAGCATTCATCTTCTTACGGAGCCACTTCACATTGAAGCCAAGTCTCTCAGAATTCTCCAAGTTGAACTCCCAATCAAAGAGTACATCTGGAGTCACAGTATTTCTAGCTCTAGTGCATATATCGCTTACAACACGCAAGATAACACTTACTTGCATGGTTAAGGAATAAGCATGCTTTGGGTCTCTAGTAACGACGATGTGACCAAATTTCTTCCATATTTTCTCGTACAAGTTGGCATATCCAATGGGAACGCCGAATCCACCAACTAGTTCGTGGTATGGGAGTGATGCATCAAACGGAGGATCAAAAGAAACTCCTGCACTTGGGTATTCATGCACCACTATACTATTTTCAATCACTGGAACAATCTCTACAACAATAGTTTCTTCAGTCTCTTTTACTTGCGGCTCAGTTTCTTTCATCACTGAAGCAACAACAATCGAGGTCTCGATCCCCTTAATTGCTTCAGCAACAACACTCTCATGGCCCTGAAGTGCAGGGATAGTTACTTCTTTATCAATAACCCCAGGGTTGCTCGTTTCATCATTATTGATTCCTTCATTCTCAACTTCAATATTTTGTACCTAATACGAAGATTACATGAGATTAGGATCATCCAAGCATGAAACCAAAAGAAATCGTAAACTATAGCATATAAGTGGTCTAGCATCATCAAGGTTCTTCATTCTACATGTTAGAGGTCAGCAAATAACATAAAAGTCACGAAAATACGTTTTACGGTAATCTCGTCTGAAAAACTGTACTCTACTCTGTACTAAAATACGAGCTGGGAGCAACCTACAAGGAATCTGAGGATGGGTAATATACCATTCTCTTCGTATGGATGTCCTCTACCAAATGTCAAAATTTCATGGCAATCCGATGAATAAGAAAAAATATGTGGTCGAAACATCGGGCAACATGCAATTTGAAAAAATTCTGGAAGTCTCCTGGAAGTTTACTATTTCGCCTTTTTCAGGTCCTAAACGTGCTCAAAATTCAAAAAGATTCTTTACAAAAGCTTTGAAATTCTCTGGGCTTGAATATACATATGCGGATCATGAAAATCTGACTTCAGATGAAGGTTTTACGGTGTTTTTGCTAAAAGTCAAATCAAATTTTCTGACGACGTATTTCGCCAAAATTACTTGTACACTCACATGGATTCTCTCATTCATTCACTCAAAAATCAGCAATTTAATATTTCTATGAAGAGGTTACAAGATATGTGCTTACTTGGGGGGTGTTCGAAGTGTTCAAAGAGTTGGGATTGCCCGTGTCAACATCAAGAGGTTCATCATTTTCATTCGGTTCTGAATATTTGGAACTTCCCTCGCCTCTATTCTCGGGAGATGACCGAGTATCAGCACTCTCTACCTCCATGGAAACATCCTCCTGGACACATTCTCAAATAATTAGAATTTTCACGTGAGGCATTTATGATTGGCTATGAGGGAGAGTACTCACAATATTTTCTTCTTCAACGCTCAAATAAGAGATTGTCTGCCCAGCAGCAGAGAATTGAAGACCATCAATACTAGATGGAGCAAAGTTCTGTAATCAAATAACAAATATTGGTTTCATGATCCTAGCAATACGGATGGAAGAAGTTACAGCGGAAAAGTGTTGACAACTCACCAAAGAAATAACCGGGGACTTTATGGTATTAGGCAACAGCTTATAATTCTTGTTCTTGCCTTCTCCGCCATGAACAGTCGCCTCAGCTTCTGAGAGGTTTACATCAATTCGTGGTCTTACATTACGACCGCCCTGTGGAAAAGAAAATTTTTATGCAATAATCAAAATACAATCATCATAATCTTATGAAGACTTTGTAAAATACTTACTTGCGAACATCCACGGAGATATTTTCGTTTGTCACTACCTGGGAAATGCTTCAATCTTGGTCGAGTAGAAATCATCTCGTGGAAGGGGGCTCCTTCACTAAGGGTTGATTAACTCTTACAAAATCGGATAAGCGCTTGAGTTGTTGATCCCAAAAGTCTATGTAACCCGGAGTTACATATGAAACTCTTTCGAGTCGGGAACTTAATTCGCTTCCTTCCACATGTGTGCGGTCCAGACGGGTCATAAGCTGATCAACTAAGGGTTTTCTTCTTCGGAAAGTCGGAACACACTGATCCATACCCATTTGTCGAGCCGCCCTATCAATATTGTATTCTTCCACTGAGAATTCACCATGCATTATGGATATTAGATAACCGGGATTACAACTTAGCATAAAAGCTCTCTCACCATCATCCAAGTCAGCGCCAGATTTCAAAGTCATGCTCTCTTCATCATTAAAAGTTCTCAACTAAGAGATGTAAAGGGGAACTGATACCCATGGGCGGAAGTTGAATTCAGATTCACAATCCAGAACATCAACAAAGCGAGTCTTCAGTCGAGGTTGCTTTGTAGACCAGCGCATGATCCTGGCATTAACTTTCTCAGAGAAAACATGACGAGCATCAGTATTCAATCCTTGCAAAATGGTACGTGGAATAGGTGCATAATTCTTGAAGTGCTCCCACATCAAAGCTTGAAGAAACATTGTATTGGCGTAACATTCAATCTTCATAACACCGTTCGAGACACTAGAGTCCATGATCAAGGAGTCCAAGTTTGAATACAAAGAACCCAAGAACAAGCTACCTATTGGAGTTGCTCGCCCTGAGCCATCTTAATCGTAAAAGGAATCACGAACGGCTTCAACAAGTTTCCAGCATCTTCAAATACATCTCTGGACAGCCATAAACACAAGAAAGCAGCAATAGATAACGTGTCGTCAACAGCCACTCCCAGGAGGAGTATCTCTTGTCCACCAAAGTGTATTAACCAACGAGCATAACAACCTTTTTGCCGGGATGCTTTATTAATCTCCTCCATCGTGGTTGTCAAGATGTTAGAGATTGCAACTTTCTCTGGTGAAGAAATATTTTCATGAAGATTGCCCGTGATTGGAAGATGCAACAAAGTAACTACATCTTCTAAAGTAGTGGTAAACTCTCCCCATCTGCATATGAAAGAGTGAGTTGGAATACACCATCGAGCAAGTAAAGCTACAATACCTCGCGCATCATGAAAAATGAATAAATCTCCAGAAGCTTGAATAGTTCGTATTACTCGTGCGTCATACAACTTAGCTCGAACATGAGGAAAACCCAGCATGTACCTCGCCCATCCAAAAAACTTTTCCAAGGGCCGTCGTGAAAGATTGAATTCAATGATTGATGCAGAAAAATATCCTCGTTCGAGACAGAATCGAATAGCCGCCTGAGGAGTCACCAGTTTTTTCTGAGTAACCTCTCTGGGATTTATCAGAAGACGAAATGCTGAAGTTTTGAGACGCTTTTCAGGCCCTTGGTCTGTGAAGAATGCATCATCTATGTTCGGAATGTTCTTGGTTCCAGGAGTTTCATCTTCGCCAATGGAAGTCTCATCCGTGCATGAATCATCCCTAGAGGCATCATTGTCTATGTGTGAATCTTCCCTGGAAGCATCATTGTCCACACACATATCATCTCTGGAAGCATCATTGACTTGAGAATCAGACATCCTTGCAAAGTAGCTGTAACATGCACACAATACTTCGCTTCAGTATACCATTCATACAAGATGCAAACGTCTACAAAATGGTAATTCTCAACTCTTACCTTTTTACGATTTTACTAGCGATAGTGATTGTAATGCAAGAGTTAACACTTCAAAACTTGCTCGTTTCTTCAAATCTACAAAAGATGAGCATAAACTCAGATTTTCATAAAATCATGAATATTTCTACTGCGTAAGTATTCACCATGGAATTATGAAAACTAAAACATTATTTCATCATAAATAATTATTTACTTTGAAAATTACTCAAAATCAAACTTGGGTTTTGAAAATATATGTTTACAAAAAAAGGGAACAATACCTCATGTTCTCGTCTTGTGAGTCACAACTCGCGCAAAAAAAAAAATCTTCTTCTCCATGAGAGCATGTCACGGTTTTGTTTATAAAAATATTTTTGTGGACAGGCCACGGTTTTTTTTTTTTTTTAAAAAAAAAAAAATCTTTTCCTTCGTATCGTCATACGTCTTCGAAACGAAGGCTTGTTCGAATTTTGTGAAAACTCACACATTATAAGATGAATTTTTGATTTACATGAAAGCTCATAAACAAAATTTTATCACTGGTGTGAGATGGTCACCGCTTTCTATAAGAAGTATTTCTTCGTGTCCGAGCAAATCAATTTCTCACACTTGGGAAGAATTTTTCAACGAAACAACGAGCATCCAAACGATTATGTCAAGAGATTTAGAATTCAAGCTTTGGACTGTCACGACCCAAATTTGACCGAACAGCAGTTGGTGGAGTCATGCATTAACGGTATGGTTCCTATCTATCGTGCTTTACTGGAAAACCTGTGTTTCCATACGTTATCTGAACTCCATGAAGCCGCTAAGCCGTCGGCTATGACCGCATTCAGCGCCCAGAAAAGAACCGGACCAGCCGGGGTGAAGATGCACACGAAACTCGAGGAAACAGACGCCTCGTCAATAAGCGATATAACATCGGTCCTTCTATAAGCGTGTTAGGTGAAGGAGGAAAAAGGAAAGCTTCAAAGAACGGAACAACAACCCAAGCGTACGCGTTTGCCAGACAACTCCATCCCGGAAAGCCGCGGCTAAGACTCATGTGCAAGAAACTAGAGATACTGCTCCAGACTTCCCATTTCCAATAGATGGAGTCATTGAACTCCTAGAAGCATGGATTTAAGATGACGCCATCAAGCTACCTCCTCTCAGACGTCCGCCAACTGAAGAAGAGATGGCAAATCCCAAATATTATCGTTACCACAGGTTTGTCAATCACCCAACCATTGACTGCAACAAGATGAAGCGCATTTTTATAGAGAAGGTGGATGCAGGAGAACTTTAATTAGGAAATGAAGGGGTTCACAGAGACCCTCTTCCTATCAGGAGTTGCATGATTTCTGGGGACTCCGTGCACAAAACTGTGCAGTCTATGATGGAGCATTTATGTGAGATCCTGCATTTCTCCAAGGTGCGGCGTCAAGACATGTTTGGAGCCCTCAACCGTGTCGTATCAGGCAAGCGTCTATTTCCAGTCAGGGAAGCCGCTCCCAAACACCAATCTTTCCTGGGAAACACGACTAATAGATGCAACTGAGGACTCCTAACCACCGCTCACTTGAAGGAGGTCGAGTTTGACAACAGACTGATTGATGCAGCATCTGATTTCAATATTGTCACTGTCAAGACCCTGAAAGCTGCAAAGATTTCAAAGCAGGAAGCTATTCACTCCCCAAATAATCAAAAATTCAGAAGGAGAAGCTAGAGATGCTTACGGGTACATTAATCTTGAAATCAAGGTGGAAGATGCTCTAACACACGCTAAATTTCATATGATATGGTCCTGGGGCGCTCATGGATACACGGCAACAAGGCGAAGCTAGGAGTATGTCCTTTGCCAGTGTCTGTACCTGAAAGGATCTCCAACAAGACATCCAATCTTGAGGACTACTTGTTATCGTATCAACACCTCGCAAATGCGACGCAACTTCCTGGAGAGATCCCGTCAGCATTCATTTGCAGATTCCGGGCACAAGTAAGTCTCATCGAACAACCCTTTTTGCAACCAGTCACTTCCCCTCCCATCAAAACTTGGGGACTCGATCTGATTATCAACCCAGCTGTTACTAGGAGATGTGATTGGGATGCTGGTCCTTTCAAGCATTTTATCAAGACTTTAGAAGCTGTCACAGTTAAAGATAAGGAATCTGGGAAAGTAATGGCGCAATGCCCAAATCCATTCCAAGTTGGAGATCTGGTAGTGAAAGTTGCTGCTCATCCAGCTCCGTCTGATTCCGCGGAACAGAAAGACAGGCCGTACCTAGTGGCGAAGTTATTTTGGGAGGTTATTCACTAGGCCAAATATGGGATTTGGTGACGGTTTGAAATTTTATACCATGACACTTCTATAAAAAAGCGTCACGATACATTGATGGTCATGTATAGATGACGGTTCTTTAGGATAATCGTCATTAATAGTTGTTACAATCCTGACGGTTGTCTGAACCGTCACAACAAAGGTCTACTGTGACGTTAAATGCTAGAAAGCGCCACATTAGAACTATTTATAATTTATGACGACTTGGTGATAACCGTTACTCTAGCTTGTAAAATGTAAATATAGTGACATTTTACGGGTGAATCACAATAACTCACCTATTGACGGTTAGATGATAAATAGTCACACGAGGTCGTCTTATATAGAAAGGGCCCCTCGAGAAATCCTCTCAATTTCTATACTGATGATTCAACTTTTTTACCAGTGTGGGTCATTTGAAAAACGTCGTTGGGCCTCGGACTTGGACGTGGACAGTTTGAAAACCGCTCCGATATTATTAGTTTTTGTGGATCCAACAGCCAATATTGATACGGATATTTTTTAATCTAAGGGTTTATATGCAAAACCTAAAAATATATAATCTCCACCATCTCACTGCTCACCGCCTCCCTGTATATTACTTTCTTCTCGTCTTTGTTTCCTACCCACCACCATGTCTTCTCTGTCTAAGTAATGATATCTTCAATCCCCTAAATCAGTTTGATTCTTCCCAATATTCTTGTTTTATCATTGAAAAAAGTGTTGGGTTTGTAATTGCAAGATTATTTCATATACTCTCGATTGATTTAACACGAATTTTCATTTATGCAGATTTGAGATTTGGCTTTATCGAGGGCGTCATCGATGGAAACGATTAACGACAAGAATCCATGGGAAACCAAAGCAACATCTCTAGCACTTTATAAACGGAGATCAATTTATGAATTTATACCAAGATATGAAGTATGAATCCCATAATAATTTTCTCTACATCTGTTTGCATTATTTATCACAAAATATCTCCATATTTAGGCAGGTGTGAAAACTTGGGTAGATACCCCCATCGATTGGATACCGGAGTGGTTGATTGAAGACGACACATTAATATATATGACTGCAGATCAGATCGCATGATGGGCATGCCTATATCATATTTGTGAAGTACATTATAGTTAATTTTCATAATGAGTTTAGATTGGTTTCAGTTAAGGAGATTATAAATTTTAGTTTCAGTGAAATGTAAATTACGATTGCGAATGAATAAAGAGTTTAATAATGTGCATTAATGCAATAAGAAAAGTCTACACTTTACAAAAGAAACAGTTTACCTTAAAATCATTATCGGCCGAAATCAAATATGACATTTATGGAATAATCCGTCAATATAACACCTAATAGGTGACATTTATCAAGTAAAGTGTTACCTGAAACAACTAACACGACGGTTTTTATCCAAATGCTGTCTCTCATGTTTGTTACGTGACAGTTTTGGATACTATACAACACTTCCAATGCTATTATATGACGGTTAAGTGACAGGTTTAAAACCGTCATCTTAAGGGAACACCTACCGTGACACAACGCCTTTGGTGACACTTTCAAATTTCACCAGAACCTGTCATGAAATTGATACCGTGACAGTTTTGAAATGTCACCTATGTTGATTTTTCTACTAGTGATTGCAAGCTCATCAATGCAGACAAGCTAGAAGGTGTAGTAATACACACCCGCTAGCTCAAACCCTTCAATGCCTAAGATGTCACACCGCCCTTCACTCCAATATTAATTTTAGTGTTTCCTCTAGCAATTTCCCTTTTAATACAATATTTGTAATTCCTCCAAAATGATTGCACTGCTTGCATTCATAATTAGGGTTTCAATTTATCAGTTAATCGAAGTATCATTTCCCTCTTGAAAATCTCTTTACTCTGAATCATTCAAGGTAGAGTCTCGAGTAAAACCAAACCCTAATAAAATCATCACCCATTGATTCAAAACAAAAAAAAAAAAAAAAAAAAAAAAAAAACCATGAAAGAGACATCTCATATCTTTCAAAATACCGAAGAGGGGAATACATAAAGGAAGAAAAGCAAGGTGGCCAAAGGGAATCATCAAGCAGCCAGTATACAATTTTGGGAAAGCATCCTGAAGTGCAGCCCACTTCAAAAAGAAACGGCCTCTCAATCATCGTGTGTTTAAATCCTGGAAAGAAGTTTCACCACCACCAATTCTTCAGATTCTGAAAAATCCCTTCACGGAATCAGGAAGCAGCAAGCTAGTGCGTGATGCTCCTAGATTGCAACCACTTCTTCAGACATGTCTAATCACGTCACACGAGCCATTAACTAGAGATAAAGCCTCCACACCTGACAAATACGACTTCTGAGTTTCTTGTTCACGGGAGCACAACACATGTGGAATACAAGGGTAACATGTTATGTACCTAGATGTACCATAACAAGGTTGGAAGGATAATCTCTTGATTCTCACGAATCAAGCCTACTGGTTTAGTGATGAACACAGCTTAATCGAATAAACGATTGATTTCATTAAAGTTGGATTAAGTTTCATTACAGATTCAGTTGCTTATAAAGCTAGAACAACCTACCTAATATCTAACGGTTACATTCCTACCAGATGGTTACATCTAAGCCATCCTTACAATTGACAAATGCATCCACTCTTTAAGTTAAATACTACCGCCCACAACTTATACTAGATATCGACACTAACAGGATATGGGCACTCCAATACCACACCGGGTACATGACATTCCCTTACCCTTCAAAACATCCTTGTCCTCAAGGATGGAAGTGAATTGCTCGACAGTTGGAAAGGCGCACTCTCAAAATGAACTCATAATGCACTGGAAATCCCATGTGAGTCTCAAGTTGTAATGACACTCTCAAAATGACTCTTGAGTAATCCTTTTTCCCAAGGTAAACCGGTCCCTTATCTTCGTAACTCTTTGTTGAGGAGGTACCAATAGGAGCACCACTTGCATTAATCTTGACTTTATATACCCGGGAAAAGTGTAGATGTCCCGTCATCTGTGTAGCTTCACTAAATTGACAAGGAACAACACATATGGCAGAAACCGAGAGTGAACCTTTAGGTGCTCGAAAACTTGATCATGAGTCGACCACATAGTTGAATACTATGAGAAACGTGGAAGTCTCAACTCCGGCCCAGGCTCTGAACTTGTGTTCCTCTGACTAAAAATCCAATTCTGGCCCGGAAACCACTTACCACTTAACTGCAGGTTACAATGACGAAAGAAGGTAGTAGTTCTTCCTTTAAAATTTAACCATGGAGCTAAACCTACTTTGGTTTTCTTCCCAATGTAAAAACAGTTCCATCACCCCTTGCACTTGGCTCTGAGATCTTCACTACACAGTTGATATTAATATTACCATTTTCTATAAGTTTCCAATGACAGTCTTTTGTCAGCATATAATGAAGGTTAATAAACAGATCATGTACCTTCTCGGTAAGTGAACTTTTCCTCTCGTCAAACACTAACCTACTACAAATAATACTAGTACCATTTCCTATGTTGTAGAAAGCAGTGTAAACCAATCTGAATTTCCAGCGCAAGTACCCTAACTGCAGCATTAGAGTAAGAATCATTGCAAGCTTCATGCACAAACTCCACAGGTCACCATCATCAAGGCCAAGGCTGTGACATGGAGGAACTGTAGCATGAAAATTCACTTTACAGAACCCATGAGAGCACACAGTTGGAGTATTGAACGGAAGTGGTTCTATAAGGAAATGAATAAGGTGGGGAGAATGTAACGACCTCAAGTTAAATCAACGCTATTAGACCCGGTCAAGACACGATTTAACCGCTAATGACTCGATTAGTCAACGTGGATTTTAATTAATAGAAATTAATCTAACAACGATCTAGTTACGATAATAGTATCACTATATAGGTGTCGAAAAGTTATGCGAGATAGACTACTCGAACGTGTCATCTGAATACCGGACGAAGAAGATATCACAAGAGTTGTATGAGGGGAAAAATAGTCAATTTTGCATCTAAACCGCCTGGTTGCCCTTATCCTTTTTTTGGGTGCCTTAATAATTATTCTTGGTCTTATCCCTTTCACCCATCGGGCAGATAAGCTCATTCGCTTCAATTTCTTCTTCATTCTTCTTTCTTATTCTCCTTCTGCTTTTGTCCATCGCCTCTGGCGATTTTGTGAGATGATTCTGAGGTCGAATCGAAGAGAAACTTAGGGTAAATATTAGGAATGGATTACTGGTGGCGGTGTTGATGTTATTTGGGTTCGGGAGAAGAAACAGTGATGTTGTTTAATCAATTAGGGTTTTGTTCTTGAGTTGGAAGAGAGATTAAGAGGAGTTCTGAGTTTTTATTGGATGTAGATCGAATGGGTTGACGTTAACTGGAGCTGTGAAGTTGTTCTAGTGAAGAATCAAAAGAAAGGTAATTTAGGTTTTCTTATTTAATGAAATTCCTTTATGAAATTGTTATGATCTGATTGTTTGTAGACTGGGTTTGTATTTAATTTGAGGTTAAGTCGATTTCATGGAAGTAAACTTAAGTTTCTTTAGGAATTAGTGTTCTGTTCTTCCTTAAATCGATTAGAAATTAGGATTCAGAGAATTGAACTGTTGATGAAGATGAATTGATTAAAGGTGATTGAAATTGGGTTTTGTTTAGGGTTTCTGAGAAAACCCAATGATGGTGTTGAAGACTGTTAAGTATGGTTGAGATACGGGGGATATGAAGCTACAATTATAATGAAGTAATGGCTTAGTAGGGTAATTGTATTGAAGATTTAGGCTATGGAGTGAACTGGAGATGAATTTGTCTGTGTGTTGGTGAGTGCAAGTGTTTGTGTTGATGCTTAGGTGCTTGAGTTGGAAATTAGAGGAGTAAATAGCTTCAAGATGATGGAGCTGATGTTAACTGAAGATGGTGATGGTTCTAGTGTTACAGTTATAAGACTAGTGATGATGCTACTGAAGAGTAGATTATAAGTAGAGATGAAGTTATGGGTTGCTGGTAGTATTGAGATTTAAGGAAGCTTGTTGTTTTGTGGGTTGTAGTCTTGGCATGAAGCTGTGGTAGTATTATTGAACTGGCAAGGGACATGAAGAACTGATATTGGAAATGATTGGAGTTTGAACTTGCTGTGATTGTTATGGGGAAAATGTTTTTAGATGAGAATTAGATGAATGTTAGACAGGGAAGAATCCGTGGAAGAGATTATGGTAGTGATGGAGGAAATGATATTGCAACAGAAATGAGTTGAACTAAAGTGATCGACGATGGTGGTACTGTTGGTTGTTGAAGCTGATGGCTGCAATTGGGTTCGAGTCATGAGGTACGGAACTGTGAATAATGAGATTTGCAGTAGAGGACAAGATGAAATGAGCTGGTGTTGTTGGTTAAGAATATGAAGAGTTGGTGAAATCAATGACTGAGTGAATATGAGATGTTGTGAAGACGTGGAGCAAAAACGAATGTCAGCATAGCTTGAGAAGATGTGTTGAATGTTTGGTGTACTGGATTAAAGTAAGAGATGGAAGTATAGTGTTTGAATTGTATCAATGGGGGTTTTAGATGTTGTTTAGATTGAACTGAATTATTAAAAGAGTATGAGTTGTTTTGTGTTTGGCTTGTTCTGTATTGCATCATTTTAGTCTTGGCAGGTTAGGTGTTGCACTTTGTTTGTGCATTAGTATTCTTTGGCCTGAGCAATGGCTCTAGCCTGTGCAAGGCTTTGGCCTTGAGATTTTCAGCTTAGTCAGAACCTGACTGACCTAGCTTACCCTGACTCAGATAGCTAAATGAGTTGAATCGTTTTGGCTCACCGAGTTCCCTATCTTGACCTGAGTTGACTCAGTTGACCGATTTGGATTTGACTCGACCTTGACCGAGTTAACCCTTTGACCCGACTTGACTTTTGATTGGACTTTGACCTGGACTTATGCGTTGTCTGTTAGTTGACCCTTGGACTGTTAAAGACCGTTAGTTGACTCTGTTGGACTGGACCTTGTGTAATTGGCCGGACTAGTGGGCCGTGCCGGATTAAACCCATGGGCTTGGGCTTAGGGCCAGAAACCTTATTTTGTATCTTTGGACCACTTATGGTCCGAATTGACCCTTTGGTTCCTTCTACAAAGTGGTAGATCTTTGTAAGACTTATCTAATAGACTATAGAACCAACCTAATTGAATTAGTAAACCTTAAATATGCTAAAGATAGATAATGAAAAGTTATAGAACCATTAATGGGCTTAGAACAATTAGATAGTTCACTTAGTCTTTGACTAGAGAATTGTATGAGATTGTGTTATGAGCCTTGTATGAGCCTTTTGGCTAATCTTTAGAGTGTTTGTGTGCTTGGGGTTAATATGTATTAACAACGATCGATTCAAAGGATGATCGTGTAGACTTCGGATCTCGATGTAGGAAAGGCTTGTCATCAAAAGAGGTGGGAATCGATAACGAAATCTGTTGTATTCATTATTGTTTATAAATCTATCTTTTGTGAAATCCATGCATATCTTTGTTACTATATGATAGTGTATGCATGTATTATCCGGTGTAATACAAACTAGTTTTCTTTTACATTTTGGGATGGGCTTGGATCTTTAGAAACAACTAATATCTCGTGTTTGGGAGTATTTACCCATTCAAATGTGATTCTTTCCATTGACTGGAAAGCGGTTACATTCTTTATTATTTTTTAGCATGAAAGGGAGAAGGTTTCCTTTTGATTGGTGTGAGATGTGTGCCCCCAAATGTTATACCTAATTTATGCAAACCTAGATAGGCCTCGTTGAGTTGAATATTATATAGGTCTGGTTTTAATTTGGCCATTATATTTTCCCTATTTTTGTACGGGGGCAACGCATGTCTCATACATGGATGTTTATTATTCTTTTAAATTACTTTCAAAAGCTATTATATTATGTTTTGGTGTTTAGAGAGAATGATGTTGAGAATCTTATGTCTGATTGTTGGATTTGACATGCGAGAGGTATAGGGTTCTTCATGTTAAAGTTCTTCCGTCGGCTATAACGTTAACACCATTAGATCTCTTTAGATACTTGTTATGTAGAGTGCGCGTAGAATAAGGTACTGGTAAGGTACTTATCGTTTATGACTTCGACGGCGGAAAACCTCACGGTACTTTAATGATCATTGAAGCTTCCGCAACAGTCATGCCTTGCTACTCCGAAGGAAGACGTCGCTCAACTATTATTTATGTAGTGAATGTTTTCCGAATAATTGGTTGGTAGATCTTTATATTTCAGTACAACTTATTATTTTACTTATGCTTTATCTATCTTCCTGTTTTAACGGTTTTCAGTAAAACCTGCATGGACTTTAAATCATTTTAGTGATTACTCGAAAGTTAGTTGTTATTTCTGCTGGGCACCCCTTTTAGGGATGATGTGCTCACCCATTCCCACTTTCAGTTTCAGAGACAGATTCAAATATGCATGTGGCGATGAAAGCTTCGAGGAGTTGGTTTCGTTAGTTGGTTAGTTTCCGCTATGTTTATTTTGTGTTTATATTCTATTTGTAAATAAACTCATTATTAAATATGTAACATTTGAGATGAGTTGTTGTATTTATTTCAGAGAGGGTTTAGATTCAGATTAATCTTTGTTTAGAACTTCTTCCTTAATTTTTAAGCAGATGTTTTAAATAAAATTAGAAATACTTTCTTGTGCATTGAAACCAGATAGATAATATAAGACTTATTAGATTAGACTTAAGAACGTGTGACTATTTTGCATAAAATGAAAAGACTAAATTTCTTAGTAATCTTAAATTTAAATTATCTTTAGTGCAGTAACTGATTTAGTAGATCATTAAAAATTAAACAAATACACATGAAGTAGTTATAATAGTATTTGGATGTTTAGTACACAAATGGACTTGAAAGAAAATAAATTCTCATATTAATAGGATACTTTACTTTAAAAGAAAAAATTTAAAGACTGTTAGGATACATTACAATTTTATACAGACTTAAATTGAAATAATATTAAGTTACCAACGCTAATATTGAATAAGCTATATATAGTATACAGACTCCAGATGATTAGGTAAAATCAATTATGGTCATACTTAGAAAATTAAGACTTAGTGTAAGAACTGGACTATTCAACAAATCAATAACGATAATAATCAAGATAGTAAGAATAGTAACATCGCTAATAATAGTATTTCAATAGTTTTGTTAATAGCAAATTTATAATAGATAATAATATTTGGAAAATTTATATATAGTATAACAAAGAAGTTAAAATATCGTATCGTAGATTTACGTGAAATCAAATTTGGAATTAATTATATGGATAAATTACATCAAATTAATAAATTGTTAAATACTAGGTTATAAATTTTAGCGTAGAGAACTTAGACATACTTATCTCGTTAGAATCAAATTCACCATGTGAGCTTAGAGACGATCATATTATGAAATAGAGATTAGTCTTTTGAACTTAGAGCTACAAATTATAGATTTAAGTTGTAGAAAACCACATAGGCTTGTGAGCCATTTCTTGTTGCTTTGAACTCGTTTAAAATGAGTTGTTTTCCTTTTCGCGTGTTGGTAAGTATGAGCAGTACTTACATTTAGTCGAGAGATAGTTTTTCTCTATAAGGTGGAGAGTTTTGAAGATTAGATGGGCGATTCGATTTTCGAGGACGAAAATGGTATAAGGTGGGGAGAATGTAACGACTCTCAAGCTCGTCAACGCTATCTGACTGGTCTATCGATGATCAAGAGACGACTAAGCCGCTTTTGACTCGATTAATTAGAGACAAATGCTAATTAATAGAAATTAATCTAACAACGATTTAGATACGAAATTAGTATCACTAGATAGACCTCGAAAAGTTATGCAAATTAGACTACTCGAACGTGTCAATCGGATACCAGACGAAGAAGATATTATCAGATTAATGAGAAGGGAAAAATAATATTTTTTGCATCTAAGCCGCTTGGCTGCCCGTATCAAATTTGTGGGTGCCTCAATAAATATCTTTAGCCTTATCATCTCAACGTGTCAAAGAGAAACTCATTTCTCTTTCTTCTTCTCTTTCCTTCTTCTTTCTTCTTCTTCCCTGTTCTTTCTCTTCTCCCTCTCATCGAGCTCAGTTCAGAAGTGTAGAGTTGTTTTTGTGTGAGTTATTCATAGAAAGCTAGGTAGCTTGATGAATCAAGAAGATAAAGTTAGAATTGAAGTTGTTTGAGTTCCATGAGAAGGAGAAGATGATGTTAATGGTAAATTGAAGTTAGGTTTTTCCTCAAGTAGAGTCCATGTAAAACCGGTGAGGATATAATGTTATTAATGGATGAAGAGAAGAGGGGTTGCTGTTGATTTGATGAGATGATGCAGTTCTGTTGAGGAATCGAAAGAAAAAGGTAAATTAGGGTTCATTAATTTGAATGTTAAATTGTTTCGAATGGATTGATGTTTCTTTATGAAAATTTCTTGTAGTGTTTGATTATAAGTGGGTTTGCTCTTAATTTAAGGTAGAGATGTTTGCATGGGTTTTAATTTGAGTTTCTTTAGGAATTAGGAATTAGGGTTCTTATCAGGTTAGAGTTTGTTACTGTAATTTTGGGTTGGTGGTGGAAGAATTGGAATCGGATGAAGGGATTGAAGTATTGAGGTTATTAGTATTGTGTACATAGGTTGATATTGAATTGAACCTGATGAAGATGATGTTCTGTTGGTGGAAGCAATGAACATATAGAGGTGATGTTTGTGTTGATCTTTGAAATAGTTAAGTCGGAGTTGTAGTTGATGTTCAATTGGTAACAATGGTGGTGGTTCTCGAGTTGTTGGTGGCTGTGATTAGAAGATGGAGATGAACTGGTTATTGGCTAGCCAGATAAGTTGGTTATGGTAGTGATGTATTTGTCTAAGGTTGTGAGAATTACAGATGGAGGTTATGGTTGAGTTGAAGATGGCAGTATTACAGGTATTGATGAAGTTCAAGTTGTAGATGAATAACAAAATAAGATGTTGTTATTATTGTTATTATGTAGGATAGTGGAGCTATTGAGAATGTCGAGAGAAGGATGTGACTTGATAGTGTTGGTTGTGTTGGAAGTTGCGGATGTCCGAATTGAAGTTTAGATGAAGGAATCGAGTTTTAAGTTAAAGTTTAATGATTAGAATGGAGGATTTAATTGTATTATCAGAATCAAGTTACAGCTGGTGACTGTGTGATGTTTGAATCTTAGAAGTGTTTGGTTTATGCAAGGACTGAAGTTACAGAATGAATTAATGTTGCATATGAGTGTTTAGAGATGAAGTAGCAGTTGGTTATTATAAAGATGTTAGTCTAAGTTAATTGTATTTAGCTATAAGTATGGAGCAAATGTTGATGAAGTTTTCGTTGAGGTGAAATGTAATCAAGAGAAGTTGCAAATTGTGTAAGAGTGTTGATGAAGTAGTAATGGAATTGATTGAGATTCAAGAGTATGAATTGAGGATTGTAAATTGATTAAGCTGTAGGTTTGCAATTAGAGTTAAAAATGAATCATGATAGTCATGGCATGAGTTGTATTGCTTCATGTTTGTGTAATAGAAGTTTGGCCTGTGCAAGGGCCTTGGTTTGTATAATCTGATTTAGTCTTGTTGACTGAGTTGTCTCACCGATTTCCTGTTTAACTCAGTGGACAGTGGACCCTGACCAGTTGACCGTTGACCATACTTTTACCACTTTGACTTGACCTTGACCATATACTTTGACCGTTGACTCGACTTTGGACGTTGGACTGTTATTAGACCTCTTTGACCCTCTCGACTATTAAAGACCGTTAGTTGGTCGAGTGGTTTGGGCCTTGTGTTAATGGGCTCGTGTAGTGGACTTGGGCTTAGGCCTAGTTTTCCTATTTTGATCTTTTGGACCACTTGTGGTCTGAATTAACCTTTAGTTCCTTCTACAAAGTTGTATATATTCATAAGACTTAGCTAATGGACTGTAGAATGAATCTAATTGGATTAGTAAACTTTAGATATGCTAAAGATAGATAATAAAAATGTGTAGAACCATAAATGAACTTAGAACTATTAAATAGTTCACTTAACCTATAACTAGTGAATTGTATGAGATTATGTTATGAGCCTTGTGTGAGCCTTTTGGCTAATCATTAGAGTGCTTGTGTGATTAACGGTTAATCTTTATTAACAATGAACGATCTAAAGAATGAACCAGTGGATTATGGATCTCAAGGTATGCGAGGCTTGTCATCAAAAGAGGTGGGAATCAATAACGAACTCTCTTGTATTCATTATTGTTTTACAAATCTATCTTTTGTGAAATCCATGCATATCTTTGTTACTATATGATAGTGTATGCATGTATTATCTGTGTGTAATACAAACTAGTTTTCTTTTAAATTTTGGGATGGGCTTGGATCTTTAGAAACAACTAACATCGTGTTTTGGGAGTATTTACTTATTTTTCAAAATGTGATTCTTTCCATTGGATCGAAGCGGTTACATTCTTTATTATTTGTTAGCATGAAAGGGAGAAGGTTTCCTTTTGATTGGTGTGAGATGTGTGCCCCCAAATGTTATACCTAATTTATGCAAACCTAGATAGGCCTCGTTGGGTTGAATATTATATAGGTCTGGTTTTAATTTGGCCATTATATTTTCCCTATTTTTGTACGGGGCAACGCATGTCTCATATGTGAATGTTTACTTGTTTCTTTTATATTACTTTCAAAAGTTATTATATTATTTTTGGTGTTTAGAGAGAGTGATGTTGAGAATCTTATATAAGATTGTTGGATTTACGCGGTGTATATGGCTCGCACCGTGTAAGCACTCCGATCGGATATAATGTTGTTACCATTAGTTTCTTTGGATACTTGCTATGTAGAGTGCGCGTAGAATAAGGCATCGTAAGGTACATCGTTTATGACTTGGGGACGGAAACCTCGGGCGCTTTAATGATCATTGAAGAGTCTACAACAGTCATGCCTTGCTACTCCGAAGGAAGACGTCGCTCAACTATTATTTATGTTGTGAATGTGTGCCGCAAGATTGGTTGGTAGAACTTTATAATTCAGTACACTTATTATCTTATTTATGTTTTATCTGTTTTCCGTATTTTATCGGTTTTCAGTAAAACCTGCATTGTCTTCAAATCATTCTAGTGATTACTTGAAAGTTAGTTATTATTTCTACCGGGCACCCCTTTTAGGGATGATGTGCTCACCCATTCCCACTTTCAGTTTCAGAGAAAGATCAAGATGTGCACGCGACGTTGTAAGCTTCGAGGAGTTGGTTTCATTAGTTGGTTAGCTTCCGCTATGTTTACGTTGTTGTATATTGTATTTGTAAACCAACTCACTATTAAATATGTATCACTTGAGAGGAGTTCTTGTATTTATTTCAGAGAGGGTTTAGATTCGGGTTAATCTTTGTTTAGAACTTCTTTCTTAATGTTTAAATAGATGTATTAGATCGTTAGTGCCGAGTTTTTAGTTGATCTCTTGGATTAGTCAGTTGTTAGCTTAGGGGCGCTAATCTCGCATAACTTTTCGACACCTATCTAGTGATACTATTCTCGTAACTAGATCTTTGTTAGATTAATTTCTATTAATTAAAATCCACGTTAACTAATCGAGTCATTAGAGGTTAAATCATGTCTTGACGGGTCTAATAGCGTTGACGAACTTGAGGGTCGTTACATTTTGATACCAACACTGTAGCGCACCCTAATCTAGCAGCTGACTAATCCAAGATATTAACAAGAAAATGAGGCACTAACGATCTAAACATTTAATTAAAACACTAAGAAAGAAGTTCTAAACAAAGATTAACCCGAATCTAAACCCTCTCTGAAATAAATACAAAAACTCCTCTCAAGTGATACATATTTAATAATGAGTTGGTTTACAAATAGAATATAAACACAAATTAATATAGCGGAAGCTAGCCAACTAACGAAACCAACTCCTCGAAGCCTTTATCGCCACGTGCACATCTTGAATTTGTCTCTGAAACGAAAGTGGGAATGGGTGAGCACATCATCCCTATAAGGGGTGCCCAAGCAGAAATAACAACTAACTTTCGAGTAATCACTAGAATGATTTATAGACAATGCAGGTTTTGGTAAAAACGATAAAACGCGGAAAAACAGATAAAGCATATTAAAATAATAAGTTGTACTGAAATATAAAGTTCTACCAGCATTAAACCGGCATACATTCACAACATAAGTAATAGTTGAGCGACGTCTTCCTTCAGAGTAGCAAAGCATGAATGTTGCGGATTCTTCAATGATCATTAAAGCGCCCATGAGGTTTCCGTCCTCAAGTCATAAACGATGTGTACCTTAATAAGACCTTATTCTACGCGCACTCTACATAACAAGTATCCAAAGAGATCTAATGGTAACAACATTATATCCGATCAAGTGCTTACACAAAGGAGATCCCCTTTACCATCCCCGCGTAGAATCCAACAATCTTATATAAGATTCTCAACATCATTCTCTCTAAACACCAAAACATAATATAATAGCTTTTGAAAGTAATTTAAAAGAAAGAGTAAACATTCCACGTGTGAGACATGCGTTGTCCGTATGTAAATAGGGAAAGTAATATTCGGTAACACGAGTACATACCTAGATAGTTTATTAGTTGGCAGCAATTTTCACTCCTTTAGCGCATAAATATAGATATAACTTTGAGGCAACCACATCACACACCAATCAAAATGAACCTTCTCCTTTTCATGCTTACAATAAGTAAAGAATGTAACCACTTTCCAGTCAATGGAAAGAATCACTTTTTTCAAGATAAGTAAATACTCCCAAAACACAAATATTAGTTGTTTCAAAAGATCCAACCCCATCCCAAAATGTAAAAGAAAACTATTTTGCATTACACACAAATAATACATGCATACACATATCATATACTAGCAAAGATATGCATGCCTTTCGCAATATAAATATATTTATAAAACAATAATGAATACAAGAGAGTTCGTTATCAATTCCCACCTCTTTTGATGACAAGCCTCGCCTACCTTGAGATCCACAATCTACTGGTTCATATTTGAATCGATCGTTGTTAATACAGACTAATTGTTAATTACACAAGCACTCAAAGAATTAGCCAAAAGGCTCATACAAGGCTCATAACACACTGTCATACAAATCTCTAGTTATAGATTAAGTGAAATATCTAATGGTTCTAAACCCAATTATGGTTCTACATATTTTCATTATCTATCCTTAGCACATCTAAAGGTTTATTAATTCAATTAGATTAGTTCTGTAGTCTAATGATAGGTCTTACGAATATCTATAACTTTGTAGAAGGAACCAAAGGCTATTTCGGACCATAAAGGTCCAAGTTATAAAAGTAGAAAAACTATGTCCAAGCCCAAGTCCACTAAACCAAGTCCATTACACAAGCCCTTGGTCAACCGGTCAATCGACAGTCTCTAACGGTCAATGGGGTCGTCTAACAATAAACGCTACCAAGGTCATGTCCAGTCAAACGGGTCAACACGGTTAAGATCCACCGAGTCAAGACTGGTTAGGTCCGGTTAATGAGTCAAATCGAGTTAGGCTGATTCATCTCGTCGATATTCTAAGTCATTTAAGGATGAGTCGACCGACAACCGACTAGGATGAATAATAGGCCAAATGCCTAAGCCAAACTTCTAAAGCATAATCAAAACACAAAAGCATACACACAATCTCTATCAACTTATTTCCCAAGCTTGAATCAAAACCAACCATTACAATCTGACTAAGACATAACTTCTTCACATTCAATTAAACTTCTACCATAACCTCTTACCATCATTAACAACAACTTCTCACAAAGAACTCAACTTCTCTTCATTATCGGTCATAACCAATTCCGGTTTCACAACTTCACTATCTTCATCTGCAGATTCAATACAACATTTGTCTTAACATACATCGTTGCATAACTTCCCAAGACATAATCTTCATTGTAATTGTAGCTTCGTATCAGTTAAATATCATCAGCATCTGACCACCAATATCTGTACCTTATATATCCATCTCCATACACAATCTATTCAGTTCTACAATCTTTCTACAAACCACCAACACCAGCCACTCCTACTTGTACTACAATTACAATTCTAACAATCGCAACACCCATCACTGTTTCATTCACTCTATAAAATCACCACCACCAATTGCATACCTCATATCTTACTCAGACAATACTCATCACCATTGCTTCCATTTCACTTCATCTTAGAAAAGTAGTGCAACAACACTTAATCTAAAACAGCATCACCAAAACTGCAGCCACTACAATCAAATGCCTCCGCAACTCCTAACTAACACAACCAAGACCACCAGTTTCATCATTAAGCCATAGAATCTACAGTTTTAACTCACACGCTTTACAACTCAGCTGCACCACCAGCACCGATTCATCATCAGTTCAACACGCCACCACTATGACTCCATTTTCATATACACTACATATGTACAACCAAACTCCATCCCAACTGCCACTGCATAACACCAGTAATTCAACCTAGCCATAACTTCTCAAATACACTGACAACAACTCAGTCCTCATCTCCCAATTCTTACAGAAATTTCATCCAACAATTCTTCAATGTTTCCTCCCTTCTCAACAACTTCCACGATAGCAGTAATACCACCAGACTCCATCTGAGAGTCTCAAACTTCAGTTATTCTTCAACACCTCATCTAATTCATTTTCTTCATCTGCAGATTCCAACTCAAACACCCTAATTCACAACAAACCCTAACTTCTGAATTTGGGGAAGAACAAGGGAAAACCCTAATTCTATATGAAACCAAAATTAAACTCAATATACTCATCTCTACCTTAAATTAAGACCAAACCACTTATAATCAATCACTACAAAGCAATTTCATAAAGAAATATCAATCCATTCGAAACAATTTGACATTCAAATTAATGAACCCTAATTTACCTTTTCCTTGTAAATCTGAATCAACTACTTGAATCAACATCACCACCATCATCTACTCCTCGATCGTACTCAACTCTTCTTAATTCTTCATCCTCAAAACCGAACTCTAACTATCAATCCTCAGTAGCATCAGTTCATTCTTCTCCCGTAACTAAATCAACTTAAACATCACACCATCTTCTTCATTCATTGATCTAACTAACTTTCTATGAACAACTCGCACAAGAATGACTCAGTTCTTCTGAACTGAGATCGACATAAAGAAGGAGAAGAGGAACAGAGAAGAAGATGAAAGAAGAAGGAAAGAGAATAAGAACAGAGAAATGATTTTCTCTCGACACGTTTGGTGAAGATAAGGCCAACGAAATTATTAAGACACCCACGCTTTGGATAAGGGCAGCCAGGTCGGTCTAAGGCAAGATTACTATTTTTCCCCACACCCTAATCTGATGATATCTTATGCGTCCGGTATCTGAATAACACGTTCAAGTAGTCTAATTCGCATAACTTTTCGAGACCTATTCAATGATACTAGTTTTGTATCTAGATCGTTGTTAGATTAATTTCTATTAATTAACGTTCATGTTAATCAAATCGATTCATTAACGGCTAAATCGTGTCTTGACTGGTCTAATAGCGTTGACGAGCTTGAGGCTCGTTACATTCTCCCCACCTTATATCATTTTCGTCCTCGAAAATCGATCCACCATATAGTCTTTAAAACTCCCCACCTCATAGAGAATTACCATCTCTCGACTACATGCAAGTATTGTTCATACTTACAAACGCGCGAAGGTAACTCATTTTAAATGAGTTCGAAGCAGACAAGAAGAAATACAACCTATATGGTTTTCTACAACTAAAATCTATAATTTGTAGCTCTAGGTTCAACTACACTAGATATGTAAGTATAGGTTCTCCGCGCTAAAATATATAGTCTAGTATTAAATAATTTATCAATTTGATGTAATTCCATATTTGTTATTTATTTCCATATAACTAATCTTACATTTTTTTATTATTATGATTATTATTTTCCAATTAATATTTAAATCTTACATTTTTATATATTTAAAACTTTTAATGAATTTAAATCGTTTTATCAAAATTAAATCCTTCTAAGTTCTAATACAAATTTACCTATTCATTTAATCTTTTTACGTTAATATATTCTAATACTTTTCATTAAACACATATTACTCAAATAATATATATTTCTACTTTCCTAAACTCAATTTAATTTTATACTAATAGATATATAAATTGATTTCTTTATTAAATATATCTGTTATTTTAATTTACTGTTGTACAATATATAAATCTTCAAATATTATCTACTTTAAATCTGTTAATAACATAATTATTGAAATACTATTATCAGTAGTGTTACTTTTCTCTCTATCTTTATGATTATCGTTATGTTTATTGCTAGTCTTGTTGGTGATGAGTGCCAAATATTGCATATTTCTACGTCTATTTATTGGCATTTAACTCATCTTTTGTGCTCAAGAATCAGATATTATCCCAGATTCTGTGTTTTCTTTGTTTTCAAGAATAAATATTTGTATTAATTAATTTTGTGTTTTTAGGTAATAAATAAAGTTCGGAGAATCGGAGGAGCCAAAAGAGCAGAAAATTGGAGACAAGCGTCTATGGAACAGAAAGCCAAAGCCCGCGCGCGCATCAGTTGCAACCCAACAAGGAGAAACCCATTTCAAGACATGGGCTTGAGATATCCGACCCGGATCCGAGTCCGTCCCCTCTGAGTCGTCAGATTTGCTCCTTAGACATCCAACGCTCGCTCCGCCTTCCTCATCAAATCTCGATGTACCCGCTTCACACCGCAACTACCTATATCAGCCCCTTATCCATCGACCCATCTTCTTCTTTTCTTTCTTTCTCTTTCCCCTCACCCCGACAGTTGCAGAGCAACTCCACCTCTCTTCTCCCAAACCTCCTTCACCCGACCAAAGAGCCATCACCACTACCTCCATACCCCGACAGTAACCAACCACACCACCACCTCCCCCTAGCTTCTCTTTATCTCACTCATAGCTTCTTCCCTAGAAGCTATGTCTGAGATAAGAAGAACTAGGGTTAGGTTTTTGTTCAATCAAATCAAGGGAACAGCAAGGAAAGCTCAGAGCCGATTAATCAGAGCAGACAATGATTCAGAGAGTATGGGTGAGAGTGTTTTTCATTTAATTTCTGTTTTATAGAGAACTAGGGTTTTGGGTATTTTTGCAGGTATAAATAGAGGGGAACTGTGTGTGTTAGAGGCATTCCTGGGCTAGCCAGAGCACCATAGTAGTTTAATTTGTGTTTTATTGTATCTTAATTATGTTCTAATTTCCTTGACTAGGGTGTTGTTGAAACCCCGATAATTATGCTAAGTTATTCATCTGAAAGTTGTGTTCTTGTCATGCTTTATGGTTTTAGAAATATTGAACTAGCTAATTGAGCACATGAACCTGTGATAGAGTGTACTGTAAGAAGACACTCTATACTAGGGGGGAGTGTGTGAGATTGGCCAATTCCTTTATCCATGGTATTCTTCCCTGGAATGAATCAAGAGTATAGTTTGATTAGGAATTGCCTTAGCATAGGATCAGGTGGTGGATTCACCACCCTAGTGCTCTTTCCCTATTTGGTTACAACCTTTTGCACCTTAGTTTAGAGTCACAGCAACTCAACCTCTGTCGTTTCGACAAACCTACATCTGTGTTACACACTTGCTAGAATTCAGTTAAGCCAAGCCATTAGATCATCTTAAGCACCACAAGTCTCTGTGTATCGACCTGTACTTACCACGCCTCCAACAGGCGTTGTGCACTTGCAGTTTAAGACGTAGGAAATCAACTTTTACAAGCCTACCAAGTTTTTGGCGCCGCTGCCGGGGACTTGGCGTGTGCCCTGTTGATCCATTTCTTGCTTCACTGAAATCCATTTCACCCTTGTACATATTAACTTTGCATTATTGCTTTTAGTCTTTTATTAGTATAACTTAGCTTAAATTCTTTGTTTTATTTTACATTTCGCACTCGTCATTCTATCTCGTTATTGCATCATCACATCTCGTAATTTTCCTTTTATTCTTGTGTAACGTGTAGTGTAACTTGTAGTCATCATAACCCCGTATTTGTAGTCATCATAACTAGTAGTGTCACTTAGTGTAATTATTCTTGTTACATCTGTAGCTTAGTATAATCCATTTGTTTTTGCATTTGATTCATCTCATTTGCATCTTAGCTTTGTAATCTGAGCTATAAGCATCATTGCCCTGTAGCTTAGTGTCACTTGTAGCTCTTATTCCCTGGCAGTCCAATAAGCATAACAACTATTGCTTTTTCCCCCTGTGACAGTCCAAAACACTCTCAGTTGCTTATTCCAGTGTTAAAATTCATTCCATCTGCTATAACTTGCACCTTCTGGGAACTGATATTGCTCTGCTGAGTAAACAGTGCCTGCAAAGCTGTTGTGAAAGCCGAGGCAAGGAAGCGCAATTATTAACAAGAGCGGCCCAAACAGTTAGCAAGCAAACTTCGGTGGAAGTCAACCGAGTAAGTTGACACCACGTAACCCGTTGAGCTAAGTTGCTGGTGCACTTAGCATTTCCTTCACTGTTAACCACACTTTCACTCATAGAATGATAAGCATGCTAAGACCTTGAATGCTAGACCTTGAATCTGTTAACCTGTTGAGATAAGCATTTTCACTCATTGAATGTTAACCTGTTGAGATAAGCATGCTAGACCTTGAATGAATGAATGAATGATAGTATGTATGCTTGCTTGTTGACCTTGTGCCTAAACCCAGTTGATACAACTTGCTCTGTGCTTATCACAAACCCTTAGCTTCAACATAATCTGTGCTCAGCTCCAGCCCCTGTAGCTATTGAGCTTGAGTAGCAATCTTGTGACCTTGTTGAGCTGTGAATGAGCCATAACAAGCATATTGTAGTACCCTGTGTTATCTGCTGAACCTTGTGTGTGCCCTGAGCATCCCCTACTAATCATAATGTTCATATGAGTGGCTCCTTGGTAGTTAAATTGTAAGCATGTTAGCTGAGTATGTTGTGACCTTGTGCTGAGTTGTATGAGTGTATGCGTAAATCTATCACATCTATGAGCTTGTATCATCCAGTGCATTACTAAGCATCTTCACCTCGTGAGCGGTTACTCCTCGAAGTCTCAGGTGTGTTTGAGTGCTCTCAGGTTGTACTTTGTTCAACTGTTGCATCCGCTGACCCAGCTGAACCTTGCACACTCTAAGCATAACCCGAGCATAACCCCGACCCCGTGGTCGCTTGCCTTGGCCGATCGCCGCTGGTGCTCAACCTTGACCTTGTGCCGCTTCTTGAATATGTGAACCATGCCTCGCATAATGCACTAGCCATCTTGCAATCACCACTTTGTGATATTTTCATCCTGTTCATCCGTAGCATCCGTGTGACCTTGTTAACATCATATGTGCATCTGTGCATTTCAAGAATAGCCGAATAGTTGTATATGAGTAGCTTGCTGAGTTGTGCTTCATGTCCATTTATGCATCTGCCATGTACACCTTACTCCTGCCAAATTGTGCTGTGTACAAAACCTGCCCAGTGTTGTGCTTTGCTATTCTGTGCCTACCTGTGCTTGTAAGCCTGCAAATCTGAGTGATACACTATTGTGTGATCTATGATCCAAACTTGAGCATGCTCTGTGAAAACTGGTTAACCAATCTGTCCTGGAATTCCTGTGCTGTGCACACATTGCATTGTTCTGTGCTGTGTACTCTGCAAAAGCAACAACAAGCTCCCATGTATGCTGCAATATTGTGATTACCTGTGTGCTGTGTCATTTTGAGAGTTTGTGTTCATCTGACCTGTGCACTCTACACATTGTCTGTGCACCTACATAAGCTGTGTTCATTTGCCAAGCTGTACTTGAGCTCATAACCCTCACACAACCTGTGCTGAGCATAAACCAGCCTAAGCTGTGCTGTGTAAACCCTTGCTCAAACACTCTGCCCACAATAAACCAAAACTTTTCACATACCTGGGCTCTGCAATAAACCAAACTGAAGCCCAATAAACCAAATAGAAGCCCAAAAACAAAACCAAACTAAACCCCTTTTAAACCAAAACTGAGGCCTGTTGTACAACAACTGGGCTCAACCTAGGCTTTGCACAATTACTGGGCTGTGCAGCTACATAACCTGGGCCTTACAAAAACCAAAACTGAGCCCATGATAATCGGGCCGTGGAAAACAATCGGGCTTTGCATCACTTGGGCTTAGCTTCCTGTTTTGAGACATCATTGGTTTTACATGCTTGATGTGTGCTAGGCTATTTGAGTTGCTAGATCATGTCAGGATTTTGGTCTGCAACTGGGGATGGAAACAAATCCATCAGAGAACTTGCTTATGGGCATGATTCATGTTATGAACCACCTACAGACCATGATGTCACTAGTTTTAGGGATTATTATGAACCTTTTCTAGGTCATGAGCCTCAATATGAAAACCCTAATCATCATGCACACATGTATCAATCACCACAAGTGGGGAGTTGAACAATTTTATACTCCCCCGACCTCGTATATGCACTCAGTGGAAGAAAACCTCATAGAGCAAAACAATGCTAGGTTTGAATTGAATGCAATGCATGATCATTCATATAACAACATGTATGAGTTTCCCTTGTGTAGTGAACCATGTGCACAACCATATAATGATCATTCATATGAAACATGCATACCCACTATTGAAGACTCTCCTTCCATTGAACAATGTTACATGTTCTTAAAGATGAACCTGATTCATTTAGAAAAAGAAGAATGGAGGGAAGTTCATGATAGGATGATTGTTATCCCTAATAAAGAAAATCTTGAAAATAGTGTTTCTATTCCTACTCATGCAACTAACACTGAACATGAACCTAATCTAGAGGTAAATGAGTACACTAGAAATGCTACAATTTTGAATAGGGAAATGCATTTTTGTTATGAGGATGATGATGATGATGAATATGATATGTTAGAAGAGCATGTGCGAGCTGAAAATATGATGGAATCTTTGGGTTCAGAAACATTTAGCTTCTCTTCTGTGAACCCTATGAATGATGCTTCTCTTAATAATCATACATGTGATGCGGATTTGGGGCCTGTGCATTTGTCCAGTGAAAGTGAGCATGCTATATTACTGTTTCTTCCGATTATGTCATACATGAGAATGAACTTTTGAGTAATGATGATTATGACATGGAGATTGATGAACTGTTTTATGCAAGTGAACATGATTTTTCTAATTCTCAGCCTAGGTCACAATGTGAAGTTTCTTGTGATCTCCCCATGCATGAAACTGAAGTTGTAGATGATGATTATGGACTAGGGCTTGTAGAAATGTTTTATGAACATGAGGATGTTACAACACTTGTAGATGATTTGGGAGATATTGTTGTGAGTGATATCATTACTCTTGAGCTCACACATGTGAACAACTTAGACAAACCCAACATCATGCCCATGTCACAGATCCTGTTAGATTTCCACCCAACATAGGTGTAGTTTGTAACAAAATTGCAAAACCAACTTTTCTGAGAGTTCCTAATTTAGGCCTAGAGCTTTGTACTTCCCAAGTCCTCTTGGACTATTTTGCATCAAAGTATAACACTTTTAAGGAGCCACAGTTGGAATATGTATGTCTGCCTGTTCTTAGCAAAACTCATTTTGAGTTAGACCTTGTGCATGATGTACCTCTAAAATTACAAGATTTTGTGCTCAAAACCACATCTGTTGACAAGTTTAGGTTTGGGGGAAAATCATTCTCATATGCAGTCTTACTTGCACTCTCATGTTATATTTGTGTAAGGTTTGTTGATGTCTCTCGCATACCGTCTTTTGGGTTGATCCTCAACTCTTTAGATTTTTGGTGTATGGTGAATTTTCCTTGTATATAATCCAGTAGGACTTGTTAATATTTTCTTTCTTGAATCGGTTGAGTCTTCTTGTGCATATATTGTGCTAATCCGATATGATCTCCGCTGAGAATGTTGGATTCTAGCCTTAACTAATGAAGCTCTAACCTTGCTCCCACCGACATCCGGTAATCTCTTCCCTTTTCTCTTATCAGCATAGTTCTCTTGGTATGTGACTGTTTAAAATTTTATCATTTGTTGACACATTGAGGACAATGTTTGATTTAGGTTTGGGGGTGCATTTGCATATAGAGTTTTTAATATTTTATTTAAAAAAAAAAAAAAAAAAAAAAAAAAAACATTTCAAAACTTTTTGCAAATAAAAACCTCCAACTTTTAGAGATTTTAGAGTCACTAGCATGCTTCTAGTTATGTTTACATAGAGAGTCTGACCGAAATAACAGAAATTGGAAGTACTGGAAAACGCAATCGGGTTTCTTAGTTGATTAGAGCGTTAAAGTTGGATTTAACCATACCGGAGAGCGAATTAGGTCTTTGTTTAGATATTCGGTAGTAGAATTGTGATCACCCATAGTGGAGACTACCCATTTTACATCAAGTGAGGCACCAACCTTCAATTTTTTGCAACTTTCTAGAAAAGTGTTAGAGTGTGTGTCACCATACGTCAATTCCGGGTAGGAATGGTGAGCTACCCAACTTCGCACTACTTTTGATCTCTTGAGTGTTAATTTTTGTCAATCATGAGGGTGACGTCTAAAGATGAAAACTCCTTCTAAATATCGATTTGCAGTTAGCATCACTCTCTCTCTCAATCAACAGACCCATAGAAACACATCATCGTCAGCAAGCGGAGCAACATCAGAATATTTGAAGGAAAAGTTGATATAGTCCAAGGTTTACGTGCAAAGAAAAGAAAAGAAGATGAGAATTAATGAAGTTTGTGAAAAATTGAGTTTTATTGTAATTCTAAAAAAAAAAAAAAAAAAAATTCAAGTTTTTGTAAAGTTCAGAAGTTCGTCATCAACAGCGAAGACCGAAGATTGAAGACATTTCTATGGTTCCTATGAGAGGATGATGTTAATTGCCGATCGGGTGAGAAGGTAATTGAGTACTCCCATCCTTGCTAATGGTTGATTTCCTTTCTTAGAGATCATCAGAAAAGATTCTTTTTGTCCACACTTCTGTGGAGTCTCCAGAAATTATTTCGGAAGGTTATCCTTCTTACCTTCAACGTGTGCAGGATTTCTCTCTTTATTCCTACCTGCACGCATGAGAGACGAAAAAAGCGGTCTTTTTGAGTGCAATTATCATAAAACCCTAATGGTGAGGCGAAGTCGAGGCTTATGATCACAATCGAATCCGAATTCTTTCATATGGTATGGTTACTTCTCGCTCAAAGACTTAAGGATGAGAATGCATTCTTTGGTAGTTCTAACTTCTTGTTACTAGCATGCAGAAACTCTATGTCCTCATAGCTCCTTGGATGCTTGAGACTCTTTTACACTCTGAAGTTGGAGAAGGTTTTGTGGGTACACCTCTGGTAAACCCTCACGAGACTACAACTCGTCCACTAGGGACACCTAGGGGTTTAAAGGCTTAGTGCATACGCTAAATGCATTCGAGAGACGCGATAGGGGTATAGTTAGGATTTCTTAATTTCTGTTTCACTTGAGGACAAGTAAAATTCAGGTTTGGGGGTATTTGATGAGTGCCAAATATTGCATATTTCTACGTCTATTTATTGGCATTTAACTCATCTTTTGCGCTCAAGAATTAGATATTATCCCAGATTCTGTGTTTTCTTTGTTTTCAAGAATAAATATTTGTATTAATTAATTTTGTGTTTTTAGGTAATAAATAAAGTTCGGAGAATCTGAGGAGCCAAAAGAGCAGAAAATTGGAGACAAGCGTCTATGGAACAAAGCCAAAGCCCGCGCGCGCATCAGTTGCAACCCAACAAGGAGAAACCCATTTCAAGACATGGGCTTGAGCTATCCGACCCGGATCCGAGTCCGTCCCCTCTGAGTCGTCAGATTTGCTCCTTAGACATCCAACGCCGCTCCGCCTTCCTCATCAAATCTCGTTGTACCCGCTTCACACCGCAACTACCTATATCAGCCCCTTATCCATCGACCCATCTTCTTCTTTTCTTTCTTTCTCTTTCCCCTCACCCCCGATGGGGGTTGCGAGCAACTCCACCTCTCTTCTCCCATACCTCCTTCACCCGACCAACAACCATCACCACTACCTCCATACCCCGACGTAACCAACCACACCACCACCCTCCCCCTAGCTTCTCTTTATCTCACTCATAGCTTCTTCCCTAGAAGCTATGTCTCGAGATAAGAAGAACTAGGGTTAGGTTTTTGTTCAATCAAATCAAGGGAATAAACAAGGAAAGCTCGTGAGCCGATTAATCGGAGAGCGGACAATGATTCGAGAGTATGGGTGAGAGTGTTTTTCATTTAATTTCTGTTTTATAGAGAACTAGGGTTTTGGGTATTTTTGCGGGTATAAATAGAGGGGAACCGTGTGTGTTAGAGGCATGCCCGGGCCAGCGAGCACCATAGTAGTTTAATTTGTGTTTTATTGTATCTTAATTATGTTCTAATTTCCTTGACTAGGTGTTGTTGAAACCCCGATAATTATGCTAAGTTATTCATCCGAAAGTTGTGTTCTTGTCATGCTTTATGGTTTTAGAAATATTGAACTAGCTAATTGAGCACATGAACCGTGATAGAGTGTACTTCGTAAGAAGACACTCTATACTAGGGGGAGTGTGTGAGATTGGCCAATTCCTTATCCATGGTATTCTTCCCGGAATGAATCAAGAGTATAGTTTGATTAGGAATTGCCTTAGCATAGGATCAGGTGGTGGATTCACCACCCTAGTGCTCTTTCCTATTTGGTTACAACCTTTTGCACCTTAGTTTAGAGTCACAAGAACTCAACCTCGTCGTTTCGACAAACCTACATCTGTGTTACACACTTGCTAGAATTCAGTTAAGCCAAGCCATTAGATCATCTTAAGCACCACAAGTCTCTGTGGATCGACCTGTACTTGCCACGCCTCCAACAGGCGTTGTGCACTTGCAGTTTAAGACGTAGGAAATCAACTTTTACAAGCCTACCAGTTGGTACGCTAAGTCTTAATTTTCTAAGTATGATTTTACATTCACGTAACGATTATAATTGACATCGAGTCTGTACAGTAGCTATATCTTATTATATATTAGCGTTGGCAACTTAATATTATTTCAATTTGAGTCTGCATAAAATTATGATGTGTTCTAATAGTCTTTACATTGTGCTATTACTACAAAGTATCTTATTCCTATCCAAATTTACTCTCCTTTAAGTCTAGCATTATACTAAATATCCAAATACTATTATTACATCTCCAAGTGTATTTGTTTAATTTAATGATTTACTAAATCAGTTATTGAACTAAAAATAATTTGGGTACAAGATTACTAACAATTTAGTCTTTTTATTTTACGCAATATATCTGCACGTTCTTAAGTCTAACCTAATAAATCGTATATTATCTATCTGGTTTCAATACACAAGAATGTATTTTTAATTTTTATTTAATTACAAAATCTGACTGTAGATGATTACTTATAATTTTGCGTAGCTACTTGATCCAAATTATTACTTTTATCGTTATATATTTACTAAAAAGTTTTAATTAAATAAAGTTCAATACAATACAATTTGATAAGTGTTAATATTACTTTTGTTATGATTATTAGGGATCTTATTATCATTTATTACTATTAACACCGATGGTCGAACTATTATCTTAATTACCTTTACAATTTAACTTCACTTCTAATTTAATAGATTAATGGTTCTAATTAAGGTCAAGAGTACTCTATTAGTTTCTAATTAAAATTGGGACCTATCGATTAACTAATAGAAGCAAGTTCTCCTTTCACGAATGGTAATCCATGCATGTAGTTGCCCTGTCTAGGCTGATCAGACTAACAATGCTTTCCTACGGCCAAAAGACGACGCAAACATATCCGAATTACAAACCTCACTATTCTCCAGTGCTAGATTATTTAGGTGTTAAATAACTGAGACTAATAAATCTCTAATTTCCTATTGAAATTTCTATCTTATACTACAATTGGTTTCAGCCTAAAATTTTTACTTCATAAATATATACACACAATACAAGAAGCAAGCAATCAACATGCTGAACAAGTCAATCAATCAATTAAAATATTTTAGTTCTTTATTGTTTTTAGTAAATATATAAGGGCAACCAGGCGGTTTAGATGCAAAATTGACTATTTTTCCCAAAATACAACTCTTGTGATATCTTCTTCGTCCGGTATTCGGATGCAACGTTCGAGTAGTCTATCTCGCATAACTTTTCGACACCTATCTAGTGATACTATTCTCTTAACTAGATCGTTGTTAGATTAATTTTTATTAATTAAAATCCACGTTAACTAATCGAGTTATTAGCGGTTAAATCGTGTCTTGACGGGTCTAATAGAGTTGACGAACTTGAGGGTCGTTACAATTTTAACAATTGTCACCCACTTCATTATATTAAATATCATAATTGTTCTTGGGTTTGGACTAGTATATGCTCTGGTTTAGAAATCCTTAAATAACATTCTATGTGGGAAGTTCGAAATGGAACCAACATTCTTGCTTTTAGGGACAAATGGATTTACCAAATCGACCCTCTATGTGTTACGAACCCTAACCCTTATTATACGGTTAGTGATTTCATAAACGCCTCTACCAATTCTTGGAATCAGGAAATGATTGAGTCTTTCTTCATCCCTGAGAATTCTAGCAAGATCCTAAACACTAGAATTCCAATGTCCGGTTTGAGATAGGTTGATTTGGCCTTACACTAAGAATGGTATATTTTCAAGGTTAAATCTGTTATAGAGTTATATCTAGTACATCTAGTACCAAAGTATTTATACTCCAGTCACTTATACTACTTATAAATCCATTTGGAGCCTGCCGGTTTTGCCTAAGATTCGGTTATTTTTGTGGAAATGCTATGAGAATATATTACCTTCTAAGGTTCGAATAGGTAGACATAATCCTAATCATAATCTCATTGGTAAAGATGTGTGATATCCATGAATTTGAAATCATTGAGCATATTTTTTTACATTGCAATTTCTCTAATTCGTATGGAATCGGTCCCATGGGGCAGCCATGTCTTTCAGTTTGCTAACTCGTTTATCTCCATTAAGGATTGGGTGAAAGGTCTTCTTGATAGTAATCTGTCTACAGACCTGAAATGTGCTATCAGTACAACATCATGGAGTATTTGGAGAGATAGATGCATGTATGTGTTTCAAAATTTGAGATTGAATAAGGAAACCACAGCTAGGCAGTCAATTAAGCTAGTCAATGATATGCAGATAGCTGCTTCTGCACCTTCTAATAATGCTTCCATAAACAATGTTATCTCCAATGCCATAAGACATCCTGTCACAGATTCTTTGCCCTCTGAATGTGTTTTAATTTTCTGTGATGCTGCTTATGACACAAACACTAACAGTGCTGGACTTGGAATTGTGACATATAATTTGGCAGGTCAATAAAATGGGTGCAAAATCCAACCAGCAGTAACTAGAGACGCGGAGGAAGCTGAAAGCCCAAGAATAGAAACTTAGAGAAGATCTGCATCTTAAGTGATTCTAGTAATTGCATTTCCTACTTACAAAATAAAAGCTACCAAACTAGTTGGTACAGTAGCTCGTTTCTAGATGACTGTGTTTTTTTATTAAGTGCTTTTCAATTTGTTGAATTTCAAAATATTTTTAGAAATTTTAATGGGTCTGTTGACACTGCAGCCAAATATTGTAAGAGGAAAAGAGTGATGGGTGAATGGTTGAGCAGTCAACCTCACTTTATCTCTCGATCTTTTGTACTCTGAATGCTTTCGATGAAAGTTCTTTTCTATCCAAAAAAAATGCTGAAAAAAGAAAATTCTTCTTGAAATAAAGACCGCAGCTATTCACAGGGCCATAAAAAGCTAGATACAGGGCCAGGTTTGATTGACTACAGTTAACGTGTAAGGACAAAAAAGCAATTTTTTTTGAAAAAGGAATATTGCGGTTTGACTTTTCCGTCTTCATTCCACAACCGTTCTCCGCCGCACCACCACCATGAACAACTGGAGTCCCAGATCCGAATATCTTCTTCTTCAACAGTACATTACACACTTCTAGTTATGGTCTTTACTATTCATCTAATCTCTTTCTCCGCTAACTTTATTTGTCATCGATTAGTAGTAGATTTTCTTCTCTCTGGTCTAGACTTCCATTGCTTGATAAATTATTTGGTTATGGAGTTGATTTAATTTACTAATTGGTAACAAAAATGATACTCCTCGAAATGAAATTGATAAGCTCCTTCTTGAAGTAAACAAAATCTTTGAAGAAGAAGGTGATTGGTCTTGAATGTTGAAGAGGTGTGGTAGCTTTTGCTACTATAGGGTTTCTTCAATCTACAATAGCTGATGCTTCTTGTTTAGGGGTTTGATGTGCTGAAGTTGTACCGCTAATGGCAACCACCATTATCAGTCAAGCGAACAATATCTCTTATTTCTTTTCACTTTCATTTAAACGAAACAATTAGTAAAGATAAACTGGGATTTGAAAAACGGTAAAATCAGTCTTTTCTATATTAGTAATTTATTAATGTAATTAGTTGAATGTCATTAACAAAGAGATAGATGGTGGTGGAGAACTAATTATGTCAACCATCCACGCCCATGGAGGAGCTCAACTCTCTCCAAGATGAAACCTGCCGTCTTTGTTGCAGATCCGGTGGTAGTTCATTTTCGTCCCTGAGAAGACGACGTGTGTTTATCAATTATAATTCGAACTCTTCAATTTTTGGCCCTGTATGAAAATTGGCCCTGTCAACAAGATTATGGCCCTGTGAATATCTGGGGTCTAAAAATTAAGCAACACTTTCAAGTTCGCTTCTGATCCTATTACTGGAGTTTAACAATATCTTTTTTGTTATAAACCAAGTTTATTTACTAAGATGCCCTTCGTGTCCAAGTTTAGGGTTTACATATCTTGGACACCAAGTCTTCTATCTATATAAATAGAGGCTTAAACATTGTATCTGACACACATATGAATAAGAATGTCTCTCTCTTCTTCTCCCTATTTTATGTCTCCTTCTCCTTTTATAAGACGTTATCACGCACGTCAGTCTAATCACCAAGCATATAATCATTTTTTTTTCATAATAGTTCATAATTGTATAAACTAAACCCTAGTTTTTTTTTTTTAATTAGGGTTAGTCTATTATATTTTATTTTGGTTTTACATCTTATTTGTACGAGCTAACTTTCTAGTTGGTTTCGCGTATAAATTATTTGATGTATAAGAGAATAGTTTTGTTCTTTTAAACATGTGCATTGATTTTCGTGTAGACTTGGATAATCAATACACTCATTATTATTGTTTTGAAGATGCACTACATAAGTTGCTGTAGAGTTTCTATTCCTTTCATGAAATTATAATCACCAAAAATTGGTGTTATCGTCACGTGCATGGTTGAAAAACCTACGGCCAATTAATTTTGGTATCTTTGTCTTTTAGACAAGGATCATGTGATTTACATATGGTTTCTATTTTTTATACAAGAAACCATTCTTTTACCTCAAAATAGGTTTCTAATCGATAACTAAAACGACAATATTTTTATTTTGTCGATACGAGTTTGATAAATCGTAAAAACCAATTTTGTGAATTTTCTCATGGGTTTCTATAATACAAGAGAAAATAGATTGGCATATTTTCTAAAATTTTGCCAATAATGGCTTTTTTTTTCCGTAGGAAGATAGATCGTTTCAAACAAATTTTACGATCAAATATGTATGGTTTTATCTAATAATAAACCATTGGTTTCTATTTTCCTTTACATGAAACCATTCATCAACTAGAAAGAGTGGATTTTATCTCTTCAAAGAAAATAACGATAATGATTTCTTTATATTCTCAAAAAGAAACATATAATTCATCTATATCGATCCCTAAATGATGAAATATCGTTATTATGGTATAAGCCAATCGTTAAATACCGATGAACGGGAATTTGATGCATTCTTTAAATATATTGAGCAATTTTAATTTTATTTTATTTTTTTCGATAATAATCTCCAAAATTGGATTTGTTCCACTTATAGTTGGACTTGGACACTAAAGATCAAGGGTGCTTTCGGCTTGTTAGCCAATATCATTAGTCCTTGTAGTGACTATATTGATCTTGATTTATTTATTTATTGATAAAGAAAGTGTCCAATAATTTCAATCTAAACCATTATCTCGTCCCTCGAGGTCACAAAATTGGAGATTTTATTTGCATATTTTTCCTGTAACCAATAAAATCCATGGTTGATCTTTAATTTGGATGAACTACAATTTTTTTTGGACATTTTTTTATGGCTTTTGAAATCAGTATCTACTGTCCAACGTGGTTTTCTTAAAATCCAAAAATTATTATAAGTATATGTCTACAATTAATCGGATAATACTTTACGAAACTTGAAGTTTTCGTATATGAGATGAAAAGATTTTTCGCCATAATCGGGGGGAGATTATACACTACTAGACTTGTGTAATTAACTTAAATGTTATATCAATTTCTCTCCCATCATAATCAAATCGATGTAGGCTGTCATTATATGATTGGCGTGAAATTTCTCATTTTGCTTTTATTTAAGTTTTTGTCTCTTAAGAGGAAATCCAGTCACATTTAGCAGATAAGTAGTGTTCTATAAGAGGCTACAGTTAGTACTCCAATTGAGTGTACCGAATTCACATTCTCAATTATAATATCTTCTCACTTGAATATGAGGAGATTATAATGTCCGCGGACGCTGGTATCAGTAATTGATTGAATTTACACTTGGGAATTGTGTTGGCTTATATCAAGCTAAATTATTGTCGAATATTCATTTAAAGTAGCTACTGAAATAAATGATGGTGGTTGTGAACCCCTCTGCAGAGAAATATCGACATATGTGATTGGTTGACATACAATCGAAATTAAGTTGGATTAATTTCTCAATTAACGCAATTTTTGGATCCAAAACTTTACACTTTAAAAATGCCAAGCCTATAAATTACAGGCTAGTGTAGTCATAATGCGTTATACGAGAAATTTTTCGTTGTAAAAACGATTTAAGGGTTTCATTTTTGCTCATACCCTAGGATTGATTGATTAATTGTTGCAATGCACTTGGCGTGGTAGTCTTTGACGGACTCGTATTGCATTTACACAAGTAATGTGATCGGAGTACATATTCAATTTGTAATCCTTGGAGGATTCAAATTATTTATATTCAGACAGCCACCTGATTCTATCATATCAGGTTTAACAATCCTTTATGTGTTTTTAGAATTTGGTATAAAACCAAGAATCCGGATTAATTAGTTGATGCTATCAACTATATAGGTCTCTTGAGGAGTCCTTAAAAACACAAAAATCCACGCGTTAGCAGCATGAATTCTATTTTTTTACTTTCTCTTTCTTAAATCTGCAGTTGGAATTATGCTAGCTTAAACTCTTCTTTAAGATAGACTAGAGTTATTATTTTGATGCTTATTTCTTGAAAACTCATGTAGTTGAGTTAGCATCGATAAATATGTCAAAAGTTGTACTCTTTTCCCTTGGCTTCAGGTTTTGTCCCATGTGGTTTTCCTGACAAGGTTTTAACGAGGCAACATCTCTGATGTTTAATTTTTTTATTTTATTTTTTTAATGTTGATATTTGTGCTCTTTTTCCTTCGTCCAAATTTTTTCCCATTGGGTTTTATTGGCAAGGTTTTAGTGAGACAATTTAATTCAATATGATGGTCATCCAAGGGGGAGTTGTATATATTTTGGTTGTCTAGTGGATGCCCACATTTGATTAAACCAAATCAACTTAATCATCTCCTAAGAATTTGGATTTCCTTCTAACAAATACGATTTTTGTTCACGTATGATAAGGTATTCATATCTTGGCACTTTGTTGAAGAAACCACATCAACTATTTCTGCAAATCATCTCCAAGAAATCAGCAATCCAAGACACAAGTACTTAATGTATCTGAAAGAAGCATGAAGACTCGAGAACACTACCATTAGAAGACTAACACAAACGAAGACTTCATCAACTGGAAGATTCTCACGAATGCATTACTATATTCAACATTCAAGAAATTCGTTCACCGAAATTAGGAAGTCTCGTCTCAAAGATTTGCAAAGCCAAGAATTTACTGAGGTACTCATCGGGGGGAGCACCATCGCATAAGGTGCATTCTGCTGGACTTATTGTGTTGTACTCTTTTTCCTTCATCAAGGTTTTTCCCACTGGGTTTTCCTTGTCAAGGTTTTAGTGAGGCAACATTTGCGTGTCCAAATCTTTTCTAAGTTTTATTAATTGTACTCTTTTCCCTTCGATCAGGTTTTGTCCTTTTGGAATTTCCTGACAAGGTTTTAACGAGGCAATTAGCTTAGACACAATGTCATCAGGGGGAGTGTTATAAACGTGTAATTATGTTAAGAATATCTAGGGTGAATCTCGATTATTATTGGGATGCCCTTGTGTCTAGCCCTATAAATAGAGGCTCTAATGTTTGTCGAAAATACTAATGAATAAGAAATCTCTCTCTCTTCTTCCCCTCTATTTTGTGTCTCCTTCTCTATTTTCTCCTTTTACAAGAATTATAACTTTTTTTTTTTAATTTTTTTTAAGCAAATGAACTATCCGACTATGTAAATATCTCATGTTAACCGATAACTACCCGTTGTTTAAATTGGGTCCGGTTTCGGATCCACAAAATTGGGAATCGAACCTTGAACCAACTAAAGTAATAGGGTCTGATTTCGGGTCCTATAGTACCCGTGAGGACTTGGAGTCATCGACATCCCTAGGTAATATGTCTTGTAGACATTTTAAGATGAATAAGATAACCTTATGAGAAGCTTATGCCATACATGAAGAGAAAGTTCGGTAGCGGTGGTTCCAACATATTATTATGGATATAAGTTGCGCATACATGTATCGTATTTTAGCCAGTGAATGAAAATTTTCTTTATTTGATGAACTTCAGAAGGAGAGAAAGGGTGATTTAGCATGTTCTCCTTCCATTGACAAGTATATGGATTAACAATATCACTAACCTGTATGCTTTAATATTTTAAAAAATAAAAATTAGTAAGTTTTCCACCAGGGATGGTCGGAGTCCAGTTATACCTTGCAAAATAAATATGGTGAACAATGAAAACAGATCAAAGATGATGCTGCTTTAGAAGTTATAAACCTTGCAATAATCTTTTAAGTTAAATATGCTTATGACAAACTAGCCAATATAAGTATTGAAGTACCTGTTCTTTAAATCTTTAAGTCAATTTGGAAGCTAAAGGTACCACCTAAAGTTGGTTTTTTCTTATGGACTTTGGCTCACTCTAGTCTGTCTACTAGAGATATGCTTAGAAGAAGAGGCATTGAAGTTCCGCAATCTTGTTTGTTCTGTAATGAACATGAAACAGTAGATCATATTTTTATCCATTTTGATTTTGCACAGAAGATATGGATGAATTTCATTGAGAAGTTAAACTGGTTTTTCACTATGTAGCCTGATGTGATTTCGCTTTATGTTGGCTTGGTCTTCTCCTTTGGATACAAAGATTCATTCCAAGATTTGGTGTATCATCCAGACAGTGATCCTATGGAGTTTATGGAGGGAAAGAAATTCTAGGGTGTTATTTGGTAAGTATAGCAATGAAGTTGCAATCATTCGAAAGGCCCAATATGATATGTATACATGGTGTTTGGGGTTCAAGGAATTTCAAGATACTTAATGGAGAACTGGCCAAAAGCATATTCCAATCCTCCTTAATTTAGTTTTGTTTTGTAACAGTTCTCTTTAGGGATTTTTGTGTTTTCTTCTGTTTTTAGTTTGCTCGGAAGTAGCCTGTTACTTGCCCATTTTTTATTTTCTCTTCTTTGTTCTTCTTTCGGGTGGTATAAATCTTTTATACCCTCGCCTTTTTGATCAATACAATCTTTTCTTTACAGAAAAAAAAAAAAACAACCTTGGAATATATTTTTCCAAACTCATGTACCTTGGGTCCTAATAGAATATATCAGCGGATCCATAGTTATTAAAACTCTAGCCTAAAGAGCCGTGGGATCATCGATTAACCGCCAAGCCAGTTTGGCTAACAATGCCAAATTAAATTGAGTTGCATCTTTAAATCCAAGACCATTAGGTCACTTTGGTTTGAAAAAAGAATTTCAGGATTCGAAAAAGCACCTTGAATTCGAAGTTTATTCTACCGATAATTTCGTTGCAATGAAACAAGTTGTTGAAGAGACTGTGTAGGTGTGACGGACCGGAAAATTTCGCCAAGCGCACCTAGGCGCGCAGGCCATAACTTCCCCGATGCGCCATGGTGATTCTATTTACCGGGCCTTAAGACTAGGCGAATGCACGTTCATTTGCCCTTGCAAGCATGCTCGAGCAACATGATGCAGCTAAATTAGCTTCCACACCGTTCCTACTTACCCTTGTTTTGCGAAGGGTTAAAAGCTGAAAAAGCGGGGGGTACAACAACCACACCCAATATTTCGCTTAGCAATCTGTATGGAAAAACTCTAATATACTTTTAAGAGAATAACCAAGACTCAATCTTTAAAAAGTATATCAAGGAGGTTTATCTCTCTTTCTTGATTCAATTCTTTCTCAAGCACATAGAAATCTGCGAGTCTAATTGAATACAAGAGAAATCATTTGAATGGTACCAAAGACCAATGTTCAAGGATCAATCAATTTCCAATCAACAACCAAAGGTCGGATTTCCAATTAATTGATTCAAATGCACAACCTGTGATATTTCAATTATATAACAAAATTTAATGCAGAATAGAAATAACACAGACACCAGAATTTTTTTAACGAGGAAACCGCAAATACAGAAAAACCCGGGGACCTAGTTCAGATTGAACACTACACTGTATTAAGCCGCTACAGACATTAGCCTACTACAAACTAACTTCGGTCTGGACTGTAGTTTAACCCCAATCAATCTCACACTGATTCAAGGTACGGTTGCGCTCCTTACGTCTCGATCAACGGGATACTACGCACTTGATTCCCTTAGTGATCGACCCACAACTAAGAGTTGCTACGACCCAAAGTGGAAGACTTTAATAAACAAATCTGTATCACATAGAAAAGTATATGGAATAGATAAATCTGTCTCCCACAGAAATACCTACAAGTTTTTTTCCGTCTTTTGATAAATCAAGGTGAAAGGAAACAATTGATAACCCGGAGTTATATTCCCGAAGAACAAACTAGCATTATCAATCACCTCACAATAATCTTAATCGACGCGGCAAAAGAATATATTGTGGAATCACAAACGATGAGACGAAGATGATTGTGACTACTTTTCTATCTTGCCTATCGGAGATATTAATCTCAAGCCAACCGTTATGATTGTACTCAAAACGATAGAATCAACAAGATTAGATCACACAACTACGAGAAAGTAGTATCGGCCTGGCTTCACAATCCCAATGAAGTCTTTAAGTCGTTAACCTAGTTTTCAAAAAGAAAACTAAGGTTAAAGGAGAATCGACTCTAGTTACTAGCTAATACAAATAGTATCACACGGAAGGTATGGGGATTAGGTTTCCCAGTTGCTAGAGGTTCTCCCTTATATAGTCTTTCAAATCAGGGTTTGCAATCAATATTAGCTTAGTAACAAAGCATTCAATATTCAACGTTAGATGAAAACCTGATTAGATTCAAGCTAATATCTTTCAACCGTTGGATCGAAAACTTAGCTTGTTACACACAAATGAAATGCACGATTTTAGGTTTGTGTAACCGTACCCAAACATGTACATTTGTTGGTTCAACAATAGTTAACCAAATGGTTAGCCATATGAGCACTTTCATATCAACCATATTCTTCTTCACCATAACTAGTTCAAATGACTCAAATGAACTAGTTACAAAGTTGTTCAATTGTAAGGAAATCTTATGTAACTACACAAGACACAATCGAAGCAAAAACCATTCGATTCACTCAAATCGGTTCATGAACTTTATAGCCACGGTTTGCATTTAGCATTCCTTAGTTAATATGAATGAGTTCACAAACAATCGTTTTCAGATATAACCAACTTAAGTTCGCAGACTTAGTTCGCGGACTTAAGTTCCCTAAGGATTTCTCAAAATCCGGCAGAATTTCTCGGGTCGAGAACTTCCGCCGATTCGCGGGCCCAGGTTCGCCCGACTGAGTTCACGGAATGAGTTCACGGCTCTTATTCCGGTTCTCTTGATCAACAAAGTTCGCAAACTTCGGTTCAAGGAAAAAGGACTTATACATATATGTGTTGTATCCACTATTGGTTATATAATCTAAACTCTCATTTCGATCATTGAAACATTCTTAGAGGACGTTATATAGTTGTTATTCATAAACCATTTTTCGTCAAAGCCATTTTCAAAGTAATTGAAACATAACATGACTTTCGTCACTAGGTAAAGATGAACTTGGACAAAGCGAAAGCTTACCAACACATATTTCGAGAAATAGATAGGCGAGATAAACTCGGCTCGAAATAACAAATGTGTATATAATCAAAGTCTATATAGCAAAAACGAATTTTGTCTCAAAATATATAGGAGATAGAGTAGATAGACTTTTGAGTGATAGATAAGTTCAAGTCTCCACATACCTTTTAGTCGTTGAAGTTCCACCAGTTCCTTGAGTAGTCATTTGTCTTGTATAATGATTGCCACGTGAGCTCAACTACACTTTCTATCCTAGTCCGAGACTTAGCTATAGTATACTAGAAATCAAGACTTATAGTTTTGATCACTAACATTGAAAAACATGCTTGAGATAGCAACGCATGCGAGTTCGACCACGCAATACTCTAACAATCTCCCCCTTTGTCAATTTTAGTGACAAAACAATCAATACATATGGAATACAAAAATAAATGAATTAACTTTTGTAGATCCTATTCCACATGCCTAATCTTCAACATTACTCGAAATCTTCGTCACTCCCAAGTACTCTAATGATACAAAAGGTTGTAAGTTCAGCATCATCGTTGTTGAAAATCCGTAGCTATAACAACGAGAAAACAAGAGTTCTCAATCATTGTTATACAGTGTCATAGTATCATTATATAGCATCAAAGTTCAATTGTATCACAACCGACAACAATACTATGGTGATATGTATCACTCCCCTTAGTCAAGTACTCCAGCTCACATGTAAACCACTCCCCCTTACATAATGATCTGAAAACCATATGTATTTTTAGTGTGAACTACATATTAATTCTCCCCCTTTTTGTCAATAAAATTGGCAAATGTACGAAAATGGGATCCTAATGAAATTTCCGAAAGAGACATTTCATGACCAAAAGAAAGAACATATCATCTTATTTAGACGCAATCATATAGCCGAAGCTAAATGCATTCATCAAGGAGTCTATAAAGATACAAGATAACCCCTATAATATTCCACAGCCGCACTCCCCACAAAGATTTGGCAATTAAGCACAAGTTCAATTAAGAACTCTCCACCATAATATGTCATTTCCAAGATAACAACAAGAGCGACCTTAATTTCAAAAGAAAAGAAGGATTTCTTTGGACATAACAAATCAAAAACAAGTATGAATTTGAATCCAAAATACTCAATTAAATTAACCACAAGAGAACCCATGATTAATTTAATCGGAAATACACAACCAAATTAACCACAAAAAGTAATCAATTTAATTGGTCATGCTTGACATAAGAGAACTTACGGAGCAACAACTAAATAACCAAACAAGGATGATTAATTTAGTTGAACATGCTCAACATAAAGTATCTGATGGAGCAACAACTAAGCCAAACAATAACTCAGTCCATAGAGCTCAACATAAGACACCTTATGGAACAACACATTATATACACAAATTGTGGATCGGAGATCGACCTAATACCGTGGAATAGACAAGGATTCATTCTATTTTCCATCACCATTTGTACAATGACATACAATAGAATAATCCTTGTAAACAAAAGATTTTAACCTATCTTTCATCAATAATTGACATAATAGGATTAACTTTTGTATTTGTCAAAAGTTCATTCATTCTTTTATCAACACATGCATATCGACATATAAAGGACTTAACTTTTGACAAGGTATGGGACAATCATAGTTCACGGACGCAAACACACATATCCCATTACAAATTGCAATATAAAACCATAAAGATTAATACTGCAAAAATCATCTTCCAAACAACTTTAGAATTTAAACCAATAAATCTAAAACATGAAGAGGAAGAACGTTGGACATAGCTTTGCGTAGTCACAATAATGGTTATTCCAAACTCTAGTTATTCTTCTAAACAAAACAAGAAAAAATAGAAGATTTACTAGGAAAATAAAATCAACAAGCTAAATCAAGACCAGACTCCTTTGCCAAAGTCGGACACGAACTGAAGTCAAATAGACGGTTCAGGATCCTCATGAGTCTTGAGATCTTTGAGCTTGTGAACGACAACATCCTCTGCAACTTTGGAGAGAATATCCTTATTGGGAAGTTCTTTAACACAGGTTTTCATGAGAACAAGGTCAGAATTAACCTTTTTCAACTCAGTTCTTACCACATCAAGACACTTCATTGTATCAACAAGTTGCTGCTTTGCATCCTCAAAGTTTTTGAGGAAGTCGAGAACTACTTCAGACGAAATCTCTTCAACCTCCTCAATATCCGAATAAGAATCAGGAGATTGAAGAAAAGATCCTTCAACTTCAACAAAGGTTCCCTTCTCTTTACACAACACTTTGTTTCTTGAAGAAATCTTATACAGCTTAGCTTTAGAAGGCATAAGACACAAACAGAAAAATTAAACAAAGAAGGACCAATCAACAAATACTCATTTCAAAAGTGTTAACAGTCAATCTATCTAAAAACGATAAGAGATTAGCTAGATTGAACAGAGACACTTCGTTAACAAGTATACCTTATTAATTTTCACTCAACCAGGATTTTTGTGAGTGAGATTTCAACCTTATGATTAATTAACACAAGTATGAGCCTTTAGCTCATTAAATGAAGATTTTTTTCGATTATCCTTTTCCTTATGAAATTTCGGAGGAAGACCATTATGATGTGAAAGGTAATCATAAAATTTACCCTTACAAAAATATGACTCAGAAAATTTATTCTTACCTGAAGAAAATCGGCTTCTTCCTAGTATCCTGTTCACATCAAATGTATCATTAACTCCCTTTTTGAAAATGAAAAGATTCTGATCTTCTCTAAGACTGTTAAGACATTTGTTCTGAATCAGAACATTCAAGGAACTCATAGAACTGACTTTCCTGGTAGGATACATAGGGTGAGTACTGAAACCAATTGGTTTATACATATGAAAGTCAGTTATTCCTTTGAATATTATGTCAAAGGTGGGTTGAGGATGAATAAGGGAATTGTTACTCAACCTAGAGTTTCTCTTTTGCTTGACAAGTCCTTTTGAATCATAAAAAGGACATACTTTCTGAATATTAGAAATTAATATCTTAACATTATGTGGAGATTTCATCCTTTCATGTGATGTGCAACCTTTTTGATAAATAGAGGGTATAGGCAGATCATTTCCACTAGAAGAGGACACTGACTTTTCTTCTGGATCTTCCTCGGTTACAGTAGTAGCTGATGAAGATGGTCTAGAGAACTTTCTGAAACATCCTTGAATTCAGAGCTTATTCAAGCGATGTTCAATTTCCAAGATATCCCTTTCAAGACTTTCCTTAAGGAGAGATAAAGGCAAAGCTTCAGAGTTTTCAGAATTGTATTCTCTTATTTCCCCAAGAAGAATTTTGACATGTTTTTTCAACCGATCAGCTTGAACTTTAACATAATTCAAAATCAGTTCTCTCTCTTTAGTTGATTCCCGTTTATTTTGTGAGATAGACTCTTTTGAAGGGTAATCGGGATAACACATGTCGTAGCATGTCTGTCTAGTTTGAACACAAGGTTCGTCTATATTTGAGATTGAAGAATCTTTCTCTTTAATATAAATAGACAAGATAGAACTTTTATTTCTGGTCACGCGTTTATCAGAGATAGTACTCTTGTCCATAGAGTCAGATCGCTACAAACACAGACTTATAAGGTCTTTAAACGTGTTTGCCCGCTCTGATACCAATTGAAAAAGCAGGGGTACAACAACCACACCCAATATTTCGCTTAGCAATCTGTATGGACAAACTCTAATATACTTTTAAGAGAATCAGCAAGACTCAATCTATAAAAAGTATATCAAGGAGTTTTATCTCCCTTTCTTGATTTAATTCTTTCTCAAGCAAATAAAAATCTGCTAGTCTAATTGAATACAAGAGAAATCACTTGAACGGTACCAAAGACCAATGTTCAAGGACCAATCAATTTCCAATCAAAAACCAAAGGTCGGATTTCCAATTGATTGATTCAAACGCACAACCTGTGATATTTCAATTATATAACAAAATATAATGCGGAATAGAAATAACACGGACACCGAGAATTTTGTTAACGAGGAAACCGCAAATCTTTGAAAACCCGGGACCTAGTCCAAATTGAACACCACATTGTATTAAGCCGCTACGAGACACTAGCCTACTATAAACTAACCCGGTCGGATTTGTAGTTGAACCCCAATCAATCTCACACTGATTCAAGGTGTAGTTGCGCTCCTTACATCTCTGATCCCAGTAGGATACTACGTATTTGATTCCCTTAGCTGATCTCACCCACAACTAAGAGTTGCTACGACCCAAAGTCGAAGACTTTAATTAAAAAATCTGTATCACACAAAAAAGTATATGGAATAGATAAATATGTCTCCTACAGAAATACCTACAAATGTTCCGTCTTTTGATAAATCAAGGTGAAAGGAACCAATTGATAACCCGTACTTATATTCCCCAATGAACATCCTAGTATTATCAATCACCTCACAATAATTTTAATCGACGCGGCGAAAGAAGATATTGTGGAATCACAAACGATGAAACGAAGATGTTTGTGACTACTTTTCTATCTTGCCTATCAGAGATATTAATCTCAAACCAATCGTTACGATTGTACTCAAAACGATAGAATCAGCAAGATCAGATCACACAACTACGAGAAAGTAGTATCGGTCTGGCTTCACAATCCAAATGAAGTCTTTAAGTCGTTAACCTGGTTTTCAAGAAGAAACCTAAGGTTAAAGGAGAATCGACTCTAGCTAATATAACTAGTATCACATGGAAGGTGTGGGGATTAGGTTTCCCAGTTGCTAGAGTTCTCCCTTATATAGTCTTTCAAATCAGGGTTTGCAATCAATGTTAGCTTAGTAACAAAGCTTTAAATATTCACCGTTAGATGAAAACCTGATTAGACTGAAGCTAATATATTTCAACCGTTGGATCAAAAACTTAGCGTGTTACACACAAATGACGATTTTAGGTTTGTGTAACCGTACCCAAACATGTATATTTTTTGGTTCAACAATAGTTAACCAAATGGTTAGCCATATGAGCACTTTCATATCAACCATATTCTTCTTCACCATAACTAGTTCAAATGACTCAAATGAACTAGTTAGAAATTTGTTCAATTGCAAGGAAATCTTATGTAACTACATAAGACACAATCGAAGAAAAAACGATTTGATTCACTCGAATCGGTTCATGAACTTTATAACCACGATTTGGATTTAGCATTCCTTAGTTAATATGAATGAGTTCACAAACAATCATTTTTAGATATAACCAACTTATGTTCGCAGACTTAGTTTGCGAACTTAAGTTTCCGGAAGGAGTTCTCAAACTCCAGCAGAATTTCTCGGGTCGAGAACTTCCGCCAGTTCGCGGACTGAGTTCACGGCTCTTATTCCGGTTCTCTTGATCAACAAAGTTCGCAAACTTCGGTTCAAGGAAAAATGACTTATACATATATATGTTGCCACACAATGCTTATATCCACCATTGGTTATATAATCTAAACTCTCATTTCAATCATTGAAACATTCTTAGAGGACGTTATATAGTTGTTATTGACAAACCATTTTTCGTCAAAGCCATTTTCAAAGTGATTGAAACATAACATGACTTTCGTCACTAGGTAAAGATGAACTTGGCCAAAGCGAAAGCTTACCAACACATATTTCTAGAAATAGATAGGCGAGATAAACTCGGCATAGCAAATGTGAATAATCAAAGTCTATATAGCAAAACGACTTTTGTCTCAAAATAAGAGATAAAGTAGATATACTTTTGAGTGATAGATAAGTTCAAGTCTCCACATACCTTTTAGTCGTTGAAGTTCAACCAATTCCTTGAGTAGTCCTTCGTCTTGTATGATGATTGCCATGGAGTTCTTGAGCTCAAATACACTTTCTATCCTAGTCCGAGACTTAGCTATTGTAGACTAGAAATCAAGACTTATAGTTTTGATAACTAAGTCCTCCATAGCCAAGAAGGGACCAAAAGTTAGTCACAAGAATGAATCTCAGTTGTTAATTGTTGGTGACAATAATTACAAGAGTCTTCTTGAAAGACTAGAGAAAGACATTATGTCTGAAAACTCTTGTACTAGTAAAGATTGTGATAATGACACTCTTCATCACAAGTCAAAGAAGAAAAACAAGAGATGGAACAAGAGAAAACAAACCAAGCAAGAGGTCAAGAATGATGATTCGTTCTTAGTCACTCGTGACGAACAAGACAAGGATCAACTAAACACAACCTAGTTATGCTAGAATGTGCATGCTCACCTTGGTGCTCATATTTTGAAAGGTGGGGAAGCACATAAAAAAAACTGAGCACATGATCTCTCGATTGTTAAATGACTAATTAACATCTTTAGGGAGATTTATTGTCTTCTATACTCATACCCTCTCTATCTATTTTTGAGCTTTTTATAGAAACGGTAACTTTGAGTTGATGATGTTGATATATACTGATCATATATGTGTAGCTCTTGCTTTTGTGGTTAAAACGAGCCAAAAAATCTTTTATGGGATGTTTGATTTCGGTTTTACTACCTTAATATTCGATCTCATATATTGTGTACCCTCATGGTTTGGGTGACTTTTTGATTTAGCGGGATTAAGTTCTAGCCCTTGTAGGTAGGCTTTATCAAAGGATTATGAGGGGTTCTAATAGAAACAATATGTGAAAAGGTCATAATATGTTTAATCGGTTTTGGTTTAGCATAAAAACATATGTGTTTCGACGGTTTTCAACTTTTGCTTGCAATTGTTAAAACCAGTTTTCAACCTTTCTCTGGTAAATGTTGAGGTGTGTTGTTATTCTTTTGTTGACGCATAAGGGTGACAACGTGGTGATATTTCGATATCAATTCTCCCTGGACGAAGATGCAATCATATTGGACAAGTGGATGCGAAATTTGAGGCAACAATCTTGTTAGTTAATTGTTTTCCTGTTTAAGAAAAGCCTGAGTTTATATTATATATATTTGTTGCTTTTGCTTAACAAAATTTCGGTTCAATTGATATTTATTCCATGATGTGTGTGTGGATGTGTGTTTCAATTGGTTCCGGTTAAGAAAAACTATTGTTATCTTGCTTTATTGTGTGGTATCAATTGTTTAGGCTTACAAAATTTCGGTACAATTGATGTGTGTGTGTGATTCAATTGGTTCCGGTTAAGAAAAACTATTGTTTTCTTGCTTTTGTATGGTATCAATCGTTTAGGCTTACAAAATTACGGTGCAATTGCGGTGCTTATAATGTCTATGTTGTTTCAATTGCTTCCGGTTGAGGTGAATAATTATGAAAATTGATTTATTTTGGTTTGTATGAATTATATGGCTTAACGAAATAATATGTGTACGGATGAGTTGTTTAGTCCAATTCGATTCCGGATAAGAAACCAAGTTAATTCTGATCTTAGTTAGACTTATCGAACTAAGGTTTCGTTTATTCAAGTCTAATCGAATGCCTAAACAAGAAATGCTAGTTAACTAACCTAGTACTTGTCTTGTTTAAATTTGAAAGGTCTAAGTTTATGGATAATTAGAACCTGATGAGAAAAATGGAGTTTATCTTTATTTTTGTCTTACCGAATTAAGCGGTTGTTTTTGAACAATCGATTTAGCAAAGGGACTAACATGCTTAGTTGTTTTTGGTTTTCTAAACTCAATTGGAAAAATTATTTCGGGCAATTATTTACTTGGTAACATATCAAAATAAGACTACTTGCAGTTTCGGTTTTGATATTGGTTATCAGAACATGATGTGTGGAACTCTCTGCCTAACTCTACAGGTTTGCAAATCTATTCTGAGATTTGTAAGATTCTTTTCGTGTTGTCCTTTATTTTTTCGTTTCTTTGTCATTTTTGTGACAAAAAAGGGGAGCAATATATGGAGTAAATAGGTGATGCTGGCATTGGTATTTATATTGATTGGCATCGCTAGGGAAAAGAACATTGGTACTTGAATGTTTTTATCTAACGAAAGAGTGAAAGCACAGACTAAGGGGAAGTAACATGTCATATGATTGGTATAACAAAGACGTGCGGATTGTACATATACATATCTTCCTTAGGGGGAGTAATAGCTTTGTTATTATATGTCAATATCGACATTTTCAAGGATTGAATGTAAGCAGTTTCACTGTGCTGTTGAATCGGGAATCAAGCGGATTGTAATGAATTATTGTAATTTGTTTATCCATATGATGTAAGAGTTTTGTCACTATAATTGAAAAATGGGGAGATTGTTAGAGCATGGCTCGGTTGAACCCACCAAGCGTTGGTATGTCAAGTTTGGTTGTCATATTTTAGTGAATCAAAACTCATGATAAGAGTCGCTTGATTATGTACTAGAGTTAAACTTCGTATAGGTTAGCTTGAAAGTATTAGGATATGAGACATTACAAGTATTGTGAAGACTTGAAGATGTGAAGAATCAAGGAGCTACAACGACAATAATCATCCTTCCACTTGAGGTTAGTGATATTTGACTTGAACTGTTTCATTCCCTAACGTATCTTTCAAGTCATGCATATTGAAAACATTACTACGAAGCATATTTGAACTCTAGATAGACATAGTATTAAGGAATACAATACGAGGTTTATTGCTTAACCATTAAACTTTCTAGATAAGACATCGTCATAATCATTTGAATGATATTGTGATTATGTATGGGTATGAGGTGAGGATTTCATCCTAGGGAACAATGTTTACATGTGTTCTAAGGAAGTAAGTTCATAAACTTGTTTGTGGACCGAAAAGGAAATTTCCAGGTGTTATTAGTTTTGTTATTCATTGCATATCTTATGAATAACCAATATGTGTGATAGAGTATAACCGCTCACAACTTGTTGTGTTCTTGGTAGAACTGTTCACAAAGGCCTGACTTATGTATTGGTATAACTTTTATTAGTAAAACCGATCTTAAGTAATCACCTGTGGTATGATGGATTTTGTATGTCTGACCTTGGAAGTGAAAGGGAACCGATCCTAGTAAGGGAAAGGGAATCGATCCTAGTAAGCTGATAGGGTGTAGAATACATCCTATTTACTATCTATTGTTTATGCTTTCTTTGTTATTTTTCTTGTAAATTATGTATTTTACGCTTGTTTTGAGTTTTATAGCTACTTTGGAGTCGCACAGAGGAAAAGAAGAAGAAATTACTCTATTTGAGCCAAAAGGGCAAAATTTTCATTTCAGGGCCGAAAACTATTTGGAGCCCAGTCAAGGTTAAGGGGCAACTCTTTTGGAGGAGCACTAAAGAAAGTCAGTTGTGGTTAAGGGACAACTCTCTTTCGGAGGAGCACTAAAAGACAGCCAGCAATGGTTAGGGGGCTGCTAGTTGTGTAGCCCTTATCAAGGTGACCAGACACTGAATAACCCTACTTCTATAACCCTAGCTCGAGTTATTCTCAATAATTTCCTCTCAATCATTTGCATCTGAAAGAAGAGAAAAGAGGCGAGAAACTGAGAGATCGAGATTAATGGCAGAGAAATTGAGAAACGATGATATTGATGGGATCTGATTCTGTGAGACGGCGCTGTCATGAAAGAGATGCGAGAGATCGAGAGAACTTCATGGTGGATGATTAAGAGGTTCTTTGTTGAAGAAGCCGAGGTCTCAGAAGAATTAGACTCAGGGTGATAGAGATGGTGTGTTTGATGGGTTCTAGTTATTGTTCAAACAACAGATGAAAGAGGATGAAATTAGGGTTTCGATTTGAATCTGCAACCGAAGAACAAATGAAGGAAATCAGTGATGGTGGTATCTGAGATGGGTAATTTTACAAGGGGATTTCCGTCTGAGTCCAATTGATAGCAGGGGTTCGAAGGAAGGTGGTGGTAGCAGGTGAATAAGCTGCAGAGAATGAGTCTGTAATTGAAGCAGTATGAAGATCGAGTAGATGGATTGAACGGATGTAAAGGGTTTGAGAAATTGGAGTTCGTAATGGGTTTAATTGATGAACTCTTGTTGCTGGTGAAAGAGAAGAGATGAAGCCGCTCCTGTTAAACCGAGAAATAGAGAATCTGTGATGGGTTTGCTGGAATCGATGAGAAATTGAGTATAAGAAGCTCAGATAAAGGAAAATGGGTTCTGAATCGAGAACAGGTTGATTGAGCCGTTGTGATGTCGAGAATATAGAAATTGGAGAGGGAATCGATTGCTGCTGATTGTAATTGTGACTCAGAGAAGAAGATGATGCTGCAAAGTGTTGAGCTCAGCCTAAGAAGCAACATAGGAATGGGTTATGAAGTGAAGCTCGGTTGAATGTGTATGAAATGGATAGATGTATGTTAGGTTCTTAACAGAGAAGACCCAAAAACATGCCCGAATTCTACGGAATGTCCTATAAACAAACGGAACTCTGTCCGGATTTTCCCTCAGACGAGTTAACTCGGTGCCGGCGATGACCGATCCAGCCCTGCAACTCAAGCGAGTCAACCCGATGAGCCGATCCAACTCAACCCAGTTAGACCAATCAGCTGAATCAGAAGCTGACTAGAAGCTAACTCATCATCTGCCTTGACCCGATTGACTAACAGTTTGACCGTTTGACCATTATTTCTGACGGTATCGGAACGGAATATTCCGTCGACGGAGAAGAAGATTCCAGTGACCGACTGTGACTTTTCCGGCCAAATTCCGGCCATAATACCAGCTTTCCGGCGACCAAAATTACAGATTTTTGTGTGGATTCTTCTCATGGGTGTGAAGACTTGGACTTGGAATTGGATGGAGAATTTGGCTCAAATTTGGAAAGAGAAGATGGAAGATTGAGAAAGACTTGAAATTGGAAATTGAATTATTAAAGGAAAGGGATTCTATTCCTTGGAAGATTTGGAGAACATTGAAGCCTATAAGTAGAGAAGTTCTCTACACACTTTTACACATCTTTTACACACCTCTCTACACACACAACACTTGTGTTTTTGCTTGCTTTTGAAAATTCTTCTTTTTAATTATTTGTGTGAACTTTAAAAATTGTCCTTTTAATTATTATTTGTGTGAATTTCAAAGACATGAGTAGCTAATTTTATTATTGATTGAGGATGAATTCCTAGTTCTTAATACATGATTTGAGTTTTGTTTCAATGCTATCTTGAAGTTTTTCACATGATTATCGTTTGTTTTTACTAATAGGAATGTTTGTTCATTCATTCATGATTGATAGATTGTTTAGAGTGCACGCTAAATTGATTTGTTAATTTGATCTAAAGCTAGTAAAAGTTAGGGGATAAGTAATCGTTTCTTGACTCTTTACATAAGTAGCAAACACGAGACCTTGCGGAGGGATTCCGTGGAGCAATTGTGTGTGAAAACAACGTTAGCAAGTAGACCTTGATCTAAGAGTCTAACTACTAATATTGACCTAATAAGTTCATAAATCTTAATGCGTTTATTTAAATTACATCTAGAGTGATCTACTACTAGGTGGTTTGGTAAATAGAATCCGGTAAGTCGAGAACTTGTTATCCGGTGATACAAGGGATTTAGGGGTTTAACAGTGATCTAGCTGCTTTACCTACGGTTGGTGATAATCTGTGACTAATAACAAGTAGAAAAGAACATAACTTTAATCATTGTTTTGCAACGAAGAATGATTCCTTGATCTTGTCTCTCTTATTGATTTCAACTTTATCTTTTAATTGCTTTGTTTATTTTCTTTTGCTTTATACATCCCCCTTTTGTGACAATTTTTACAACTAGAATCTCTTGCTCCTCGTGGGAACGAACTTGACTTCCATTATATTATTTTTAATTGAGTGGAAATAAGATATTAATTTGATTGCACCTACGACACGCATCAAATTTTGGCGCCACTGCCGGGAGCAGTGGACGATTTTAGTTGTTTTTATTTTTCTTTTTGCTATATTCTTGCTTTGTTAGATTCTATACCGTATCTAACTTAGTTTTTGAGAATCTTGTTTCAGGTGTTATACCTTTGGTGAATGCTTAAGAAGGGAAGACCGAGTCCAATACGTCTTCGATCCGGTACTCAACTAAAGGATTTCATTCGAGCGGTTAAAACTCCACTTCCTCCTTCTTCATCAAGTGATTTCACAGATTCGGACAAAGAGGAAGAAACGATGGCTGATCGTACACTTAAGGACCTAGCTTCTCACAGGCTTGATACACAACAATGGTGTATCCAAACTAACTCAACCTTCGAGATCAAGCCGGGGTTGATTAGAGAGTTACCAAAGTTCCATGGCATGGTGAATGAAGACCCAAACAAACATCTTATGGACTTCTATACCATAGTTATGGCTATGCTTCCACCGGAGACTAATGCGGATGGAGCAATGTTGAAAGCTTTCCCGTTTTCTTTGGCGGGCAATGCTTAGGAATGGTTATATTATTTGACTTCCGGAAGTATCACAACATGGAATGGGATGAAGAAACTTTTCCTCGAGAGATATTTTCCCGCATCAAAAGCTACTCAATTCGCAAGGAGATTTGTGGATTGAAACAACATGTGGGAGAGTCATTGTATGAATGTTGGGAGCGATACAAGAGGTTGGTGGCAAGCTGTCCACACCATCAATTCAGCGATGTTATGATACTCCAATACTTCTACGAAGCTCTCAACCCAAGTGATAGGTCTCTTCTTGACGCCGCAGGTGGTGGTGCACTAGTGAACAAGACGGTGACCCAAGCTACAGAGTTGATTGAAAGTATCGCTGCGAACTCGCAACAATTCTACATAAGAGATGAACCAATGGTTAGGCGAGTGCATGAAGTTAGTGATTCATCTCACCTTGATCAAAGGATGGGTAACATGGAGTTAATGATTTAAAGGATGGCCGCGGTTATTATTCCGAATGATGAGACCGAACAAGTAAATTCTATATATCCAAATCAAAGGCCGAGGTACGATCCATACTCGAATACTTACAATCCCGGTTGGAAGGATCATCCCAACTTTAGTTATGAAAATAAGCAAGCGGCGGTTCCCAATCCATATGAGCAACAAGGTGGTTTTCAACAATCACGTTTCCAACCTCAACAACAATTTCAACCACAACAAGTCAAGGAACGTGATTCTTCAATTGATGACAAGCTCAATGCATTGATGCAATGTATGCAAGGTATTACCACTTTGGTTCAACAACAACAACAAAAGACCAATTCGGCAATCAAGGATTTACAAATTCAAGTGGGGCAATTAGCGACCGATGTGAACCTATTGAAAGCTCAAGCGTCCACAAAGCTTCCTTCACAACCATTTTTTAATCCAAGAGAGAGCGTTAATGCGATTACTTTAAGGAGTGGGAAACAAGTGGAGCAACCAAATCAACAAGATAAGGTGTATGATGAGAAAGAGGAAATTGAAACCGCACCAAAGGAGAATACATCCCCAACCAACTTACCCAAGGAGACGGTTCCTACTTTTACAACTCCACCCCCATTTCCTAGCCGATTTGCTAAGTCAAAGAAAGAATTGGAATACATGGATATTTGGGAGATCCTTAAGAAAGTACAAGTCAATATTCCACTCATTGAAGCTATTCGTCAAATTCCTCGTTGTGCAAAGTTCTTAAAGGAGTTGTGCATGAAGAAGAAAAGGTTAAAAGGGAATGAAGTCATGAGTGTGGGGAGAATGCTTCGGCGTTCATTCTCAAGAAACTCCCACCTAAATTAAAGGACCCCGGTAGTTTCAATATACCTTGCACAATTGGTAAAATAAGGTTTACTCGAGCTTTGCTAGATTTGGGAGCATCGGTTAATGTTATGTCTTCCTCGATTTATGATTCTTTGAATCTTGGTCCTCTTAAAGAGACCAGGAGTAGTTCTTGAACTTGCTAACTGATCTAATGTTTACCCGAAAGGGATTGTTGAGAATGTTTTGGTGCAGGTTAATGAGCTTGTATTTCCGGCCGATTTCTATGTCTTAGACATGAATGATGAGAATTCTTCCAAGTCTACACCTTTGCTATTGGGTAGACCATTCTTAAGCACCGCCGGAACAAAGATTGATGTCCAAAATGGCACCTTGACTATGGAGTTTGATGGTACACTCATACACTTCAATATCTTTGAGATAACGAGATACCCTAGTGATGTGAAGTCATGTTTTCCCGTGAAAGAGATTTATCCGGGCTAATGAATCTTGCAAAAGCTAAGTCGGGCCGTCGACTTTAAAACAAGCGCTTCATGGGAGGCAACCCATAGGTTTTGTATTTCTTATCCTTTTGCTTTTTGTTTTTTCTTTTTCTTGTTCCATATCATGTTAAAATTTCCCACCTTGACTTTACTAGGAAGATTCAATTACATTGAGGACAATGTAAGGTTTAAGTGTGGGGGAGTGGTTAAACATGTATGTATTTTAAAAAAAAAATTTAAAAAAAAAAAAAAAAAGTTTTACATAAAACCTCCAACTTTTAGAGATTTTAGAGTCACTAACATACTTCTAGGTATGTTTACATAGAGATTCTGACCAACATAATTGAACTTGGAATTGTTAGAGAACTACATTCGGATTTCTTGCTTGTTTGAGTGTTAAATAATGGATTTAATCATGCCGGTGATGCGAATTTGGTGCAGGGAGAAATGCATTATTAGAGTTGATGATCAATCATTAGTGGAGACTACCTGTATTCATATCATGTGAGGCACCGACCAGAAATTTTTCCATCTAACTAAAGAGCTTTCTTTTGAGTGTGTGTCACCGTACGTTAATTCCGGGTAGAATGGTGAGCTACCCAACCTCCCACCAATAGAAGCACTACTCTTTGATCTCTTGAGTGCTAATTTTGTCAATCATAAGGGTGACGTCTATAGATGAAAGCCTCCTTCTTGTAGTTCGATTTGCAGTTAGCACCATTCTCTCCACAACAACGGATCCATAGAAACACCATCATAATCAACAAGGAGCGACATCAAAATCTACAAGGAAAGTTGAAAAAGTTCACGGTTTACAAGCAATGGAACGAGAAAAAGAGCAAATATCAAATTCAAGTAAAGCAACATACAAAGAGCAGATTTTTACATATATGTTGAGGACTTACAATATAATGAGGTAATTCTATATCCAAGTATAAAGACTTATTCACAAGAGCGAAGAAAATCAAAAGGTGAGAATTGTTGAAGTTTATGATTTTGAGGCGATACAAGTTGTGAAGAATCAAGCGGTAAAATACTTCTCCCATGGCCATGGTTTATTTTGTATTTAATTTCTCTTGTTTTTCAAAATAAAAAAAAAAAATTGAAAAAAGAAAAGAAAAGGAAAAAAAAAAAAAACAAGAGAAATATTTGTTTTGTTAATAAGCCGTGGGGAAGGAAAATCTATAAGGAAGTTTCAAGCGACAAGGATTTAAGGTAAAAAGAGTTATAAATTGTTAAGGATTTATGAAATTCGAGAGTTTATCACCAATAGTTGAAACCGAAGACGAAGACTAAGAAGATCAAGACGAGGAGCGGAAGACGTTTCTATTGGATGCCGTGAGAGTGGTGTTATCATAATTGGCGATCGGATGTGATGATGAGTAAGTAATCTCATCCTCGATAATAGTGGTTGATTTCCTTTCTTAGAGATCGTCAGAAAAATCGTTTTTCAAAATATTAAAAGATGTGGGTTTTTCAAAATATTTCGGAAGTTGTCCTTCCCACCATTCAAGTGTTGCAGGAATTCTCTCTTTATTCCTACCTGCGCACATGTGAGAACCATAAAAAAGCCGTCTTTTTGAGTGCAATTATCATAAAATCCTTTTTGGTGAGGCAGAAGTCGAGGCGAAATGCTTATTGATCGTTTCTCAAACACGCGTTCTCTCATTATGGTGTGGTTATTTCTCACTCAACATTTAAGAATGAGAATATGTTCTTTAGTATTTCTAACTTCTTATTACTAGCATGCAGAAACTCTATGTCTTCATAACTCTTTGGATGCTTGGGACGCTTGAACGCTTTGAAGTTGTGAGTTTTTAGTTTGATTTGCTCGAGGACTAGCAAAGTCTAAGTGTGGAGGAATTTGATAGGGTGTAGAATACATCCTATTTACTATCTATTGTTTATGCTTTCTTTGTTATTTTTCTTGTAAATTATGTATTTTACGCTTGTTTTGAGTTTTATAGCGACTTTGGAGTCGCACGGAGGAAAAGAAGAAGAAATTACTCTATTTGAGCCAAAAGGGCAAAATTGTCATTTCAGGGGCGAACACTATTAGGAGCCCAGTCAAGGTTAAGGGGAAACTCTTTTGGAGGAGCACTAAAGACAGTCAGTTGTGGTTAAGGGACAACTCTCTTTCGGAGGAGCACTAAAAGACAGCCAGCAATGGTTAGGGGCTGCTAGTTGTGTAGCCCTTATCAAGGTGACCAGACACTGAATAACCCTACTTCTATAACCCTAGCTCGAGTTATTCTCAATAATTTCCTCTCAATCATTTGCATCTGAAAGAAGAGAAAAGAGGCGGCGAGAGATCGAGATTAATGGCGAGAGAAATTGAGAAATGATGATATTGATGGGATCGATTACGAGAGACTATGTTTGTCATGAAAGATATGCTAGAGATCGAGAGAACTTGATGAAGTGGATGATTAAGGGGTTCTTTGTTGAAGAGAAGCCGAGGTCTCAGAAGAATTAGACTCAGGGTGATAGAGATAGTGTGTTTGATGGGTTCTAGTTATTGTTCAAATAACAGATGAAAGAGGATGAAATTAGGGTTTCGATTTGAATCTGCAACCGAAGAAAAAATGAAGGAAATCAGTGATGGTGGTATCTGAGATGGGTAATTTTACAAGGGGATTTCCGTCGAGTCCAATTGATAGCAGGGGTTCGAAGGAAGGTGGTGGTAGCAGTGAATAAGCTACGAGAGAATGAGTCTCGTAATTGAAGCAAGTATGAAGATCGAGTAGATGGATTGAACGGATGTAAAGGGTTTGAGAAATTGGAGTTCGTAATGGGTTTAATTGATGAACTCTTGTTCTTTGGTGAAAGAGAAGAGATGAAGCCGCGCCGTTAAACCGAGAAATAGAGAATCTGTGATGGGTTTGCTGGAATCGATGAGAAATTGAGTATAAGAAGCTCAGATAAAGGAAAATGGGTCTTGAATCGAGAACAGGTTGATTGAGCCGCTGTGATGTCGAGAATATAGAAATTGGAGATGGAATCGATTGCTGCTGATTGTAATTGTGACTCAGAGAAGAAGATGATCTTTGCAAAGTATTGAGCTCACCTAAGAAGCAACAGAGGAATGGGTTATGAAGTGAAGCTCGGTTGAATGTGTATGAAATGGATAGATGTATGTTAGGTTCTTAAAAGGAGAAGACCCAAAAACAGGCCTGAATTCGGCCGGGAATGTCCTATAAACAAACGGAACTCTGTCCGGATTTTCCCTCAGACGAGTTAACTCGGTGCGGCGATGACCGATCCAAATTTCGCAACTCAAAGCGAGTCAACCCGATGAGCCGATCCAACTCAACCCAGTTAGACCAATCAGTGAATCGAAGCTGACTAGAAGCTAACTCATCATCTGCCTTGACCCGATTGACTAACAGTTTGACCATTTGACCATTATTTCTGACGGTATCGGAACGGAATATTCCGTCGACGGAGAAGAAGATTCCGGCCAAATTCTGGCCATAATACCAGCTTTTCGGCGACCAAAATTACAGATTTTTGTGTGGATTCTTCTCATGGGTGTGAAGACTTGGACTTGGAATTGGATGGAGAATTTGGCTCAAATTTGGAAAGAGAAGATGGAAGATTGAGAAAGACTTGAAATTGGAAATTGAATTATTAAAGGAAAGGGATTCTATTCCTTGGAAGATTGGAGAACATTGAAGCCTATAAGTAGAGAAGTTCTCTACACACTTTTACACATCTTTTACACACCTCTCTACACACACAACACTTGTGTTTTTGCTTGCTTTTGAAAATTCTTCTTTTTAATTATTTGTGTGAACTTTAAAAATTCTCCTTTTAATTATTATTTGTGTGAATTTCAAAGACATGAGTAGCTAATTTTATTATTGATTGAGGATGAATTCCTAGTTCTTAATACATGATTTGAGTTTTGTTTCAATTCTATCTTGAAGTTTTTCACATGATTATCGTTTGTTTTTACTAGAAAAAATGGGTCATTTGTCCAAAAAAATTTAAAACACGGTTCAAATGGACGAGTAAAAAAAAGTACGGGTGAAATAGCCAAAAAACAAATAGCAAGGATGAAACTGGTTTCATCTTGGCTTATACTTAAAAAATAGTAAGGATGAAACTAGATGCATCCTGTGTAAAATAAAAGTAAGAAAAAAATATTTGAAAATGGACAGAATGAAACTGGTTACATCCTGCCTATTTTTAAATTTTTGTCCATTTAAACAGTATCTCTTTAATTTTTGGCTATTTAAACAGTATCAAAACCTAAGTATCTTTTTCACCCAGGAATTGTTGATTTTGGTCTTTTTGACCAATTTTGTGTTTTTACTAATAGGAATGTTTATTCATTCATTCATGATTGATAGATTGTTTAGAGTGCACGCTAAATTGATTTGTTAATTTGATCTAAAGCAGTAAAAGTTAGGGGATAAGTAATCGTTTCTTGACTCTTTACATAAGTAGCAAACACGAGACCTTGCGGAGGGATTCCGTGGAGCAATTGTGTGTGAAAACAACGTTAGCAAGTAGACCTTGATCTAAGAGTCTAACTACTAATATTGACCTAATAAGTTCATAAAGCTTAATGCGTTTATTTAAATTACATATAGAGTGATCTACTACTAGGTGGTTTGGTAAATAGAATCCGGTAGTCGAGAACTTCTGTATCCGGTGATACAAGGGATTTAGGGGTTTAGCACTGATCTAGCTGCTTTACCTACGGTTGGTGATAATCTGTGACTAATAACAAGTCGAAAAGAACATAACTTTAATCATTGTTTTGCAACGAAGAATGATTCCTTGATCTTGTCTCTCTTATTGATTTCAACTTTATCTTTTAATTGCTTTGTTTATTTTCTTTTGCTTTATACATCCCCCCTTTTGTGACAATTTTTACAACTAGAATCTCTTGCTCCTCGTGGGAACGAACTTGACTTCCATTATATTATTTTTAATTGAGTGGAAATAAGATATTATTTTGATTGCACCTACGACACGCATCATAAGCACTACACCATTTTAAGGGATTTGCAACCCAGATTTGCAACGACACTAGTGCCGTTGCGAAATTTCTGTTGATAATCTCCGTTGCTAATATTTCGCAACGGCGTATATCTGTTGCGAATTTTGCAACCGCACACGTAAGGTTGCGAATAGCAACTGCACTGGGTTCAAGCGTGTGAAACACGTGTGTGGTCGGGAACACTAGAACTGATAAACACGCCCTAGTCAAACTTCGGTCAAGCCTTCTTTAGTTTTTTTCCACCCTTCATCCCAACCTAACCTATATCGATCCTGCCTTGAGAATTTTTGTCTCATTTTCTCCGCCACAACAGAATCATTCCTCTACTCTCCTCTCCTCTCCATCTCCATCTTTGAAGTTCATCTCTTCTCAATCTGAACTCTTTCAAATCGTGAAGAACTTCGTCTCTTTCAGCTCTAAAACCAACAACCATGTATAATCTTTGACGTAATCCTTTCGTTTCAGTTGTGATTTTTAGGGTTTAGATATTTTGATTTCTAGGGTTTCAACTGATTCTATTCTTCCAGTTTCTCGATTTAAGTTTAAGTTTATCGAATCCTAGGGTTTCATTTAGGTATATCTATTTTAGGGTTTAATCTTTGATTTCGATTTTAGGGATTAATCTCTGTTTTTGGTTTTTCAATTTTTTCTTTCTCTTTCGGTTTTAGGGTTTCTAATTTTCTATAATTCCGAGCTTTTTGAACCCACAGATATGAGGATGACCCAACTGTGGATGTTATGGTAAGTGGATCGATCAGTTTTTTTTTTTTTGGGTTTTTTTTTGTATAATTTTTTGCTTTTATTGATTTGATTTCGTAGTAATCAAATTAACTCATTTTGTTTTAGATTTTGATGGAAAGCTATGAAATGAACAAACCCATTTCTGTTTAGAATTCAGATAAGTATGTTGATGCTTCATTAAATGATTATTTGTAGGTGTGAATGCACATCTAACTCTGTTATATTCAAGGGAATTTGTTAGGTAAATAACTCATCTGAACCAATTTGGATTTAGTTAGTTCATGTTATATGATTTGGCTAACCAATGCTGGGATGCTGAATGATTTGGCTACGAATCGATTCTAATGGTAGGTTGGGTTTATTGTTATACCCTCTTTGGTGGAGGCTCTGCACAAGGTCTTCTTTTTAGTTTCTCTTTTTACTGGTATGTTGTTTTCAATATATTTTCATTTTTGTTATTGTCATTCTGTTATTCAAATTTCATTAGACCACAACTGAGTTTTTCGGATCCTGAGACAGAAATGTGTGCATGTATGTTGGAAGCCCTGAGTGAATGCATACAGGTTTGATATATCCAGTGATATTGATAGAATCCAAAAACTAAAGCATGTAGGTGCGATTTGTACTTGTGATTTTTAAGTTGACATTCAGTTTAGGGATTGATTGATGAACATAAAACAGTACATTGTTTGGTTTCCTTGTCTCACTTTCTTTAGCTGAAAATAGTAGCAGCTCCTACTTCTCACTGACCAACTCCATTAGATTTTTGCAGTGGGTTTCAATTGTCAAATTTGTGTGTGCTTGGTGTCTCATCATAAATGGTTGGCCAATTACAAATATTTCTTAATGGAAAAAGACATTTTTTGGGGGAGGTTCTGAATATGCAACCTTTGTTGGCGGTACCAAGTGGAGCCCCGCTCTTGCTACTGTTTCAACCGGTGTAGTGATCCATAATGTATGTAATTTTTTATGTTGTACTGCTCACGACTTTTACGAACGGTAAGTCCTCTGTGGAAGGAACTGATTTTAAAAAGAATAAGAGTTGATTCCGAAATGATATTACAAAAATATTTGAGATTAAATACATTATTTGAGCTCAATTAGGCCCTTCAGAACTTCACCCCAATGGGCGTTAAAAAGGAGTTTAATACTAACTCATTATTTTATATTTTGGTTCGGTTTTGTAGGCTTGATGTTTATATTTATGATTATTTGTTGAAAAGAAATTTACATGCTTCAGCAAAGGCCTTCATGACTGAAGGGAAGGTGGTTGCGGATCCAGTTGGTAAACATTCAACTAGTTAATTTGTATTGTGTGTTCACTGTTCTAAAATTATGTCTGAGATATTCTTCTAAAAGTGGTTTCTATGCATTGAATATACATCAATTGATGCGCCTGGAGGGTTTCTATTCGATTGGTGGTCTATTTTTTGGGATATTTTCATTGCTAGAACGAATGAGAAACATTCTGAGGTTGTTGTAGCTTATATTGAGGTCTCTTTGTAGATGTTTCTTGAATTTACACTTATGGGCTGGTGTTGGTTGATGTATATTCATAGTGGTTAACACAGCTAGTTGTTATTTTGTTTATGGTAAAAATAGACGCAACAAATCAAGGCGAGATGCACAATTACAACAACGACATGCACAATTGCAAAGGAGAGATGGTAATCATTCATCCATTGGTGGGACTGTTGATGCTATAAACTCTGAAGGGATGCTGGGGAAATCCACATCTAGTAGAATGGCTCTTTTGATGGATTCAGAGACATCTCCACACTTATTGATGCTAGTAGAATGTCTCTTTTGAAATCAGCCACTAATCATCCAGGGTATTTTCTCTCCAATACATAGATGTGTTTGTTTACTCTTAGTATTCATATTCATTGTACTCTTAGTGCAAATTATTCATGTTTGTTGTTCTTCTTGCTGGCACACATTCAGCTGGTCCAAGGTAACCTTGGGAGTGTGTGTGCGGCTTTAAAGACAAATTCAGGCATGAACTGAGCAGATCTCTTTTGTAACTACTTGGCTTATATATTGCTATTTTTTCCTTTTCTGGTAGTCTTTATCTATTGTTGTTTTGTCTTCCGTAATGCATCTTGATACATTCTTATATAACTACAGGATATCAAAGGTGAAATTAACTTGGGTGTTAATCAGAGATCTTTGCCAATGGATCCTTCATCGATTTATGGACAAGGGAGCATGCAATCAAAATCCGGATTAGGTGGTGCTGGTGAGTTTGTTTCATATTCTAGAATATAAATTTGTAATGTTCCTGTATCCTTATTGATCCGTCATATGGTATTTTTAGTCTTTTACTCTTCTTGGGCATGGTGTTTATTAGGAAGCCATGCTAACCCTAAATCTGGGAGGGATTTTATTTACTTTATAAGATGAGACATCAATCCAAAAGCATCACGATTTTATTTGTTTCGCATAAGGGAACCTTGTCGTAGTGCATTAATAATTTCTACATATACATTCATCTTTGAAAGTTTGGACCCACATTTTCCATTATTTGGATTTTAATTACAAATCAAAAACCAACAGTCACTACTTCTTCGATGATTAGGAGGTTTTACCCATAGGTGCATTATATTTGTTTGGTTTACTGTATCATTAAATTTTGGTTTAATTATCAATGGCAAACTTTCGTTTATCTATTTGGACCTATTGAGATTATGTAGCTCGTATATTTATATACAATGTTTCGTTTTATTATGGAAAATCAATGACCAAATGAACATCTTTTGCCCATATACTGGAGTTTGAAAGCCGTGGTATGTATCTTTTCTCAGTTCGCACCTCTTCTTTTTCCTCTTACTCTCTTATCCCCAATTTTGTTTAGTTGAGTTGTTAGATAGCTCTGCCTCTTTTATCTATTATAAATATCACATTCATCTTATTTTCCTGACTTGCATATTGTTGTTTCTTTCATATGTTTTTGAATTGCGGGAGAATCATATCATCATGTCTGGCTAAACTTGTTGAAGCTATTGCATTAAGTTTTAGTGTTGCGTTATGTTATCTAACTAGAATAACTCTTTTTTCTGAAAGTTTGGTAGATGGGATGCAGAACAAGACATGTTTTTGTTGATTGAGTGTTGCCTTTCCACGTGAACCAGTACCCTGTATTAAGCCTTGTGGACATTATTATGGACATATGAATTCATCATGATCAGGTTGAGTTACCCTGTATCAGTTCGCATGTGCATTTGTGACTTCAACATGACATAGATTGGTGCGGTTCGAGTCTTTGTCGATTAATTTGAAACAGTTTATCATGATTTTATATGACAAGCTAAACTTTTATTATTAGAAACTTAGTACTCATATGATGTTATGTTTTCGCGGGTGCTTCTTTTTCTTGGATCATGCATTTTATATGACAAGCTAAAAATTTCATGGTGTTGTTGAAAGACGGGAAACCTTGTCTTAGGATCTTGTTATGTGCTCTAAATGGATGAAAATAAAAGGAGTTGCTCTCTGAATTCTTGGGAAAGTACTTGTAAAGGTGTTTTAGAACCTTTTACGGACTGCATTGAAGTTTCGATGAAGGTATGGTTGTGTGAAACACTACATTTAGGCTCCTGCTATATGTAAAAGGTTCGACAGTACTCGGTAACTTGATGATGTTTGGGTGATCATGAGCTGTTTCTTTTTTCCTCAATCGATAAGTTGTTTTGATATTACTGACTGAAATAAGAGATTTTACCTGGTATATTACGCTCTTATATCTACAATATTATCTGGAGGATGATTTCCCACCAAAGTTTAGACTGTCAAACCTTGTCATTTTTTGTCTTCAAGAGAATTTTGATTTGATTTAAATCCCTGTCATGTTTTGTATATGGACCCTTTAAGATTGATCTATTTGGTACGTATAGGTTGCTACCGTGGAAGGGGACAATCCAGTTCAGTAATTCTGGACTAATGTATCTTTGGGAGGCGGCATGTGCATCCATGGGGCTAATCCACTCGGTGCAAACTCTTTACTACACATTGTTGTTAGCAGCTGCAAGATTTGTAAGGTTGGAGAACAAGCAGCAGCCATTAGGTACCTTAGAAGCTGCAAGATTTGTAAGTTTATGTAACATCTCCTTATAGTGATTTAAGTTGGAAGAACTTAGGAATTTCGTAACTTTCTATGAACTGAACTTAGGAACTAAGTAAGTTTCTATGTGTACACTAGTTTGTTGTGATACTTAGTATATATTTGTATCAAATTCTCATACTTTTTGTTAACTTCAATTGAAGAATCCTTTTTTCATAATATAATACAGTTTGTATGTCCATTGAATGAAATTGTAGTTTGTATATCCATGGAAATGATGAATATGGGGAACTGGGTAACTGCAGTGGGGTAAATGTGGGGGAATGGATTTTGACCAGGTCAATGAAGACCTGACCTTTTTTTTTCTGTTGCAAAAGCTTAGCAACGTCGATGTTCTGTTGCTAAAGGAGAACCAGAACCAACAAATTAGAACCAGAACCATAGTTCCGGGTAAGGGTATCCCTGTAATTAGAAACAGCTTAGCAATGGCAGACCTTGGTTGCGAATAGACAAAATCGCAACGGCACGGTACGTTGCGAATATCCGTTGCTGACCAAGAATCGCAACGGAGCTTATACCGTTGCGAAAAACTGCAACACCGTGTTTTGAAAAGTCAACCTGCCGTTGCGACCCCGGTCAGCTACGTCCAGGCTCCGTTGCTAATTCGTAAAAATGGTGTAGTGAAGGGGTGCAGTACATCAAAGGGAACCGATCCTTGTATGGGGTGCAACAAGGTTTATAGCAGAAAGGGGAACCGATCCTATGGACATGTGCAACACATATAAGTTAGATACCATATATATGTGAGGAACCGATCCTAGTACCTAGTCAACCGAACTTTTGGGAAGCTAGTGTGACTATGCACAATACTCACATGGAGGTAGAACCGAAACTTTTTTTGGTAGAACCGTAAACCCATGATTGTGATTGAATGTTGGTTTGATCAATCACATAGTTCTTGAAAGTCAGATGAACCAATTATAAACTTGTTTGGAAGTGTGGCAAATCGGTTTCAAGGTTGTAAGTGTGAAAGAGAACTTACAAAGTTAAGATGTCGACAAACTTTGAACACGTGATGTGAATGTTTATTTCTATAATTGTTCAAAGATATTCCTTGACGGCTAAGGGAAGAGAATCCCAGGATCGAAATATAAGTAAGTCAAGAATCTTTTAATTAAAGTTATTAATTTCATTTTGTAGGGAAATTACAGAATTAGTAATGTGCATTTACTAATTAAATTTTCCGAGAGATTTCGATCGTTATTTTTGGACTAAGTATTTCCAGGAATTATGAAAACCGAATATGTGCTTTTATGAATATCTTGAGAATATTTTCGGTTTTCATAATTCCTTGGTGTCCAAACTTCCTTGTCTATAAATACACGAAGTTTGTCTTTCTAGAAAACTAATCCTTCGTAACAACAAATTTACTCTTTTGTTGTTGTTACTAGTGTAGCCTCCTATTCACAGAGGAGAGTAACCTAATTAGGAGAAATCTCTTACGGCCGCTCAGTTTAAAGTCTTCTTTGGGATTGAGAAGCTCTAGCGCGACCCGTTGGTGGGAAACTAGATAATTGCGGTTTATCTTTGTTTTCGATTGATTTGATTGACTAACGGTTATTGAAATCTGATTGCACCTAGTTTATTTATTCTTGAGAATCTTCTCTTCTGATATAAGATTCACTCAAACTAGTTCAGAGTTTCGATAGGGATCTTTAGACTGTTGTTAGTTCTAAAGACGATCTTGTGATAATCCATTGTTAACAGACTCCGTTCTGTACGTGATTGATCACAAGAGATTCAAGTAATTGTGTGCAGGTTTTTATTGAAGATTTAAGAAGATTTGAAGACAAAGAAGATATTGAAGATCTGACTTGGGTTTTATAATCTTTGGTGTGCACAATACTTGTTTGGGAAAAAGAGGATCCAATTAATAATCGGTTTATCCTTGTGGTAGATTGGATTGATTAATCGAGTAGATCGGCATCAATACGTTTCCTTGTGATTAAAGGTATTGATTGGCTTAATCTTAAACGATTACCTTTGGGTGATTGAACATAAGATAGATCTAAGGACCCGACGAAGGAGTTTATGTTAAGATAAACAGAAGAGCCTTTGTCCGACTCATATCACTTGGTTGAATAGAGTTGATACCAAACATATTTGTTGTTCCTTTACTGTTTGGAATACGAACCAAAGGAATTGTTCCAAGTACATGACTTATTCACAATTCGGAGGCGTGGGAATACAGACGGAACTAAGTGAACTATAGGTTTAGTTACTTGGTCTCAACTATACGAAGTTAGGTGTAATTTTGTGTAGCAGCTTAATCCTGAGAGTATTCAATTCTGGATCAGGTCCCGGTGTTTTTCTGCATTTGCGGTTTCCTCGTTAACAAAATCTTGCTGTGTCATTTACTTTTATTTTCCGCATTATAATTGTCTTATTATAATTAAAGTAAATCACACAAACGTTAATTCCTATTTACTTGATAAGCAATCCTATTGTGTTTGGTTAAGTCCTAACCTTTGTATCAAGTAAACATACTTCGTTGTTGTATTGTCTCGATCTCGTATCCATAGACGATCACACGAAGTGTGAACCGATTAGTTGCATTGTCTCGACTCAGTCCATAGACAATCACTTTCGGAGAAAGGACTTATAGGTAGGAAAAGTTTTAGCTTGAGGTATATTTGGGTACCCTCGCCTTTTCACGTAGCTCATCCTTGAAGGGACAGAAGCTTAATCCAACTCGTTTGCAAGGCCGTGGCCAAGCAATAATAGTAATGGCCTAGTCCGTATAGGTCGTTCCGTCAAAATGCATCCAAGTGATGCATATTTGGTCCACGGCATGGCATAGTGATGGCCATGCTTAATATGCTCCATTGGCAAGGCTATACAACTACAAATGAGGCCTAAGCATCATTTATACTCTTTCGGCTAAGCTATGAAGCTTACTTGGTGCATGGTCCACATATGCACCTTCAACCAACTACTCCCCTATATATGTTTTAAAAACATTTTTAAAACTTATATTAGGGGAGGAAAATGACTTCACCAAGTCCCAAGGTCGTGATGGCTGCACATTACTACCCTGGCCAACTACAATGCGTACGGTCGTGATGGATGTACATTCAGTTCTGGCTAACATGCCAGTTCCAATGTCCGGCCATGATGGCTGAACATTTCCTGAGACAGGTCCAGTGAAGGGCCGTGATGGATGTATTTTTGGCTTTGGCCTATAGGTGATAGGTGTGGTAAACACCTCAATTATTATCTATTGTTTATGCTTTCCTTGCTAAGTTTTCTTGTAAATTATGTATCTTATGTTTAATTTTGAGTTTTAGGTACTTTGGAGTCATTTGGAGCAAAAGAAGATGAAATCATTCATTTGGAGCGAAAAAGACAAAAAGGGAATTCACAGGCGAAAGAACGAGGCCATTCCGACGCCGTATGAGAAGGTTACGAGCAAAATCAACAATTAAGCTTGTTAGTTCCCAAGGACTGACAGTACAAAAAGAGTACTTGGTGGCATGTATCATATGTTGGGCGCCTATAGTAATTTAGAGAGGAGTGATATCTTCTCATTATTGTCGGCACCTAAATGTCAGAGAAAATGGAGATGATGCTGTCTGACATCCAGAAGTTGTTGTTGGCTGATTGAAGATGGAAGCTGACTGAAAAACAAGAAGAATTGGAACTGTTGTTGATTCATGGCTGTATACATAGAATCAGATGAAACTAGGGATTAAAAATGGGTTTCTGTTGTGGGTCTTATTGAGAACCAGATTGAGAAGAAATCAGTGAACCAATAGTTGCTGCTGTTGATTTGAGATGGAATAAATCGAGTTAGTTATGGAAGATGGTGATGCTGTTAATGTTTGTGATGAATCTCCTCTCTGTTGCTGCATCTAGGGTTTGAAATTGATGCTGCTACATATCGAGAAAAAAAGAAGAGTTGCTCAGAAATTGAAGCTCGGTTCTGAATTTGCTTATGAGATTCAGATGGAGATGGTGGTGAATTTGAGTTCAAAGCTGTGATTTGATAAACTGATGAGTAATAGAAAGATGGTGGTTGAGATGAATTTCAAGGGTTAGAAGATAATCTCTGCTGCTGTTGTGAATAGGGGGTTTTAAGTGAAGAAATATAAAACTGGGTTTAGTGTTTGAGTAGTTGAGAAAGAGAATAAAGTGGAGTTACCGATGCTGGTGGATTCAGACAAGGTGTTTGAGTAGTCTGAGATGTATGAGCAACTGGTGGTGAAATTGCAGGAGAAAGATGGCAGTATTGTTGGTGGTGTTGGAAGCTGTCTTGGCTGAGGAGTTTATGAAGTAGTTCTGGTTGTGAATGTCTTGAGGTTGCAAGCAACGCAACTGCAGGTGTTTTGGTGATAAGTTCATTCTTGAACTTGAGGTGAAGCTGCTTGTGCAGATGGTGATGCCGACTTTAGCCTGAGGATGATTTAGAATGGCTGTGATGGTATTCTAAACAGTTGTGAGAAGAAGTGAAGTTCAGTTGGTATTGTTGGGATGTACCTGGAGAGCAAGTAGTGACAGGAATGATGGTAATGAAGCTGCTTTAAATGAATGTTAGGTTTACATGTTGGTGGTTGCTGGCATTTGAGCAAGGGTGTTGTTCGCTGTCAAAGCGATAATGAGAAGGAACTGATGCCATTAAGTTGGTATGGATGAGCAGCTGAAAACATTACAGAGAATGATGCTTGGAGTTGAATTGTAGCTGTGCATAAACTACAGGAGGTGTATGAGATTTGAATTGCAGTTGAAGCAATGGCATGGATTGCAGTTCGGAATGGAGTTATGGACGTGAACTGAAGCTATTGGTTGTTGTGTATTTGGCTAGATAATGTGAATGGGTTGTTGCTGGTACTTGGCCTGGCAGAGAAGAGTTGAAGCTGCAGGAGAGGTGGCTCAATAGGCAGTCGTGCTGCACAATGATGGCGTAACACTGCACAAGTTCAAGCCGTGCAAAGAATGGCTTATGCATTGTCCAGAATTATACCAAGTCAGCTGAGTTAGCACTGACTCAGATCTGACTGAGCTGATTAGAATCATGAGTCCCTGACTCATGCCTGACTCGATACTTGACCGACTTGACTAGCTTTGACCGGGCGGACTTTACCGTCACCTGAGCTTCTTTCCGGTCAACTTCCGTCCACTGATACCAGTTTCCGGCGACATTTTTTTGGCAGAGATTTTTACTGGGTTGTTTCCACATGTGAGTTATATGGGCTTTGTGGACTTCTATCTTATGGACTTTGGAGGATTGACCTAGTTTTGGAAACAAGGATTGATATAAAAGAAAAATCTTCTACAACTTGGACACCACGTATTCTACTTGGAGCTTAAGGAGAGAGTCGCTTTTTTTTAAGCTACTAGGGTTTGCTTTGCTTTCATCTTCTTAATTCAATTATTATTATGTTGATGAACTCCATAGCTATGAGTATCTAATTTAATATTATTGGTTAAGGATGTAGTCATATATCTAAAACTTGTGCTTGATTAGTGCATTAGTTTTCTCTCTTGATTATCGTTCAAATATCTATTGTTTTTAATATCACATGATTGATGTATTGTGATAGGATTTAGATGTTTGTTTAGTTGAGTGGCCAATCAATTCAACTTGCATCCTTTTCCATAGATATTTTAGGGTTTTCATCGAGCGATAACCCCAAATACAAGTAGCATGATATGATTACGGTTTGTAGTGATACACTCTTGTAATCATATGTAGAGTTTGACCATTGTTCGAATTGTCATGCGCAATGTATGACAATTGCATTGATTAGCCTATTTCTAAAACTTAATACTCTTGGGAATTGAACTTAATTAGCGCAAGGCGTTAGGTTATTCTTTAGGTAGAATTCACATACGCAGCTCTAATGTGTGTGTTGATGAACTTAGGAAATTAATAGAATATCTTGCTATCTTGATACTCTAGGCTTTTGATGATAAAAAAATTAAATTGTAATTCTAATCATGTATGCAAGCACATGTTTAAGATTGAAGATGAACTCCTTGACCAATATCTTTATCTCATTAATTATTTCTCCAATTTACTTTGCTTTTAATTTACTTTTATTGCTTACATAAAAATCAGAAGTTGATGCGTGTCGTAGGTGCAATCAAATTAATCAATATTTCCACTCAATTAAAAATAATATAATGGAAGTCAAGTTCGTTCCCACGAGGAGCAAGAGATTCTAGTTGTAAAAATTGTCACGAAAAGGGGGGTGTAAAAAGCAAAAGAAAATAAACAAAGCAATTAAAAGATCAAGTTGAAAGCAATAAGAGAGACAAGATCAAGGAATCCTTCTTCGTTGCAAAACAATGATTAAAGTTATGTTCTTTTCTACTTGTTATTAGTCACAGATTATCACCAACCGTAGGATAGCAGGTCCGCTTAGCTAGCCCCAAAATCCCTAATTTCACCGAGTAACAGTCCGCTTAGCTATCAGATTCTATTCAAAAGAACCACCTTGAGGTTCGCTTACAAGATGTAATTCCCAGAATGCATTAAGATTTATGAATTTAGGTTTAGTACTAGTAGTTAAACTCGGTTCGCTTGGTCCACTTTCTAGCGTTGTTTTTACACACAATCGCTCCACGGAATCCCTCCGCAAGGTCTCGTGTTTGCTACTTATGTAAAGAGTCAAGAAACGATTACTTATCCCCTAACTTTCACTAGCATTAGATTAAATCGACAAATCAATTTAGTTTGCCACCCAAACAATCTATCAATCAATCATGAATGTCATTAAGATCATTCCTATTAGTAAAAACAAACGATAATCATGTAAAAAAAACTTCAAGATAGAATTGAAAACAAAACTCAAATTATATGTTAAGAACTAGGAATTCATCCTCAATCAATAATAAAATTAGTTACTCATGTTAAGGTGTAGTTGCAGGAAATCCCACAATACACCCCTCACTATATTTTGTTTAACTAATCCATTCCAAAGATAATAGATGAACAATTATGAATGTTTATTAATAACTTTCTTGAAATCTTTACACAGGAAAATGGAATTACACTTAAGAACTTACAAACATTCTCTCTGTTTCTCTCTCCTAATGACTTACTCCAAACCAAAAGAGCCCCTCCCCCTCTTACGACAGATCCACTCATCCCTTTATATAGGGTAGCACATAGTGAATGACAGCTAAGCTATCCTTTATTTTCGGAAATGTCTTGCGAAGTGTCGCAGACGTACAAACATTCGTACTCGCGACACTTCTTAATTTTCGCCAGGTTTCATATCCTCTTATCGTCATCCAATGCGTCATTTATATTTAACCTTCTGTGACTGACTCGCAATGTTGTTATCCGTTGTCTTCGCGAGTTGTTGTTGTGGCGATATTATGATCCTACATCTTGCCTCTTCTCATGTCTTCTCTGCGAAGGAGAGAATGTCATGAGAATCGATATTTTTGAACCGCCGCAACCGTTTATTTGTACTTGTTTCAGTTCCTTCTTTCCATACGGACTTTATTATTACAGATGTCTATTCCTCCATTCTGTTCCTGACACGTTTCTTCCAATCGTTTATTCTTAACCATTCACGTCCCTTCTCACATTAAATGCTCTCGTTTCCCCGAGGATGTTTCTCTCTATATATATTTTTCATATCTTTCTCTTCTCCTCTTTCGTCTTCTCTCTGCAATTTTTCTTTTATCTCCTTCTTCCGCAAGTTGCGCTTCTATTACCGCAAATCTTCAATCTTTTTATCATATCTTAATCTTCGATTCTTTATCCATCCCCATATTGATAATGGCTTCTCTTAGTCGTATGTACAAACCTCGCTTTATTGAGACTCAGAAAAAGTTGCAAGATCAAGGTTTCACCCTTTCTATCATTCCTAATCAAAAAGGTTCATCAATACTCACGCCAAGCTTTTTCTCGATCATCAATGTGATGATCATAAGATTATTGTTTCGCTAGGTCAACTTCTCGCAGGACTTCCCATTCCTTTATATGATCCTGAGATGCCACTCTTTTATGAAATCCTTTCTCATCCGAACTTCTCGCGAGCTGTTTATCAACTATGCGGCGATTGTATCCGCCTAATGCTCGAGTTTGCCAGTCGTGGTGCTGGCAAAGGATCTCTATATCCTAACAGAGTGCCGTAGAGATCCCGAATATGTAAATTTAGAAATAATCCCTGAGAAATACACCGTGGAAAACTTCTTTGAAAATTATGAAGTAATAGGCATGAGAAATAAGAAATCTCATTTGGGCGCTCGGTTGAAGAGAAAAGATAATATCCCCCGAGGATAAATTACTTATGCAAGATATCGACCGGCATTCGGGTAAGAACACTACTCCTCGCCACTCTAAAGATGAGAGGTGGTGGTTTGTTCCTTTGCTCTTAAGTGGACCTTACATAGCAGGTTCGCATGCACTCCCTGCAAATCTCGCAGGCTATCATCCTTGGGAATTTAAGTGGCCCGAGGAGACGGAAGAGGTATGTCTCCATAGTTTGCTTTTGCAATCCCTCTTTCCTCTTGTATTCATTGAGTTTGTAAATTTTCCAGATTGCCAAACTGAGAAAAAGTTACAAGGCGAATCCACTGGCAAGCACCTTGGCAATACTTCGATCGCTTACGGATGAAGTAAGAAATATCCTTTTTGTATTACTTAACAATATTGTTGCCTCTATTTCTTATCTTCATTTGTATGCGAAGGTTGACGCTGAGGAAACTATAGCTGCGAAGGTTAAAGGCAAAACTAAAGCCAATGTAAGTAAGGATAAGTCTTCTGCTCCACCATCTAAGAAGCGAAAAGCTCAGCCTTCCTCTCATCTTAGCTCAAGTTCTGAGTCTTCCGATGAAAATGATAATGATAATGTTTTGGATTCAACTTTCCAAAATGAAGCTCAATCGACCAATTCTCCTATGGATCAATTGTTCAAAGATCTTCTCGGATTCTCTTCAAGGAGTAGGAGATACTCACCTGACTTCTATATGCGAAAGCCTCGCCACTGTATGCAATGCTACACTACTGGATGGCAATGACTCTTTCAAAGTAGTTTCTAGATCTGTATCCCCTAGCTTCTTAAATGCACTTAATTCGTTGGTATGTTCGACCTCATGTTTCCCTTCCACTTCATTTTTTAATTTATATCTTAATAACCTCTTTATCTTTCTTCGCAGGCTGGAAAAACTTCTTTTGTGGTTGCCTCAGATCTTGAGAGGAGATACAATATTCAATTGAAAAAGAATACCCAATCTTGCACAAGGATCAAAGAATTAGAAGTTGAGGCTGCGAAATATCGCGAAAAGATCCAACAATTGGAGATTGAGTTTTCTGCCCAGAAAGACAAAGTTACCACTCTCCAGAATGCTAATCAAGAACTTTATGGTATAAAAATTTCTTCTCTCTTATTATTTTTATTTTATCAATTTCTGTTGCTACCGACTTATCACTTTCATGCAGATGTATATAACCTCTCCGAAGAAGCTATTCTTCTCCATTCATTTCCTGAGCCTATGGATAGTGATACTCTTCTCGCTCATCTCAACAACTTTTTAAGTAGTTCATCAAGCAGAATTAATACTCTTTCATTAAATGAACTCCAAACCAAGTACCGCCTCTTAGAAATTGAACACAGATCTACAGCCAACCAATTTAAACAAATGTATCTCGAATCTCATGAGGAAGCCAAAATTTTAAGGAAGAAAATTAGTGACCATATAGATGACAAAGATCGCATTGCTAATAATGGTGCCCAAGCATTAGCAACATTTCAAAAGTCCCTTCTCGAAGTGCAAATGGAGCGAGATGAATTGCTTCGTCAGAATTCTTTACTTACTGAGCGAGAAAACCAAATTCGTTCACTTCTTATTATAAATAACGATGATGAATTCGCTTGGGCCGCGAAAATCTTAGATAATGCCAGGAATAATTTAGGTGTTGATGTTAGTCTTCATACCGAGCATACTTCCTTGGTTAAAGATATAATATCCGACGAGAAGGTTACTTATTATACCCTTCTTGTTTCTTATCTCGTAATATTGTTTGTTGAGTTGTTAACTTATCGTTGTCTACTTGCGAGTCCGAAAAAGATTTCAAACAAGGATTGAAGAACTTGAATCTGAGAAAGCACAGCTCGCCAAGAATCTCAACCTTCGCGAGAATAAGTATTCCAAGTTGAAGACTCAATTTCAAACTACAGTGGCGAATTTTAATAATGATGCCATTCGTTTTCGCAATGAAGCCATGGAGTATGTTTGTAAAGATCATAAAATTCCTCTTTCTTCATATCCTTGGCTTTCCGAAGAAGTTCACGAGAATTTGCCTGTCTCGGACATTTCGATAGTGAAGCCGGTGAAGAAGAAAATTAAGCGGCGAGAATAATAGAATTAAAGGATCAGATAGAGGAGAAGAATCGCCAAAGAGATAATTCTTTTTGTTTCTTTTTGCGTGTAATATCTGTGCATTTCTGTGTCTTTTTTGTAAACTTCTTGGGTTTGTTGTCCATAAATTCCATCTTCATTCCCCTTTCTTGACAGTTTTTTCCTTGTAATATAATTGGCTAACATTATTAATGTATAACTCTTTCATTGGAAGATGGATAACAATATTTCATCTTTTCCATCCCCATATTTGCCTCTGTTATGCATCTTCAGATGAAAGAATGAAATTTCGAGATTCGCACTTTACATACGTTCGGAATGATGTTTAAATTTATAATTGCGATGAAATCGCAAGAACTTTTCATTAAAGAAGAGATTTGTTGGTCTCGCCTTATCATTTTTTGGTGGACTTCTAAGCTTGACCTTCCTAAGTAAAGGTCTTACTCTGCCACCCTTTATTGCGACAAGATCGCAGGACGTCTTTACACTTGCATGTAAAAACCCATTGACCTTGTCTTATCATTATTCAAGTATTTTTGCCTCGCAGGATATTTGACTTGCGACAATATGACAGCCTAAATTCTCTTGCGAAAGTAAAGCCCCATGACATTGTCGTCTTGCGACGAAATCGCAGGACGTCTTTACACTTGCATGTAAGGACCCATTGATCTCGTCTTACCCTCGCGTTAGTATTATTGCCTCTGCGCAGATCATTGCACAAATATGACAAGCCTAAGTTTCCTTGCGGAAACAAAGCCTCGTGACATTTGCGTCTTTGGCACTTATCGGCTCCCTAATGGAGGGTGCCGCCCTTATCACCCTCCCAGGTTGCCCCTTCAAGGAGGCGTACATCGGCCATACAAGGCTAGCTCCTCCCATCCGGTCTTAACAACAACCGGTTGTTTTCGCAGCCTCTTATCCCTTATACCTATAGAGTTTATGGTTACAAGGCTGCACCCTAAGTGGAGTTTTCTTCGGGCCGAGTGCGGCGTGCGCAAGACTTGTCAAGAGTGGTAAGGAAGTTCCATGCTCCCCGCACTCTTGACTCAACCGGGTACCTCGGCGCCTTGATCATACGCCGACTCCTTGAAAGAGACCCTCGGTCGCCCAACCAGGGTATAACCTACATATATAGTTGGGAATCTAAGGTATCTCCTCCGGATAGGCTTTCATGGGCCCCAAATCTGCATGACCCAGTTCCAGGGGCGGTGTAACCTTTTCCCTGAGCCATGTTAAGAGATACCCCCTTATATGACGCACTTTAGGTCTTACATTTGCCTCTTACGAAATGTAATTCGCGAACTAGGGTGTACGCCATAAAGGTTCGTCCCATTCATTTATTCATTCATTCTTTGTTAAATCATTCAATCATTCATATTTAATTGTTGTCGATATTTAATTTGCGAAGACATCGCACAATGTTGTTCATTCAGTTTTGCCTCAGATTCTTGTACAATCTTCTTGTCAAAATTCTCACGTATCATTTCTTCTTAGTCTTGCCTTTGATATATCTTTGTCGATTTCTTACCACAGACCATTCAGCTTACTTTTTATGCCTTTTGTTCATTGTACTCTTTGCCTCAGCGTTATCCCAATCCTTGAAGGACTCCTTCCCATCGTAACGTTCGCCTGCTTCCATGCATTCATCTGCGGCACCTCTCGATGTTTCCACGGCACTTCGCGATGAACTACAACCAATTATCGTTGCAGCATCGTAGCATTCGCCTATTCTTGCGGCACTTCGCGATGCTTCTTCATTTCTTATCTCTATAATATCCACCATCAGCTTCTCTTTTCTCTGTTCATCTTTGATATTCTGTTTCCAACCTTTCCTTTTAGCATTTCTCTCTTCTGCCTCTCTACATCAACCTCATAACATTTCTGACCTTCCTTCCAATCTCCCTTTATAATTCCAATACCATTTGGATGGGGAAATTTTATGCATTGATGGTATGTTGATGCTACTCCCAAGATTTCGTGCAGCCATGGTCGCCCGATTAATGCGTTATAAGGAAATTCCACGTCAACCACGCAAAATAAAATGTCGGTGACAATCCTTGTAAAGGTATCCTCATGTGAACCTCTCCTTTAGGTTTGTTCGTTTGTCTTAGTTAAAACCGTAGATTTTGTACGTTGAAGGAATCAAATTTTCATCCTCTCCACCCATGGTCTTATAAGTATGGTAAAACAGAATATTCACCGAACTTCCAGTGTCGATTAGGATTCTATTGATTGCCCAACAATTTTCTCGCTTCGTCATCTTCTCCATCAACGGTCTTGGATTAATGTCTAGTCGCACCACCAACGGACTATCATATGCTTCTCTTCCTTTGGGTATCTCGTCAATGAGAGAAAGAAATAATTTTTAGTTGCCAATCTTTCAATTGCGACTTTCTCGCCAGTTCATCACTTCTTTGTTATGAAAATCTCTTGCATATACTCTACTAAGCACATTATCCTGAAAATCTTCAATTGTACGATATGAATGAACTATAGAGTTGCAAAATAGATTTTTGGCCTTTGTTCCCACTTCTATTACGAATGCTTCTTTTCCCTTCTTTGAAACTGTTCTTTGCACTTCGATGGTGATGTTGTTAGTACTTGCTTCCCTTTCTCTTCATTTTTAGAAAATGAGCCAATTTCCCCGATCAATCATTCGAGGATGATTCTCTTTATGTTTCGCAATCATTTGTTAGATGTCCATGAAAGCGATGGTAAGAACAATATTCATGACTTCGTCACTTGGTGGTGATTCACTCCCCGCATTCCATGGTGGTGGTACGTCCTCCATTATAAGTATAGCTTCCCAAATTTTCTCAACACTAGCATTTAATGGCGGCATTCTGATCTCTTCCCATACCACTCTGCGATTTCTTGGCCTTCCATGGTTATTCTCGCCTTTGTCCTCCATAAGTTTCTTGCATATGATCTAATCTCTCGAATTTTATTATTGTTGCCGCGGTTGTAGTAGTTCCTTTCTCTATCAAACTCCTCCCGATCTCGGCTTCCCATTGCTACTATTTTCTGCTTTGTCCATCGTCAACTCTGTTTTCCGGTTGCCCTTGCGAAGTGGTCGCCACCGAATTTGAAAATTTTGGTAATAAACTTGCATTCGCAGCGTTCGAACTTGTATTCGCAAGGGTATGATTCCATTTCATTTTGTCTTTCTTCCAAAGCAATGTATTCTTCTTGGAGTTCTCATGACTCACCATCGTAATCGTATTTTTAATTTCGAATATTTGAATGTATAACAAACTTGTTGCGAACAGAGCATTTACAAATGATAAAATGAGATATCTTTCCTCTACCCTTCCGGCCATTTCACTGCACATTGTCCTCCATGTCATTGTCAAATGTCTTAAACTCTCGCCAACTCTTTGTTTCAATCCGAATACATCTTCAATTCCTGGTCGCGTGGAATTGTTACTTATATACGCTCCCAAGAAAATAGTTTGTAAATGGTTGAATGACGAGATTGTGTTTCTCGGTAATCCTTCAAACCATTTCAGTGCTTCTCCAATTAAGCTTGATGCGAAGTATTTGCACAATATGGCGTCATGATTCTCCCACTGTAACATACATCTCATATAAGCCTTGATGTGTTGTATCGCACAAAGTTGTTCCATCGAAAATGTTGGTTAATGAAGCAGATTGCATTTAGGTGGTATTCCTCCCATTTGTACTTCTATTGTGAAAGGAGTCTTCGCAGCTTCTGCGATGGCTTCATCCAACTGTCTTCTTCCTCCTTCCTTCCTATTGTTTAACAATTTTCTCATTTCTGCTAGTTCTTTCAAGATTTGCTCATTTTCCTCAGGATTTGACTCTGCTGGTCTTTTTAGCTCGCCTCTCGCCTCCTGCGTTCATGCCTCGTTTTGACCTTCTTGTCCATTATTTTCTTTCTCTCCTTTCTCTGCGACTTTCTCCTTCGTTTCTTTCATCAATTCGCACACCATTATATCTATTGTTCTCTCTTCTCGGGTTCTCTATCAACTCTCCTCTCGCATCCCGTCGTATTCTCCATTGGTATTTCTATTGACACGATCTTGTGCTCGCCTCCTCTCTCGGTTGTCGTGATTATTTTGCCGGATTGCTTCTTCCAATTCTTGGTTTTCCACTTTTGCTCTTACTCTCTCTCTCTCGGGCTAAGCGTGCTTGTTCAAAGCATAATGTTTCTCAATGTCATCCACGATCTCTTTTTGCCTTCTCAATGCTTCTCTTCCATGCAGTATTGTTCTTCCTTGATAATTTGGATCATTTGGCCCCCGAAATCGCCTAGTTCCCCGATTTTCTTCACTCTGCTCATCTTGGAAATTCTCGAGATGGGGAATATAACGATCTTCTCGCGTCCTCTCTTCTTTCATGATGTTCTGAGCTGAGATTTTGTGCTTCCCGTTGGTTTTCTACCTCTGTAATTTCTGTTGGTAAAGCTCTCCTCCTTTCTTTCCTAGTCGATCTTGAACTCGATCTCGCAGTGCTTCTCGATCTTCTATTTTGCAATCTTATATTTTCCATTCTTAATTCATGATTCTGTCTTGTCAAGTTTGCTCGTTCCTCCGCCTCTAGTCGCCTCTCTTCATGTATCGTTTGTCTCAATGTTTCCAATCTTGTGAGTTCTTCATTTCCGGATTCATTTCTCCATTCATTCTTTGATCTTCTTCTCCTTGTCCATTGTTTACCAATTGTTGCTCTTCTTCCCTTTCATCCTCAGAATCCATCCTCCAAGTGTGCACACTTACTCTATCGTAATCCACAGTTTCATTTGCTACCGGTGGAATTAAAGCTTGGATATGATTCTCTTCATCATTCCTCATATTCATCCTTGACGATTCTCCTCTTTCATTTCTCCTTTCTCCAGCAAGTCTTCCACTTCTTCTCACCGGTTGTTCAACTACATTTCTTCTTCTAGCCATTTCTCTTTTAGTAAACTCTTTGAAAATTATCTCAAATTTCTTTCTTGTTAATTATCTTCTTTTAATGCTGTTCAAAGCCTGTTTCTAGCGCCAATATGTAGTTGCAGGAAATCCCACAATACACCCCTCACTATATTTTTTTTAACTAATCCATTCCAAAGATAATAGATGAACAATTATGAATGTTTATTAATAACTTTCTTGAAATCTTTACACAGGAAAATGGAATTACACTTAAGAACTTACAAACATTCTCTATGTTTCTCTCTCCTAATGACTTACTCCAAACCAAAAGAGCCCCTCCCCCTCTTACGACAGATCCACTCATCCCTTTATATAGGGTAGCACATAGTGAATGACAGCTAAGCTATCCTTTATTTTCGGAAATGTCTTGCGAAGTGTCGCAGACGTACAAACATTCGTACTCGCGACACTTCTTAATTTTCTCCAGGTTTCATATCCTCTTATCGTCATCCAATGCGTCATTTATATTTAACCTTCTATGATTGACTCGCAATGTTGTTATCCGTTGTCTTCGCGAGTTGTTGTTGTGGCGATATTATGATCCTACATAAGGAGTTCACACAAAGAATAAGAAAAGAAAAGTGTTGTGTGTGTAGAGATGTGTATAAAAGATGTAGAAAACTTCTCTATTTATAGGCTTCAATATTCTCCAAATCTTCCAAGGAATAAAATCCTTTTCCTTTAGCCATTCAATTTCCAAATTCAAGTCTTCCTCAACTCTTCATCTTTTCTTTCCAAGTTTGAGCCCAATTCTCCATCCAATTCCTAGTCCAAGTCTTCACACCCATGAGAGAAGTCCATAGAAAATTCTGGAATTTTGGCTCGCCGGAAATCGGTATTGTGGGCGGAATTTGACCGGAATAGTCGCCACGCCACCGAAAATTTCGTCGTCGAGGGAATATGCGACGGAATATTCCGTCCGGCCCACCGTTAGGACTAACGGTCAAACGGGTCAACCGTCGAGTCAATCGTTAGTCAGCGGGTCAAGGGAGGCGTCTCGTCGCCTTCTTACTCGGCTTAATCGGTCTTACTCAGGTTGAGTTGCGAGTTAGGTTCAACGAGTCACCGGGTCGACTCGGCAGAAAGCAGAAAATTCAACGAGTTTACTCGTTTGTTGAGCATTTCTTAGGCCGATTTCAGCCGGTTTTCTTGGGTCTTCTCCGTTAAGAACCTATACATTCATCTATTGAGCTCTTCCCCGCAATGCCACATCCCTGCAGCCTTAGTTTCATGCCATTCCATAACACCATCAGAGCAGCCATTCTCCCATACCATGTAACAGAGGCATCACCACCTTGTCTCGACCCATTTGCTTCCAATCACAGCAGCATCTCCTTGTTTTCGACCACCAACAATGCTGCACATTGCAAAGATCGAAGTGATCCTAACTCAACAAAGGCAAGCAACTCCTTCTCTCGCTAACGAGAGGCTCGGCTCACCATTCTTCTCTTACGATTTACTCATTACCACCGACAACCCATACTCCAAAGATCGAACCTACAGATGCAATAAACCTCCAATTTCAACCCAATTTCTTCCTCTGTCGAGCCAATCAATACTAATCGAAGCAACATCATCATCACTAATGGCTCTCTCAGCTTCAACAGTTGGAGATTCTCACAGAAACCCATAAATAACTCGAACCCATCTCTAATCTCTCAATCTCGGGTTCCTAAACCTATCGACATCATTAATTTCCCAATTTGAACCTTCAATCAAAAACCCATCTCGTTCTTCGCTTGAATCTCGAATCAACCACCAATTAGTATCACCCGTGTCTTCTTCCCTCTCGGTGTCATACCCATTCCACCAGAACCACCATCTTCGATTTCTTCCTCCCTGAGTTCCATTTCTCGATCTCCAAATTCCTCCCTGAGTTCAGACGCAGCAGCCTAGGGTTTTCTTCTTTTCAATTTCAGTATAGAGATGATTGAGAAGCAATCTTCTCATTTAGGGTTAGGTTATAAATGGGGCGGATTCAGACATGGATCCGGGTACGGGTGTGGGTCTATGGGTTTGGGTTTCAACATCCATGAACATAACCCATCCATTTTACCAACTGATAACAACACTACGTTTCTGGATAAGGGCTACCCAGTTTGGCAGCCCCTTAACTTGAACTGTCCTTTCTTTAGTAATTTGAGTCACCTTTTAACCTTGACTGGGCTCCAGATAGTGTTCGCCTGTGAAATGACTTTTCTGGCCTTTTGGTTCAAATTGAGTGATTTCTTCTTCTTTTCGTTCGTGCGACTCCATAGTAGCTACAAAACTCAAAATAAGCGTAAAATACATAACTTACAAGAAAAATAGCAAAGAAAGCATAAACAATAGATAGTAAATAGGATGTATTCTACACCTATCAAATTCCCCCACACTTAGACTTTGCTAGTCCTTTTGCAAATCAAACTAAAAACTCACAACTTCAAAGCGTTCAAGCGTCCCAAGCATCCAAAGAGTTATGAGGACATAGAGTTTCTGCGTGCTAGTAATAAGAAGTTAGAAATACTAAAGAACATATTCTCATTCTTAAATGTTGAGTGAGAAATAACCACACCATAATGAGAGAACGCGTGTTTGAGAAACGATCAATAAGCATTTCGCCTCGACTTTTGCCTCACCAAAAAGGATTTTATGATAATTGCACTCAAAAAGACGGCTTTTTATGGTTCTCACATGTGTGCAGGTAGGAATGAAGAGAGAATTCCTGCAACACGTTGAATGGTGGGAAGGACAACTTCCGAAATATTTTTTTAAAAACCCACATCTTTTAATATTTTGAAAAACCATTTTTCTGACGATCTCTACGAAAAGAAATCAACCATTTATTATTGAGGATGAGATTACTTACTCACCTTCACATCCGATCGCCAATTATGATAACACCACTCTCACGGCATCCAATAGAAACGTCTTCCGCTCCTCGTCTTTATCTTCTTGGTCTTCGGTTTCAACTATTGGTGATAAACTCTCGAATTTCATAAATCCTTGACAATTTGTAACTCTTTTTACCTTAAATCCTTGTCGCTTGAAACTTCCTTATAGATTTTCCTTCCCCACGGCTTATTAAAATACTTCTCTTGTTTTTTTTTTTTTTTTTTTTTTTGAAATACAAGAGAAATTAAATACAAAATAAACCATGGTCGTGGAAGAAGTATTTTACCGCTTGATTCTTCACAACTTGTATCGTCTTGAAATCATAAACTTCAAAAATTCTCACCTTTTGATTTTCTTCGCTTTTATGAATAAGTCTTCATACTTGGATATAAAATTACCTCATTGTATTGTAAGTCTTCAACATATATGTAAAAATCTGCTCTTTGTATGTTGCTTTACTTGAATTTGAATTTGCTGTTTTTCTCGTTCCGTTGCTTATAAACCTTAAACTTTTCCAACTTTCCTTGTAGATTTTGATGTCGCTCCTTGTTGATGATGAGAGTGTTTCTATGGATCCGTTGTTGTCGAGAGAGAGAATGGTGCTAACTGCAAATCGAACTACAAGAAGGCGGCTTTCATCTATAGACGTCACCCTCATGATTGACAAAATTAGCACTCAAGAGATCAAAGAGTAGTGCTTCTAGTGGTGGGAGGTTGGGTAGCTCACCATTCTACCCGGAATTAATGTACGGTGACACACACTCAAAAGAAAGCTCTTTAGTAGATGGAAATATTTCTGGTCGGTGCCTCACATGATATGAATACGGGTAGTCTCCACTAATGATTGATCAGCAACTCTAATAATGCACTTCTCCCTGCACCAAATTCGCATCACCGGCATGATTAAATCCATTATTTAACACTCAAACAAGCAAGAAATCCGAATGTAGTTCCCTAACATTTCCAAGTTCAATTATGTCGGTCAAAATCTCTATGTAAACATACCTAGAAGTATGCTAGTGACTCTAAAATCTTTAAAAGTTGGAGTTTTTATGTAAAACTTTTTTTTTTTTTAATTTTTTAATTTTTTTGTAATTTTTTTAAATACATGCTTAACCACTCCCCCACACTTAAACCTTACATTGTCCTAAATGTAATTGAATCCTCCTAGTAAAGTCAAGGTGGGAAATTTTAACATGATATGGAACAAGAAAAAGAAATAACAAAAAACAAAAGGATAAGAAATACAAAACCTATGGGTTGCCTCCCATTAAGCGCTTGTTTTAAAGTCGACGGCCCGACTTAGCTCTTGTAAGATTCACTCCCATATACTAACAATCCGAAAATTTGAGGATCCACCCATAATACCTGTTTTGAAAACAATAACTCCATACAAATATTAGCACAAGAAAACAATAGTGAAATTATCGCTCGATAGAAATTTCCCCCACACTTATTCTCGTCCACACTCGGAAGTGTACAAAGAACATAGAATTTGGGAATTTCCATGGTTTCCTTTTGGAAAACCTGCATGGTGTTAGCATCAAGTGTTTCCAATGGTGGGTATTTAGAAACAAAATCATCCAAAAATACTTTCGAAGCACATACATTCAAACCAATAAGAGGTAAAGGAGAAGAATCAATATGCAAAGGGTTAGACAAACCTTGCACAATTTCTTGTATTATAGAATCCTCTTCATCCTTAAAAATTCAAGTGAATTACTTACCTCTTGTATATCGTGGTCCTCTATTAAACCTTGCAACCATTCTTCGTCGTTTTCTACCTTAACCAAAGTCTTGGCATCATTAAAATCATTGGCAAGTTCAATTGGGTCTTCCACAAAATCAATCAATTCGGTTTCATTAACGAGCATCATCTCTTCAACATTCTCATCATCGGAATTGGGCCATTCTTCTCTCATATAATCTTCCTCGGTATAAATTGTAAGATATTCTTGTGAGGGTGTTACTTCGTTTACAACAATAGGCAAGTGATATCCAAACTCCTCCTTTTGAATAGGTGAAGGATCTTTATTATGATCCGGAGTTGGAATAACTTCCTCATTGTTGCAATGTTCATACACTTCCGCGGACTCATATCTTTCCCTAAGAAATTTTTTCCAAGCAATAAATGCATCTTCCTCAAGCTCTTCCTTTTGAATAGGTGATTGATCATTATTAAGATCAAGGCTCAAGTAAGCTACACTAGCGTCTTCAAAAGTGTCCAAAGGTTGAGTAATTTGTTCGTATAATTTCTCCGAATTCCTTTGAATTTCTCGATGTGATTCTTGCAACTTTTGTTGAAGATCCCCAATCATGGCAGACATCTTATCTGCAAAACTAGAGAATTTCTGATCATAAACAAAACTATCCTCCCATCCTTGTGATTGTCCACTTACATACCCGTCATAAGGTTGTTGATATGTATGAGAATATCCATAATGTTCTGTAGGAATTTGATCATAGCCAAAAGATTGGTTTTGATTGTATCCTAAGGATGGTTGGAAGTTGTCATAATGTTGAGGTTGAAAACCGTATTGATTGTTGTAATATGCTTGCTCTTGTCCACCATACATGGAAAACCTAAGACCTGAAATAAGATTCAAAAACTTAAGTTAGATACTAAATAGAATCCAACAAAGCAAGATTAAAGCAAAAAGAAAAATAAAAACAACTAAAATCATCCGTGCTCCCCCATGTCAGCGCCAAAATTTGATGCGTGTCGTAGGTGCAATCAAATTAATCAATATTTCCACTCAATTAAAAATAATATAATGGAAGTCAAGTTCGTTCCCACGAGGAGCAAGAGATTCTAGTTGTAAAAATTGTCACGAAAAGGAGGGTGTAAAAAGCAAAAGAAAATAAACAAAGCAATTAAAAGATCAAGTTGAAAGCAATAAGAGAGACAAGATCAAGGAATCCTTCTTCGTTGCAAAATAATGATTAAAGTTATGTTCTTTTCTACTTGTTATTAGTCACAGATTATCACCAACCGTAGGATAGCAGGTCCGCTTAGCTAGCCCCAAAATCCCTAATTTCACTGAGTAACAGGTCCGCTTAGCTATCAGATTCTATTCAAAAGAACCACCTTGAGGTTCGCTTACAAGATGTAATTCCCAGAATGCATTAAGATTTATGAATTTAGGTTTAGTGCTAGTAGTTAAACTCGGTTCGCTTGGTCCACTTTATAGCGTTGTTTTTACACACAATCGCTCCACGGAATCCCTCCGCAAGGTCTCGTGTTTGCTACTTATGTAAAGAGTCAAGAAACGATTACTTATCCCCTAACTTTCACTAGCATTAGATTAAATCGACAAATCAATTTAGTTGGCCACCCAAACAATATATCAATCAATCATGAATGTCATTAAGATCATTCCTATTAGTAAAAACAAACGATAATCATGTAAAAAAAACTTCAAGATAGAATTGAAAACAAAACTCAAATTATATGTTAAGAACTAGGAATTCATCCTCAATCAATAATAAAATTAGTTACTCATGTTAAGGAGTTCACAAAAAGAATAAGAAAAGAAAAGTGTTGTGTGTGTAGAGATGTGTATAAAAGATGTAGAAAACTTCTCTATTTATAGGCTTCAATATTCTCCAAATCTTCCAAGGAATAGAATCCTTTTCCTTTAGCCATTCAATTTCCAAATTCAAGTCTTCCTCAACTCTTCATCTTCTCTTTCCAAGTTTGAGCCCAATTCTCCATCCAATTCCTAGTCCAAGTCTTCACACCCATGAGAGAAGTCCATAGAAAATTCTGGAATTTTGGCTCGCCGGAAAACTGGTATTGTGGCCGGAATTTGACCGGAATAGTCGCCGCCGGCCACCTAAAAATTTCCGTCCGTCGAGGGAATATGCGACGGAATATTCCGTCGAGTCCACCGTTAGGACTAACGGTCAAACGGTCAGCCGTCAGTCAATCGTTAGTCGGCGGGTCAAGGGAGGCGTCTCGGTCGGCTTTGAGTCGACTTCTTACTCGGCTAATCGGTCTTACTCGGTGAGTTCTTGAGTTAGGTTCAACGAGTCACTGGGTCGACTCGGCAGAGCAGAAAATTCAACAGAGTTTACTCTGTTTGTTGAGCATTTCTTAGGCCGATTTCAGGCCAGTTTTCTTGGGTCTTCTCCTGTTAAGAACCTATACATTCATCTATTGAGCTCTTCCCTACAATGCCACATCCTGCAACTTAGTTTCATGCCATTCCATAACACCATCAGAGCAGCCATTCTCTCATACCATGTAACAGAGGCATCACCACCTTGTCTCGACCCATTTGCTTCCAATCACAGCAGCATCTCCTTGTTTTCGACCACCAACAGCTGCACATTGCAGCATCAGAAGTGATCCTAACTCAACAGCAGCGGCAACTCCTTCTCTCGCTAACGGAGGCTCGCTCACCATTCTTCTCTTACGATTTACTCATTACCACCGACAACCCATACTCCAAAGATCGAACTTACGAGATGCAATCAACCTCCAATTTCAACCCAATTTCTTCCTCCGTCGAGCCAATCAATACTAATCGAAGCAACATCATCATCACTAACAGCTCTCGCCTTCAACAGCTTGGAGATTCTCACAGAAACCCATAAATAACTCGAACCCATCTCTAATCTCTCAATCTCAGTTCCAGAAACCTATCGACATCATTAATTTCCCAATTTGAACCTTCAATCAAAAACCCATCTCGTTCTTCAGTTAAATCTCGAATCAACCACCAATTAGTATCACCTGTGTCTTCTTCTTCCCTCTCGGTTTCATACCCATTCCACCAGAACCACCATCTTCGATTTCTTCCTCCCTGAGTTCCATTTCTCGATCTCCAAATTCCTCCCTGAGTTCAGACGCAGCAGCCTAGGGTCTTCTTCTTTTCAATTTCAGTATAGAGATGATTGAGAAGCAATCTTCTCATTTAGGGTTAGGTTATAAATGGGGCGGATTCAGACATGGATGCGGGTACGGGTGTGGGTCTATGGGTTTGGGTTTCAACATCCATGGACATAGCCCATCCATTTTACCAATCGATAACAAAGACTACGTTTTCGGATAAGGGCTACCCAGTTTGGCAGCCCCTTAACTTGAACTGTCCTTTCTTTAGTAATTTGAGTCACCTTTTAACCTTGACTGGGCTCCGAGATAGTGTTCACTTTCGTGAAATGACTTTTTCGGCCTTTTGGTTCAAATTGAGTGATTTCTTCTTCTTTTCGTTCGTGCGACTCCATAGTAGCTACAAAACTCAAAATAAGCGTAAAATACATAATTTACAAGAAAAATAGCAAAGAAAGCATAAACAATAGATAGTAAATAGGATGTATTCTACACCTATCAGAAATCCCCCCAATTGGTTACTTTAGGAAATTAAATACATAATAACTACAATTGCCTCTCTGTGGAAACGAACTCTTTCTTATCATATACTTTAGGAAAGTGAAATTATTTTTGACGCATATGACAGCGATCACATTATGGCACTGATATTTTGGAAACCGTGCTCACTATACCCATTGATGATGGTTTGGAGTATGTTGATGAGATTAAAGAAACCATTGGTTCTCTTGACTCATTACCGGAAAAATCTGCACTTAAGAATATTTCATATGCTTCCTTACCTTGCAATGATGAATAACTTGTGCCTTCTATTGTTAAATCTCCAAAGTTGGAATTAAAACCTCTTCAAAGTCACTTAAAGTACTTGTAATTGGGTGACAAGGAAGACTTACCCGTGATTGTTTCTAACGAGCTTAGTCAATTACATGAGCAAAAATTTCTAAGGGTGCTAAGGACGTACAAGACGCCCATAGGGTGGACAATTGCCGATATCAAGGGTATAAGCCCTGACGTTTGCATGCACAAGATCCGTTTGGAGGATGATGCAAAGCCTACAAGGGAAGCGCAACGTCGTTTGAACCCTCCCATGATAGAAGTTGTGAAAAAGGAGATACTCGAGCTTTTGGACGTGGGTGTTATCTACCCATATACGATAGCAAGTGGGTAAGCCCGGTACAAGTGGTACCAAAGAAATCAGGTGTGACGGTGGTGGAAAATGATAAGAACAAACTTGTATCAACTCGTGTGCAAACCGGTTGGAGGGTTTGTATTGATTATAGAAAATTGAATGCCACCACTAGAAAAGATCACTTTCCTTTACCATTTATTGATCAAATGCTTGAACGGCTGGACACTCTTACTATTGCTTCCTTGATGGCTAATCAAGTTACAATCAGATTGTGATAGCGCCGGAGGATCAAGAGAAAACCACTTTCACTTGTCCTTTCGGTACTTTTGCTTATAGAATGATTCCTTTTGGCTTGTGCAATGCTCCAGCTACCTTTCAAAGGTGTATGGTAAGTATCTTTTCAAAATATGTTGAAAAAATAATCGAAGTGTTTATGGATGACTTTAGTGTCTTTGGTGATTCATTCGAACTTTGCTTGAACAATTTGTTACTAATCCTTGAACGATGTGTTGAAACAAATCTTGTGCTAAATTGGGAGAAGTGCCATTTCATGGTAACTCATGGCATAGTTTTAGGCCATATAATATCTTCTAAAGGCTTGGAAGTTGATAAATCTAAGATAGACCTTATTCGTGCTTTAACCCCACCCACTACGGTGAGGGAGATACGTTCTTTTCTTGGTTATGCGAGTTTTTATCGAAGATTCATCAAGGACTTTTCCAAGATAGCATCACCACTTTGCAACTTATTGCAAAAAGATGTAGTTTTTAACTTTGATGAAAAGTGTGTGACAGCATTCAACCGTTTTAAAGAACTTTTGATTTCATCCCCTATCATTAAACCACCGGATTGGAGCAAGCCTTTTGAGCTTATGTGTGATGCTAGTGATTACGCGGTTGGTGCGGTGCATGGGCAGTGTGTGGGGAAGATACCTCATGCCATTTATTATGCTTCTAGGACACTCAATAAAGCCCAACAAAAGTACACAACCACTGAAAAAGAGTTGTTAGCCATTATTTTTGCTTTGGAAAAGTTTCGATCTTATCTAATTGGTACAAAAGTTGTTGTCTTTTCTGATCATGTAGCACTTAGGTACTTGCTTATGAAGAAAGAGGCGAAACCAAGGCTCATATGATGGATTTTACTCTTGCAAGAATTTGATATAGAGATCAAAGACAAGAAAGGAATTGAGAACACCGTTGCGGATCACTTGAGCCGTCTTGATGTGGACAAGGAAACTATCCCATTGCGTGAAAGTTTCCCGGATGAGCAACTATTCTCAATTGCCTTTGGAGAACCATGGTACGTTGATATTGTTAATTACTTAGTTTCTAAACAAATCCCAAAGAACTTGTCTCGTGCTGAGAGGGACAAACTTAAGAAGTTAGGAAACCAATACATATGGGATGATCCATACCTATGGAAACATTGTAGTGACCAAGTAATACGAAGGTGCGTTCCTGAATCTGAATTTAATTCTATCTTGTATTTTTTTCACTCCTATGCTTGCGAAGGACACTTTGGGAGCAAGAGAACCGCTTTCAAGGTACTAGAATGTCGTTTCTATTGGCCAACTTTGTTTAAGGATGCATATGCATTTTGTACCACATGTGATAGGTGCCAAAGAACATGCAATCTAGGTGCTCGAAATCAAATGCCACAAACTATTATTCAATTTGTTAAGGTTTTTGATGTATGAGGAATTGATTTTATGGGACCTTTTGTCAATTCTAGTGGGAATTATTATATCTTGCTTGCTTTTGATTATGTCTCGAAATATGTGTGGAAGCTAAGGCCACCCTAACTAATGATTCTAAAGTGGTTTCCGATTTTGTGCAAGCTAATATTTTTGCAAGGTTTGGAATTCCAAGGGATATAATTAGTGATGGAGGCTCACACTTCAAAAACAGGTTCTTGCAAAGCTTATTAAGGAAGTATAATGTGTCGCATATGATTGCAACACCTTACCATCCACAAACAAATGGACAAGCCGAGGTTTCCAACCGAGAGGTGAAATCCATTCTAGAGAAGACGGTGAATCCAACAAGGAAGGATTGGAGTTCGCGACTCAATGATGCTTTGTGGGCTTATAGAACCACATACAAGACACCTATTGGGATGTCTCCCTTTAGGCTTGTTTACGGTAAACCTTGTCACTTACCCGTTGAAATTGAGCATAAGGCGTTTTTGGCTATTAAGCAATGCAATATGGAGTTGGATGGTGCTGGAAGGCAAAAGAAGTTACAACTCCAAGAGATAGAAGAAATTCACAATGATGCATTTGAAAGCTCACGTATTTACAAGGAAAAGACAAAAGCATTTCATGATAGTATGATTACAAAGAAACAATTTTGCATTGGGCAGAAAGTGCTTTTGTTTAATTCTCGTTTGCAATTATTTCCGGGTAAATTAAGGTCACGTTGGATTGGACCTTTTATTGTGACTAATGTGTTTTCTCATGGTGAAGTGGAAATTCATAATTTAGCTATAGGTAATGAACTTAAAGTGAATGGGCACCGTTTGAAACCATATTATGAGAATTTCTCTTCGGACGTTGTGGACGGAGTTAACCTTGTGGAAGTGCTCCCTCTAGAGGAGTCGTAGAAAGCAAGGAGATAGTCGGTCCAACGACTTTAAACCAGGCGCTGCATGGGAGGCAACCCATAGGATGAGTATTTCTTGTTTTATTTTTGGTTCTTGTCTTGTTTTTAGTTTTTTCTTGTCTTGTATTTACTTTTTCTTGTCGCATATCATTATAACATTTCCCACCTTGACTTTCTTTGGACGATTCAATTTACATTGAGGACAATGTAAAGTTTAAGTGTGGGGGAGTGGTTAAGCATTTGCATTGTAACTTTTATGTGAATTAGTGCATGACAAAATCCAACTTGTAGTTAGTTTAGAGTCACATAGTATACATGTCGCTAAGATTACATCAAAATTCTTACAAGAGTGACTGAACTTAAAGATGACAGAGAACATGATCGGGTTTCTTACTTGTATGAGAGTTAAAGTTGGATTTAACCATGCCAGTGGCAAATGAGGTGCAAAATGAATTCGGTATTATAGTTGTGGTCCCCTATAGTGGAGACTACCCATGTTACATAATGTGAGGCACCGACCTTCAAAACTATGTGATTTTAGAGTGTGTGTCACCGTACGTTAATTCCGGGTAGAATGGTGAGCTACCCAACCTCCCACCAATAGAAGCACTACTTTGATATCTTGAGTGTTATTTTATCAATCATGATGGTGACATCGAGTTGCTAACTTACATACCACTTGTAATATTGTTCGCAGTTAGCACCATCCACTTTATCTCTCTACACCAACAGGTCCATAGAAACACCATCATCATCAACAAGAGGTGCATCACAAATTTGAAGAAAAGTTGAAGACGTTCAAGGTTTACAAGCAACGATACAGAAATGAGCAGATTTCAGATTCAAGTAAAGCAACAAGAGAAGGAGCAGAATTTTTACAAGTTGAAGACTTTATGTACAAGAGCGAAGATTATCAAGGATGAGAGTTCGAGAAGTTTATGATATCAAGACATACAAGTTGTGAAGAATCAAGCGGTAAAGTACTTACACCATGGCCTTTGTACTTGCAATTTTATTTTATTTTTATTTGTATTTCATTTTCTCTTGTCTTCAAAAAAATAAAAAAACAAAAAAAAAAGGTTGGGACATGGTCATCACTATGCTAGGTTCCTTGTTAAAAACAAAATAAAAAAAAAAAAAAAAAAAAAGACAAGACAAGAGAAAATTTTGTTAGGTTCATTATTAGTTTTATTATTTTATTTTATTTTGTTTTGTTTTCATTTTTGTATTTGTTTTATTTTTCTTGTCTCATAAAAAAAAGAGACAAGAAAAATGTGTTGTATCATTTTAGTTCGTTTTTAGTTTTGTTCTTTCATTAAAGGCAATGGAAAGAAGGAATATTCATAATGAAGTTTCAAGCAACAAGGAATTAGAGGAAAGAATCACATTGTCAAGATTCTACGAAGTTCAAGATTTCATCACCAAGAGTTGAAGACCGAAGACTTTTCTATGGATGTTATGAGAGTGGTGCTAACTGCACGTCGAACTGATAAAGAGGTAAGTAAGCATATTCCTACCTTCGTTAAGTGGTTCATTTCCTTTATTAGAGATCGTCAGAAAAAAGTGTTTTCAAAATGAATAAAAGATGTGGGTTTTCAAAACAATTCAGAGGCTTTTGCCTTCCTACCGTTCAACGTGTCGCGGGATTCTCTCTTCACTCCTACCTGGACACATATGTGACCCATAAAAAAGTTGTTTATTATTGAGAGCAACTTCATAAAACCCTTTCTTGTGAGGCAGAGTCGAGACTTTTGATCACTCCGAACCCAAATTCTTTCGATAAGGGATGGTTATTTCTCTCTCAACTTTTAAGGATGAGATTGTGTTCATATATATGTCTAACTTCTTATTACTAGTGTGCAGAATTTCTATGTCTTCTTAGTGCGTTGGATGCTATCATTTCAGAGAACTAGTAAGTTGGAAAAATAGGTTTTGTGGGTATATCTCTAGTAAACCCTCACGAGACTATAACTCGTCCACTAGGGACACCTAGGGGTTCAAAGGCTTGTTATACATGCTAAGTGTGACCGTAGCCTCGACGACACGGAGTTGTATGTATGTGATAGAGTTTGTTTTGTTTGATTTTCTCGAGGACTAGCAAAGTCAAAGTGTGGGGGAATTTGATAGGTGTTGTAAACACCTCAATTATTATCTATTGTTTATGCTTTCCTTGCTAAGTTTTCTTGTAAATTATGTATCTTATGTTTAATTTTGAGTTTTAGGTACTTTGGAGCCATTTAGAGCAAAAGAAGATGAAATAATTCATTTGGAGCGGAAAAGACAAAAACGGAATTCACAGGAGAAAGAACGAGGCCATTCCGACGCCGTATGAGAAGGTTACGAGCAAAATCAACAGTTAAGCTTGTTGGTTCCCAAGGACTGACAGTACAAAAAGAGTACTTGGTGGCATGTATCATATGTTGGGCGCCTGCAGTAATAATATCTATTACCTAGCCCTTTAATTCAGAGAGGAGTTATCTCTTCTCATTATTGTCGGCACCTAAATGTCAGAGAAAATGGAGATGATGCTGTCTGAGATCCAGAAACTGTTGTTGGCTGATTGAACATGGAAGCTGACTGAAGAACAAGAAGAAATGGAACTGTTGTTGATTCATGGCTGTATACATAGAATCGGATGAAACTAGGGATTGAAAATGGGTTTATGTTATGGGTCTTATTGAGAACTAGATTGAGAAGAAATCAGTGAACCAATTGTTGCTGTTGTCGATTTGAGATGGAAGAAACCGAGTTAGAACTGGAAGATGGTGATGCTGTTAATATTTGTGATGAATCTCCTCTCTGTTACTGCATATAGGGTTTAAAATTGATGCTGCTACAAATCGAGAGAAAAATAAGAGTTGCTCAAAAATTGAAGCTCGGTTTTGAATCTGCTTCTGAGATTCAGATGGAGATGGTGGTGAATTTGAGTTCAAAGCTGCGATTTGAGAAACAGATGAGTAATGGTGGTTGAGAATTTCAAGGGTTAGAAGATAATCTGTTGTTGTTGTGAATTGGGGGTTTTAATTGAAGAAATATGAAACTGGGTTTAGTGTTTGACCAATTGAGAAAGAGAATAAAGTGGAGTTACCGATGCTGGTGGATTCAGACAAGGTGTTTGAGTAGTCTGAGAGGTATGAGCAACTGGTGGTAAAATTGCAGGAGAAAGATGGCAGTATTGTTGGTGTTATTGGAAGCTTTCTTGGCTGAGGAGATTATGGAGTAGTTCTGGTGGTGAATGGCTTGAGGTTGCAGGCAACGTCACTGCAGGTGTTTTGGTGATAAGTTCAGTCTTGAACCTGAGGTGAAGCTGCTTGTGCAGATGGTGATGCCTACTTTAGCCTGAGGATGATTGAGAATGGCTGTGATGGTGTTCTAAACTGTTGCGAGAAGAAGTGAAGTTCAGTTGGTATTGTTGGGATGTACCTGGAGACCAAGTAGTGACATAAATGGTGGTAATGAAGCTGCTTTAGATGAATGTTAGGTTTACGGGTTGGTGGTTGCTGGCATTTGAGCAGGGGTGTTGTTTGTTGTCAAAGCGGGAATGACAAGGAACTTATGCCATTAAGTTGTTATGGATCAGCAGCTGAAAACATTACAGAGAATGATGCTTGGAGTTGAATTGCAGCTGTGCATAAGCTATAGGAGGTGTATGAGATTTGAATTGCAGTTGAAGCAATGGCATGGATTGCAGTTCAAAATGGAGTTATGGACGTGAACTGAAGCTGTTGGTTGATGTGTGTTTGGCTAGATATTGGGAATAGGTTGTTGTTGGTACTTGGCCTGGCAGAGAAGAGTTGAAGTTGTAGGAGAGGTGGCTCAATATGCAATGGTGCTGCACAATGATGGTGCAACACTGCACAAGTTCAAGCCGTGCAAAGAATGGCTTACGCGTTGGCCATAATTATACCAAGTCAGCTGAGTTAGCACTGACTCAGATCTGACTGAGCTGATTAGAATCCTGAGTCCCTGACTCATGCCTGACTCGATACTTGACCGACTTGACCAGCTTTGACCGGGTGGACTTTGCCGTCACCTGAGTTGCTTTCCGGTCAACTTCCGTCCAGTGATACCAATTTTCCGGCGACTATTTTTTGGCAGAGATTTTTACTGGGTTGTTTCCACATGTGGGTTGTATGGGCTTTGTGGACTTCTATCTTATGGACTTTGGAGGATTGACCTAGATTTGGAAACAAGGATTGATATAAAAGAAAAGTCTTCCACAACTTGGACATCATGTATTTTACTTGGAGCTTAAGGAGAGAGTTTCTTTTGTTTACGCTACTAGGGTTTGCTTTGCTTTCATCTTCTTAATTCAATTATTATTATGTTGATGAACTCCATAGCTATGAGTAGCTAATTTAATATTATTGGCTAAGGATGTAGTCCTATATCTAAAACTTGTGCTTGATTAGTGCATTAGTTTTCTCTCTTGATTATCGTTCAAATCTATATTGTTTTTAGTATCACATGATTGATGTATTGTGATATGATTTAGATGTTTATTTAGTTGAGTGGCCAATCAATTCAACTTGCATCCTTGTCCATAGCTATTTTAGGGTTTTCATCAAGCGATAACCCCAAATACAAGTAGCATGATATGATTACGGTTTGTAGTGATACACTCTTGTAATCATATGTAGAGTTTGACCATTGTCCGAATTGTCATGCGCAATGTATGACAATTGCATCGATTAGCCTATTTCTGAAACTTAATGCTCCTAGGAATTGAAGTTAATTAGCGCAAGGCGTTAGGTTATTCTTTAGGTATAATTCACATACGCATATCTAATGTGTGTGTTGATGAACTTAGGAAATTAATAGAATATCTTGCTCTCTTGATACTCAAGGCTTTTGATGATAAAGAGATTAAATTGTAAATCTAATCATGTATGCAAGCACATGTTTAAGATTGAAGATGAACTCCTTGACCAATATCTTTCTCTCATTGATTATTTCTCCAATTTAGTTTGCTTTTAATTTACTTTTCTTGCTTACATAAAAATCAGAAATCCCCCCAATTGGTTACTTTAGGAAATTAAATACATAATAACTACGAGGGTCGGGATCTTGTAACAAACACATTTGACAAAACCTTTTAACAAAATTTGGTGACCGGTAAATCTTACTTACTTAATGGTCCAGATCATCGATGACATGGCAGGTAAATTATCCCTATTACTTGTTTGGCTCAAGTGCGAAGCCAAAATCTGGAAATATTTGAAATTATACTCTTCGTTGATCTTAGGGTACTATATGTTCAATTTTAATCCCTACTGTAAATTTATGATGCAAGATTTTGGGTTTCTGTTTTCAATCAAAATTATATATATTTGAAATTATGTATTAGTTGCCAATCATGTGATGTGAGTGATTATTGGACCAATCTTTGTTTCTGCAACTATGCTAGAGTTTTCGATTGAACTTTTGATCTATTTCACGGCACTTATCCAGCATACAATGGCAACCTCGGATTCAAGAATCAAAGATGGATTATACGAGCACATATCAACAAAAAAACTATGATAAGGAAAAATGGAAACCTATTACATCGATGGATTGAAAAATAAATTAGAATCTTCCAAACTGGTATTCGATGTGTAGCATAGACATGGATGACGAAAGGTTTCTATATTATCTCTAGATATTGTTTCCCTTTGGTTTTAGTTCGCTGGGACTGGCTTGATTAGCTAAGCCAAATAAGAAATACAGATGGTATACTCTCCACGTGATATATGATTTAAACCATTGGATATATAAGATCCAACGGTTACCTATCTTTGTTAAAAAGTTTTGTCAAATATCTTTGTCATAGGATCCTGACCCTAACTACAATTGCCTCTCTTTGGAAACGAACTCTTTCTTATCATATACTTTAGGAAAGTGAAATTATTTTTGACGCATACGACAACGATCAATAAGCCACTCCAATGTCTAGCTGTGATGGCTATACACTGCCAAGGCCAGCCTGCTCTGCATGTTGCGATATTGGCCATAGGCTAATGACCTGCGTAATGCGTCATTGTGGCACTACTTTGTTCTAGGCCAGCCACCCAACTGGCCTGAAGAACCTATGGGAGATTGGATATTGGCCAATGCACCTTACGACTTGTACCCTCTTGGTGTGATCGATATTGGCCCTTGGACAATATATCTTTGCAATGTACCTTACTTGGCGCCATATTGGCTCTAGGATAATGTTCCTCTTAACACGCAACAGAGCATGAGATGAAGCTTCATCTCATGCCATGACGCATCTTTGCGCATGCACCATGCTAAAAACACGAGGTGTTACAGTAGGTATCTTGAAACATCCCATATGATAAGATCACATAAAACCCATACATGAGTGATTTGTGTCGTACGAGCTGTCTGATTTAACACTTTACTTTGTTAAGAAGAAAGCTTTGACTGCAGTTTAGAGTAAAGAAGTTTAAAACTTTCATCATTATTTTGTCCAAAAAATAAATAGAAACTAATATATATATATATATTCTTTAGCCCCATCACTTTCATATTAAGAAAAACTAACAAATGTTGCTTATGTTGTGAAGAAGTATGTTTGCTAAAAAAACACACTTGGCTTAGAAAAGTTAATGATTTGGTCTGAAGTCGTTCCAAAAGTAGAAATTCAGCGAAATAAGGTTGCATACCTCATCACTCTTAGCATGACAAAAAATGAGACAGTCATCTGCGAACAATAAGTGTGATATATATATACTTGGACATTTTTTTTTAGTTCAATGCCATGAATGATTAGTTTTGATAACATACAAGAAAAGTTCCATACATAAAATAGATAAGTAGGGTGTGAGTGGATTACCTTGATGAATTCCTCTAGTTGGGTGAAAAGCAGGACAATGGGCACGATTTAGTAACAAAGATATGGAAGTGGTACTTATACATTGAGGAAAGAAGTTCAACCCGCCTGGGGTGTGCCCGCAAGAGAGTATAGAATGGTAGAAGAGAGAATTCAAAATGGAAGTTTACATTTAAGACGAAGCGAGGATCTCACTTCACACTTATGGGATGATTTTGGAAAAAGAAACCCTCACAAGATTTAGTTTTCTTTCTATTAGTTGAGGATTTAGTTTTTTTTCTTCTAATTGACGGTTTAGTTTTCTTTCTTTTAATGTAATGTAATTTTTGTAATTTGATTGAACACAAATATTGAAATTGAAATTAAGGATCAAACTAGGAAAAACCAACACTGAAATTGAAACTCAAATTAAGGGTCACACCGAAATTAAACTAAATATTGCATCCAGAATTTAAAACTAATTACTAAACTAGTTTAATAACAGTATTGGATTCCCCATCTTGGTTTCCTCCTTATCAGTATCAATGTCAACTAGTGTTGGGCGTTTTTGTCCCTTATGTGCTTGAATTTCATCAAATTGTTCTTGCCATAATCTCAGTTGTGCCCAATTCCTCTTTGTCGTGTCCATTCCCATTATGCTTTCAAGTGTGCATTGAAAACATTCTTTTTAACCGTCTAACGACCTTTCTCCATTTCTGAAGACATTATGTTACGCTCAACTATTTTGACAATATCATTCTTTTCTTGCTTTTTAAAAAAATCTTGAAGCTGAAATTCTGAGTTGATGATTGTGCAGCATCTTGAGCTTCTTTCTGAGCTTTTTTGCTTTTTTCACACCCACTCCATCCCATTTATCAACATTTCCACTAACATTTAGATTAGATTTACCATGTATTGATCCACCAGTGTTGGGGTGGGGGTTTGAGTTTGTTTCTGGTTGAAGTTGAAGAATAAGCAGAACCTTGAGAACCATGTTCGGATCGACCACGTTGGGATCCAATGGTCTTGTAATAAGGAGATTCCTTTAGTACAACATATCCATCCAACCGATTGGTTCAGATTTTTTAGGATGTGAAAGCATGATTTGTGGTTGAAACTCAAACTTCTTGTTCATCGCCATTCCTCTCAAGTTTTCTGTCGCTGCAGTTTTACCAATATATAAATTAGCTATTACAAAAAATTGATAAAAGATTTCAAAATCAATTAAACAATTTGAAATGCAACTTACCACATCGACATCAGTATTACCGCTTCCTCTTTGTCGGGTCATTTGCATCATCAAAGCTACCCAACTGTTCAGGTCTTTGCTAATTGTACGAAAAACGACTTCACAACCCGGAAGCATCACAGTTTTTTGGATTTCCAGTTTCCTGACAAAATTGTATAATAATGTTTCCCCAAGGCATATGATGTGGATGTTGAACACCATTGATTGTCAAGCGTAAATGCTACGTAACCTCTGGAAATACTTTATCTTCTTGCAGACTAAACTTTGGACTGCGAATCTTTATGATGAAGAATCTTTTGTTTCCGATTGGAGTTGCCCTTTTTTTGAGATTTTTTTTTCTAAGATTGAGGTGAAATTAATGAGGTCTTTGAGATTAAAAGATTAAGATTGAGATGAAATTATTAAAAGTCATGGGTTTAAAAGATAGAGAAAGTGTGATCTTGGAGTCAAAATTAGTTATACTTATAGAGAGTGGAATTAGAGCCGTTGGATGAGAAAAATAGTTGACAGAGATCAAATAAAGACGCTTTTCTCACCTCAATATGAGACGATTCTCGTCTTTACATAAGCAGAGACTCGGCTTATATGAAGCTGATCAGCCCTAGCTAAGCGTCTCAACTCGAGACGCGGTGGACAACCCCTCTTATTGTAGGGGGTAAATGGACAAATGTTGATTGCTAGTCCATTGAAATTGCTCTTACCTTAAGAATCGTGCAAATAAGAAAGATATATCGTTGACACAAAGGGAGTATTATTCGAGTGATTTTGGTATAGTATACAAGTTGTTGGATAGTCAAGAAGACAAAAATTTAGATAACAAGTGGTCTGAGGGAGGAGTACTAATACGAGACGACAGAAAGGAAGATTTCATAAAGGGGCACCATAATGTCTCATTCATGCAAAAGAAGATATAAATAAACAAAAGAAGAAAGGAAAAAAAAGAAGAAAAGAAAGACTTTGGTACCTCTTTTGCTAATTTGATCTCTTAAACTCGGAGACATGCATGATTTTTTAAATGAATAAAATTTAACCAATAAAATCTTGAGTAAACCCCCTTTTCTTAATTAAAGATTGAAATTAGGAGACAGCTCATTAGGGTATCCATCATTAAGATCTTGCTAGAAATATAGATTATGGAGATTAAAGTAAGGAGACAGCTCATTAGGATGTCCAAATCCATCATTAGTAGTAACAAACAATTATTGCGTGGTAACTAAGACTCTCACAGTATTACGCGCACAGATTAATAGCGCGTTTGGATACAAATCTGCTTCTGACTTCTGCTCGTCCAAAGTTAAAGTTAGAAACAGAAGTCAAAAGCAAAACTATTTCGCTTCACAAAAAATTAATTTTTCGACTTCGTTTTGAAATTTGATAACGAAAGTGATTTCTAATTTTTCGACTTTTAAAAATCGAAAATCTACTGATATGCTATCCAAACAGGCTATAAATCTCCCAACTTAATTGTGAAGGAAACGAGTAGGCATGAGCTTTTGGCTCGGTCTCCTTGCCCTTGAAACCATATGAAGGTCCACATAAAGCAACGCCATCTAAAGGGGTTATTGTGGTTGGAGGGATGGACTAGTGTACCCATCTTCACTGTGTTCGAAGAATTCCAAAACGGGTGACCCGAGAGAGGAGGGATTTTTATCTGTTCAAGCAATGGTACTTGCCCAACGTGAGCACATCATTGAGGTGGCCAGCAATTTGTTGGAACCAAGCAAATTCACTGTAGAAGATCATTGAAAGTACCTTGTAAATTAAATTGTTTTGAAATGATAAACTTTTGAAAACTGTAAGTTGTTCCATCCGACCGTGACCCAAATTTGATTAGCGACTTACAAATCAGATGGGAGCCTGATGCTGAGACTACCAAGTCCGCATTGTCACTTTCCTAGAGATTTCGGGTTACCCTGGAAGATCTCCTCAAGATTAAGTTCCTTGTTTTGAAATTATGTTTCATGGGTCATAATCAAGGTTGTCATCAGTTTATGTTTCGAATAACATTTCGTGATAGGCAATTGTGTCCTCACTAAAATTAAGTTCGTTGTTCTAAATAATGCAGACACCAAGATAATCAAATTAGGATTATTTTACGAACTCCAACACCACATTTGGTCCATGGCATTCAGCCATGAATGCGTTCACTTATCCTGGTTACCTATACGTATAGACTTACAGGCACCGGAGCCTAGTAAATATTTCAATGCTATTACTACTGCAGAGTAGTATTGTATATGGAAGTAGTATTGTATATAGAAATAGTAGAATGGATATTAGGATGACACAGAAGGATAGCCGAGGGATGCTAATAGTGTAACTTTGGCTAATTCATGAACTGGTGAGCTGAGATATGCAAAATTCATATGACAGGCCAAGAAGTGGTTAGCTGAAATATGCAAAAATCTAATTCTAAAAAGCTTGCAGATACTAAAGCTATGTGAAGAACCTCTTTGTCGCCACTCGGTGGCACCTCATTTTGATTATCTACCATCACCACTGTGTCCTTTAGGGTTCTATTCAATGAGAATTAACTCATCATCCAGAACCTCTATCAGTATAAGCAACCTCTTCAACTAGATTTATGACATCAAAACGTCGAGCTCAAAACATAGCCTTTCGCTCATAGAGCATCCACATATACATGCCACGTGTGAAGAAATCTATAGAAAGACATCCTCTACAATGTGCAATAATCAACTTAAAGAGTATCCTAGCTCCTCCTAAGCCGCATAGAGATCTAGACTGGTGATTCTTCTACATGCATATAGTGCTTCAGTTATATAATACATAGAAGATCTCCAAAGTACAAAAAGGCTCTGTGCCACACCATATTTCTTGCTGCAAAGTTTAGGACATATACACACAGCTGATGTAATATAATACAACTTTGATCTATGAATTCAAAGTCTGAAATATATATTATATGTCTATACCGTATATAACAACGATAAATTAGACAGTAGAAGTCATTTGACATGACAGGGCCTGATGGTGGGTTTGAAAAGATTGACCTGCATCTCTTCATCCATCACTCAAGAAAAAGCTTTTTTAGACAGATTCTTGTTGTCTCCTCCCCCAAGAAAAACAAAATTCATGTTATCTTTATTTCATTATTATTACCAATTATCAATTTCACTACACTGCATATTATAATCCAAATCATACAAGAACCGGTAGCAAAAAACAAAGAGCTAGCTATCTAGGCTGAAGAAGAAAAGAGAAAGAAAGGAAAACAAACAAACAGATGATTCAAAAGAAGAAAGGAATATAAATGGCACAGAGAGAGAAGGCAGAGAACCGGTTTTTTATGCAAAACCATCGGTGCTTTTTCTTCCTTTTCAGTACTAGACTTCATTTTTGTCTTTCCCCGTCATTTTTATTTCTTCATATACCACAGTTGATAATAACGAGATTAAATACATTAGTACTAACACCAAGTGATCAACTTAGTGCTTATACATGCAGTTAATTAGCTGTGACATATATATCCATGATTAGCTCAACATATCATTATATATATATGTATATATTGATTGATAATCTCATCACTTACTAATCTTTTGCGTTTGAGTAGGATTTCTTTCCTGAAATGTTGGCCAGATTAATTTACTTCTTCTCCCTTGGTTCATTCTTCGCCGTCTTCGCCCCGAGAGATAACAAGAGCTGCTGACTGAACTAATTCAAGACATAACCTAAGTTTATTAGGTTCAATATGAGAAAGTCCGGGGATAGCACCTTTGAAAAGGAAATCGGAAGTCAATGTTCTTAAAACATCAAGTGGTGTAATGCCATCGGTAGTTCTAACATTTGGATCAGCATGATGATCTAACAAAACAGCTACCATATCTGGACATACCATCTCAGCTGCAATATGCAACGATGTTTTTCCTGTTGGACCGGCTTGATAGTTAACATTAGCTGCACCCAGTTCAAGCAGTGCTTTAACCACTTCTCGACTACAATTTTCGACTGCATAATGTAAAGCAAGTGATTCGTCAAGGTTAAGTCCTTCGCCCATTACCATTAACTTAACAAGTTCAACATCAGAAGAATCCAGTGCTCGTCTCATTCTTCTAATCTTCTGATCTTCAAGGTCAGCTGATATACTAAGATGCAGATGGTGATAGTCATTGTGGTCATGGTTTTGGAGTTGGTGATGGTGCTGGTGATGTTGAGGAACAAAAGAGAATTGATTCTGCTGGGTTGTGAACAATGAAGACTTTAATCTAACTTCTTCGATTTTAGCTACAACATCAAATGGCAAGTGTTTAGCAAGTATTTCCGGTGGAAGACCGGATTTAGCAACAAGGTGGGAACATGTACTCCAGAGTTGTTGCATTTCTTGTTTCCTTGATACTAATAAAACCTTCATTACATCTTCAATTGAAGCTTTTTCTACTATGCTTGCCAAATGCCTCTGAAAGGTAAATAAAACATCAAATTTGATAAATGAATATGATTCAAAAACTGTATACGTATCCTTCTTCTAATTCCCAAGAGTTGAACTACCCTAAATTTTCTTCAGCTTGAAAATGGGGAAAGTTGAGAACACAAATAAAAAACTGGAAATGAATATGATGTCTATATTTGGAATGTTATCATGACATGCAACAAAAGAAAAAGAATTAAGCAATATACAATTCAATGATGGGAAAATAATAATAAATAGGAAATGAAATCCAAGATCTAATTAATTTTACTATTTAATTAAGTAGTTAGAGTAAATTGCCCCAAAGAACGTTAATTATCCAGCTAGAATTATATTTATATCTAAATATGGTTGAGAGTTATTAAAACAAAAGTCAGATCCAACTGTGAACTGCCTAATTACCCCCCCAAACAGAAATTTAACTCATGAAATCTGAAAACCCTAATTTGTAAACTGCTACTGGAATTCAACCCAAACTTGAAATTCTAAGTTGAAATTCTAAGTGAAGTGAGAAAGAACCTGAGTAAGCAGTACAAGCTGCTCAACACCAAAAGAAGACGCAGCAGAAAGAACATCCAGAGCAAGATCAACAGCTGAACTGCAATGAGTATGCCAACAGCCCCTTTCTCCACAATTAGGTCTTGGTTCCTGTTTTTGAGGAACAATTGAAACTTGCCCACTGTATAAAAACTGCAACATCAACAAGAAAACCTCATAACCAATAGAATTCACTGGTATAACTGTCTGTGGTGACGATGATACATGAGTTCCATTAGGCGAATCAGAAGAAGGAGATGATGATTCAGAGAAGAATTTACGAAAGAAAATACTTCTTGCAGCCAAGATGCATTTATGTGCATGAACAAGACGACCTTCCACACTGAAAGTTACATCACTGAAAGCTTGACCATTAATGAGAAGGTTAAGATAGTCTAGAGAGAGAGACTTAAAAGAATCTTCAATACTCATGGTGATGAACAAGGAAGATGGCAGTTGAAAACTAGGTTCTTTTTTTCCTTTCTATATAGGGAACCAAATGTAATCTAGTTCTAGCTGTTGATCAGAGCAGAATTCTTCCTAGTTATAGCTGTTAGGATGAAAGAGAGAATAGAAGAAGAGAAAGAGGATGATGAAAAGAAGAAAGAAAAAGAAAGATCTGTTTTCATCCTCTCTCTCACTATATATAGTGATTTAGGGTTATTTCTTTTCTTTTCATTTTGTATGGGTGTGATGGTGTTTGAGGGTAGGAGAAAAAAATAGCAACTTTTGGTGGCTGTGCTGCGTCGGTCAAGTTTTTTGTGTTAATAAATAATAACTGTGAGATTTCCACTTAATTTTACACGTTAGTTTTAATTGTACCACACATCTTGTTTCAGCTGACGGTGCAAAGGTGTGTGGCCAAATCGGTATAATACAATATTTGACTCGGCTCAAGCCAAGCCGAGAGAAGCTGCATGTTCTTGTTTTACTCGCAAAAAGAAATGCCTTTCGAAATCTTTTTGATGTCCTATGGGTATGGCTAAGGTAAAAACTCTCAAAACCCACTTAATTCAAACGCACTAATAGACTAGACATGGAAAATGCAGACAAGGACAGGAAGAATGGTAGAAGATGATGATTTCCGATGCTTCAACTAATATAGATGAATTTTGTACGACCTATATTTGTATACTTTTTCAAGAGCTGGGATAGAAGATTTCATTGTTTCTCATGGGTAATGTAAGTGAGGGATGCTTGGCTCGGCTTGAGCCGAATCGTATCACCATGTCAAGTGGACTTGGAAAACTTTTTACAATGTGAAGTAATGTGCTGAATTAAGGGGAATGTTTAAGTCTGTGAATCCGGTCCCATAAAAATAAATAAATAATAAATATATTTCTTACTAATAATTATAAACGAAAGAAATGATGAGATCTAATGAGGGAGACATTTATGTCTTTATTTTCTTTTTTTGAAATCAATGGGGGAGACACAGATATATGAGTGAGTGACAGAAAATCTATTGAGGACTCTTTTAGTATTATTTCTAGCTAGCTGCTAGCAGCTCGATAACATGTAAGAATAATCCAGATAATTAAGTAGTGGTTTATAACCCCAAAGGTATCGCTATACGAGTCCGCGAGTTATAATCCCAAAGGTATCGCTATATATCCACAAAAACCCCATTCAAATATTGGGATCCATTAAAACTTTATTTTAAACAAAATTGATACAAAAAATCCAAATTTTTAAAAAATGATACAAAAACCCCAAATTTCAAAATTGATTTCATCAAATTCTTTGGGGTTTTTGTGTTATTTTTGTTTTGATGGGGTTTTTGTGTTACTTTTGTTTTGATGGATTTTTTGTGGATGGATGTGACATCTTTGGGGTTATAACTCGCGGACCGATAACATGTAAGAATAATCCAGATAATTAAGTAGTGGTTTAACATTTTGCCTTCATAACACGTTATTTAATCAAAGGTTATTAACACGTTATTAACTTTTCACAAAGCACGCGTCCGTAAATATAGTAAATTACGTCGATCACAGAAAGCAGAGGTCTAACATATTTAAACAAAGTACAAACTGTAACTAAAATGTGCAACATCTATATTAACATAACTGCATTTGTTTAGTTTGTTTAGGTCCCGAAAGTACAACTGGATATTCTCAATGGTGGGAATTGCCCATATAAGTTGTTGCTCTATATGTTCCAATCTCCTGGAGTCCTGGTTTGGTGACTTTGGTCTGTTTTTTATTTTTATTTTTTTCTTGGAGAATAATCTTATTTAGTTTGTGTAGGCCCTGGGGGTGCTTATGTAAAACCTGTTTGTATTTTTATTTTTATACAACTTCACACTATTTTTTCCGGTCGTCATTAGGGGCCGCTCAAAAGGAATTAGGGGCCAACAATAAAATAAAATAGGGCCACCCAAACCTAAAGTGAATTACCCCTTACCTCGCATATTTCTTAATGGCAAAATTGCCCTTACATAATCGGTAGATAATATATTATTTTTATCCTCCGAATACATATGGTAGACAAAATAAGAAGCATGCGTCCGAATGTAGTGGGTGCAGTATTTGAATGAATTTTGTTTCATTTTCTTTTTCCTAGGGTTTTTCTGTGTTTTCCCAGATTCGGGAGATATTCATGATTTTAAACTCCCGAATGTAGCCGTGTTCTTCATTTCTCAAGAACATCGACAGTATTCGGGAGATAGAATTATAGGTTAACTTCCGATTATTACAAGTTCAAAATTTGAAAAATCTCGGTTTTCCCAAAATTATGATTTTTGGGCCACCGTATATTCGGGAGTTTATTCAAATGACATATCTTCCAAATATTACTGCGGCAGAACCTACCATGTCACGGCTCTAGGTGGTTCCAAGGACCATTTTAGAAGGTTAGGCAACATACATTCGGTAGTAAATTTAACTTAGAATGTATATTGGCTTAAAATGAGATTTTGCCAAAATCCTAAAATTTTCGAACTTTGGTACTACCATAATCGGTAGTAAAGTGTGTTACTTTAACCTCCGAATATACTCAATTTTCGAATTTTAGCACTACCATAATCGGTAGTAAATATAACTTCCGAATGTGTATTGGCCCCAAAATGAGATTTTGCCAAAATCCTAAAATTTTCGAACTTTGGTATTACCATAATCGGAAGTAAATTTAAAAACCAAAACCTCCGAATGTATGTTGGATAACCTTCTATAATGGCCTTTGGAACCACCTAGAGCCATGGCGTGGTTGGTTTTGAACTTGTTATATTCGGAGGATAAGTCATTTGAATAAACTCCCAAATATACGATGGCCCAAAAATCAGAATTTGGGAAAAATTGAGATTTTTCTGGTTTTGAACTTCACATAATCGGAAGTAAATTTAAAAACTAAAACCTCCGAATGTATGTTGGCTAACCTTCTATAATGGCCTTTGGAACCACCTAGAGCCATGGCGTGGTTGGTTTTGAACTTGTCATATTCGTAGGATAAGTCATTTGAATAAACTCCCGAATATACGATGGCCCAAAAATCAGAATTTGGGAAAAATGGAGTTTTTTCGGTTTTGAACTTCACATAATCGGAAGTAAATTTAAAAACTAAAACCTCTGAATGTATGTTGGCTAACCTTCTATAATGGCCTTTGGAACCACCTAGAGCCATGGCGTGATTGGTTTTGAACTTGTCATATTCGGAGGATAAGTCATTTGAATAAACTCCCGAATATACGATGGCCCAAAAATCAGAATTTGGGAAAAATGGAGATTTTTCTGGTTTTGAACTTCACATAATCGGAAGTAAATGTAGTTACATAAACTTCCGAATGTAGAGTGGCTCAACAATCCAAACCTGCCAAAATCCTTAGGTTTTGGCATTTTGGAACGACCATAATCCTTGGAATTTCGAAATGCTCAACTACTATATTCGGTAGTAGTTTCAATTTATGTCTCCCGATTATATTATTTTCCACATTCGGAAGATATTTAGTTTAATAAATCTTTCGATTGTGCTTCAAAATTCAGAAACCATTGTTAAATTCACACACCATTCATAATCCATAAAACTAACCATTCATAATCCATCAAACAAACCATTCACAAACCATAACGTGATTTAAGAACTTAAAATCCGATTCAAACCTTAAAAACGACATAATCCAACACAAACTATAAATACTGCACCCCATACATTCGGATGCATGTTTTTTTTTTTTTTTTCTACCGAATGCATTCGGAGGATAACAATAGTACATTATCTCCCGATTATGTAAGGGCAATTTGGCCATTACGAATTACGCGAGATAAGGGCTGGCTACAATTACGTTTGGGTGACCCTATTTTGTTTTATTGTTGGCCCCTAAATCCTTTAGAGCGGCCCCTAATGACGCCAGTTTTTTTTTTCTTTCTGCTGGGAACGAATGTTAATTTTATTAGTTTAAGTGGTTCAAATTATCCAACATGAGCTGCTCCTCTATAACATCAGGAGGGCTACTTAACCAAACTTTGGAAATTCTAAATTTCCTACTGAACTTTGCAAGTTTGTCGGCTATTTTATTACATATCCTAAGAATGAACTTGCATTCCCAGTTTTGAACCGGCTATAAAATAACTAAAGCTTCAAGCAAAATGGCTTCATTTTCCCGGGCTATGACTGGAGAGGCATTATTGATATATTTAACAATGTTCTTCAAATCTGTTTCCAGCATTGCATCTTCACACATGAATCCGCATAAATCCAATTGATTACTAACTCTATTTTAAAAAGATAAGGCTTATTTCATGTACAAACAACACATAAAGCAAGCCTATCGACGTTTTGAAACCAAGGGAGTAATAAATATGAAACATTCCTTTTCTAAGAAAAACAAAGATGGTTATATAAGATATTCATAAAAGTTTTTTCAACAGTCATTGCTCTTGTTTTCGTAACATGGCACACTCATATAACATTCTTTCTGGTTTGTTTTTCCTGTATAAAGTTACTGTATAATTATTATTCCTTCAAGTATGGAGGTGGGAATTACAGTCCTCATTAATTGATGATTGCTTGCTCTGTCGATAAGTTATTACTATTTACTAAACATATAAAACCCCATGTTTAATTAATTAGGTTTCACTTTCCCTTGCCCTTTTTGTTGTCTACCTTCAAAGGAGCATAAGTCCTTAGTGCATAATACCCTTTTGTTTTCCAACTTCTCTAGAGAGAACCTTACAAGTTTTGAACGATTGTTGATGATTTAGGCCATTTTGGATTTTGGCCACATTTTGGATGAAGTATAAGATGCATGTGGCTATGATTTAGGATGGTGTTTATAAGCTACTATATATATAGCCTATAGGCTACAACAACTAGCCCTTTAGATACATCATTATAGCTCTTTAATTACCCTCATTAATTTGTTGACTAGCGACATCTACATGTGAGACCAAATTTTTCTTCTTTTTTCTTTGTGGGGCAAAAGGTTAACTACAGGATTTAATTAGGAATGAAAAGACATGGATAAGAAGAACCGCTAATACAAACTAAAAATTCACCTCATGCCAATGAGTATTTTAATTCTCTACAAAATCAAAGGAGCCTTGTGGATTAGCTAAAAATAAGTTTGTTGTGTTCGTAAACTTTGACAAGATTATGTTTTCCTTTCGGGCAAAGCTTGGTTTAGGCTTACCTTGGAATTGTTGTGCTTCTTATAAAAACGCTTTTCTGATGAGCATTGTCGTGATGTGCAAAAAAAAGTTATTGAATGGTCGGTAAAATATAAATTAAAATTAAAACTGAAAAAAACGATAAATTAATGTTCTGTAAAATATCAGATTCAACTATTGTTATATTGTTATTATGGGTCATTGAATAAATTGCAAATCATCCACATATAGCTTGCTAGTAGGCCATTGTGCATCACATAGTCATGAATATTTTCTAGGGTGACTTGAGTTCAATCAAGCCTACGTGACATGGTAGTAGCTTGTAAATATATTAGAGAGTGATTCAACAAAATAACGGCATGTCGATCTGCAAAATGTTCCTTTTTCTTACTCCCTCCGTACCTATTATATAGGAGGAATTTTGAATTTTCTTTGTACCAATAGATATGCGGAGTCCTATTTTCAAGATGAATTTTCTCACAAATACACTTATTTATTGTACATAGAAAATTGTGTTAGTAATAAGACAAAGGGTAAAACAAGAAAAAACATGAAAAATGATGAATTCAAAGTAATTTTCTTAATCTAAGAGAATTGGTCCCTCCGCCTATATATATGGTACGGAGGGATTACATCGTTGAATCAGAACATGTTTGAGCACCTGGTCACTCACAGTACTTCTGGTCCCGAAGTTCCCATTTATATATGTTTGGATGGTGTTTCTTTTTTTTAAAGTCTTCATCAAAGAAGCTTGGAGCTATGATTTGGGTGATGAAAGACTTGATCGTATATGGAACAACTTACCGGTTGCAATATGGTGGTGCATTTGGAAAGAAATGAACTCTAGAATATTCACCCACAAAAAGAGAAATTTGGAAAGTTTAATTCGAGATATTAAGATTCAAGCGTACTTTTGGGCGGAAACAAACGCTAGAATGTTGGGTTTGACGGCTAACATGGTAATATAGCTCTATGAGACTCGTATTTCTATCGGCCGCTTTGAGGTGGGAGTGAGGGCGTTTAGTGTTTGTTTGTTTTTTCTTATTCTCACTTGACTATTTGTTTTTTTTCTTTGGGTGATCGATTCCAAACCAGAAATATGCGAGCCAAAATGCAGAATTAAAGATGAATTAGCATTGATAAAGGGCTTTGTCTCTGCAATAGTTTTCCGGCATAAAACATAGCTAGTTTTAGCAATCTTGCCCGGAACCTATAGCAATTAAATAGCTTGAGCTATAATGAGTTTCTCCAAATCTCTCGTACCATTTTGATAACATTGCCAGATATACAGTACCGGTTTGAAATTTCATCTTATTTACTGTTAAGGATCTTTAAAATTTGGCTCTTCGAAAGGAGTATAATTTCGTTTTTGAAGCTTGGGGAGTAAAGTTAAAACTTACATCTACAAACGCCAATAATTCCACTGTAAAAATCCATTATTTCCATTTTTAGAATACTTTACTAGTAGGACCGACCAATAGTCATTGAACTTGTGGCCATTTGTGCATCACATAGTCATGAAAGTGAAAATTTTCTAGGGTGACTTGAGTTCAATCAAGCCTACATGACACAGTAGTTTGTAAATATATTAGAGAGTGGATTCAATATTATAACTGCATGTGATATGCCAAATGTTCCTTTTTCTAGCATCACTGAATCAAAACATCTTTGAGCACCTTTATGACTCAATAGTACTTCTGGTTACCGAGTTCCTATTTATATATGTTTTTTTTTTTTTAATAAAAGAGGAAACCCTCGGTACATTGAAGTATTCTGTTCTATTATCCCACAAACCGGGTAAAGAACATTCATTTCAGCATCATTCCAAATTTGAATGTTTAGATAATTAGATAAAACTGTTAGGTTATAGTCTACCCAGTTGTTTTTAATTTCATACTTCTTGCAAAAAGTAGATAGTTTAACGACCCATTTTACATCATTTCTACTAACCAGAGTAAAATTCTGGACTAGGAAGTTGATATTAAATTTTGTTGTGTTTCCAAAATCCTCACTTATCAAGTAGCGCTGACTTCGAGCATCTGCATACATTCCCACCAGCAGCACCAGAGTTGGTTCTGAATCACTTATGAAGGAGATCCTGTGGCCACTCCAACATGTTGCCCATTGAAAGCGGCTCTCGCTCCCGCTTTTTCTAGATCTTCTATGTCGTGCTATTGATGTAGGAGCCTCTTGCTTCTGGTGGATCTGCACTGTGTGATCGATTAAAGTTAAAGCAATTCCAAAGATACACCGAACTATCATCTATAACGAGCAATATGAATTTTCAAATCAAAGTTTCTTCCTATAATGATTTGTGGATTCTTATTTATTTGGAGGACATTATCATTTCTAGAATTATAGAATAAATCTTCCATTATGCTATTCCCTCGGATTATTCAAAGTATTGTAGCTATTGATAAAAGTGATTATATAGTTTGCGGTTAACACACTATTCTCGTGTTTTCTTTTTGAACACCACATCACACCTCACTTTCCAAATAGCCCAGATTATTGTCTTTTGCAGAGAACATGCCGGTCTATATTGTATTCTCCCCTGTTTGGGTTTTCGAAGCAATTTGTTAACCAATCATGAAAGGTAGTAGTGCCATTTCTTACAAAATCCATATCTAAATTGAAGTGCATCCATACCTGAGTAGCGTAATTGCAATGCAGAACAGGTGGAACAGATTTTCTTGGTTTGCATTACACGATTTTTACATTTGGTGTCTATGTCAGGTAAGATTGCTGCCACTCTCATACTATTAGGCAGAATAGAGTGAGCAGCTTTCCAAATGAAGATTTTAACTGCTGGTGTTGTTTTCATATTCCATATCCTATTCCAATTAGTTTCGACATTATTTTCACAGTTTAGATTATTGTACAAAGATTTAACAGAGAACATACCTTGTTTGTTTAGAGTCCATCTTGGAGTATCAATTTTTCCTTCTCTTGGTATTCTAATTTTCATTACTTTTGCTACAGTTCGGTTGTCAAAGCAAGCTGTCAGTTTATCATAGTCCCATGTTTTGTTCTCTGTTATTAGGTCACTCACCTTACTTATCCCTTCAGTGAAGTGAGGGTTTCTAGGCATTGGAGATTTAGTTTCCGGAATCCAGAGATCGTTCCAGATATCAATATTTCTACCATTTCCTAATTCCCAGAAGCAACATTTCTTAATTTGGTTTATGCCTGATAATAATCCCTTCCAAATCCAACTATCCGTAGCTTTTGGTTTATCGTTGATGTGTAAAATGTCACAGATTCGGATAGTACTTAGCTTTTAAGATTTTAGCACATATAGAATCAGGTTTTGTTTTAAATTCCATCCCATTCTAGCTATCATGGCTACGTTGAACTTCCTAACATTCTTAATACCTAATCCTCCCTCTTTCAAAGATTTACAAATCGAGTTCCAATTTTTTAGACACACCCCTTTTTTCCCATTTTCATTAAGACCCTTGTCATTTTTTTCCCCACCAAAAGTTTCTTTGGATTTTAGTTATTTCATTACAGATCTTTACAGGGATTTTAAAACAGTTCATTTGGTAAACATACACAGATGAAGTAATATTTTTATCATGATTGTTTTCCCAAAGATTGTTGAGATTTAAGCCATCCCAACTTGATCATCCTAGTTTTCAAATTTTCAAGAAGAGGTTGAAAGCAGGATAATTTTGATCTGTTAGTAAAGAGGGGGAGCCTAAATACTTGTCGGTTAGGGGGATAGCATTTACTCTAGAATATCTTTGATTCTCTTACGCAAATCGAGTGTCGAGTTTTCTTCTTGAAGAAAACATAGGATTTACTAAGGTTAATTAGCTGGCAGAGGCTAAGCTTGAAATCTTTGAACAAATTCATCGAGTTATGGCAAGTTTTTTGGGTGCAGCCACTGAAGACAAGACAGGTCATCTCGCGAATAACAAGTGGCTCAGGGAAGGAGCTTTGTGCACAAGTTTTATGCCTTTGATCTTTCCAAAATTTTCAGCATTTTGGATTGATCTAGACAGAGTTTCAATACAAAATAGAAAAAGGTATGGGGAAATTGGATCCCCCGACGCAAGCCCTCGGAAGGTTTAAAGAAAGCGTTGGGGGATCCATTAAGAAGGACAGATAAAGTAGTGGTAGAGACACATTGTTGAACTAAGTTACACCATTTGTTGTTAAATCCCATTTTTGCCATTACTTGATTTAAGAAATCCCATTCAACCCTATCGAAAGCCTTAGACATGTCAATTTTTAGACCCATAAAACCTTTCGTAGATTTTGAGTTTTTCATTTTGTGAATGATTTCGTGCGCTAGAGTTATGTTCCAAAGCAATCGCCTTCCGGGTATGAAGGCGGTGATAGAGAGAGATCGGTTTACCTAGAAGGCTTTTCATACGACCGACCATCAATTTTGAAATAACTTTGTAACAAGTATTAGCTAAAGCTATAGGTCTAAATTCTACCGGAGAAGTAGGGTTCAGAGTTTTCGGGATTAACGTTATAAAAGAAGCATTCAATTCTTTTGAGATATAACCAGTTTCGAAAAACCTTTGAACCATTTTAATCAAGTCAGTTCCACAATTTCCCAATTTTGTTGGAAAAAATTGGGGGAAAGCCATCAGTCCAGGACTCTTGTCCGGGTCCATAGAGAAAAGGGTATTTTTATCTCATTTTCAAGTGGCGGGGCACATAACATATCATTATCACCAGGTTACCCTAGTGGGGATGAGGTTTATTAAGTTCCGATCTATATCGGGTTTTACAGGTTGTAGCAATTTTATGAAAATGGCTGGTTATGCAATCAGAGATCTCTTTTTTAGTGTTGAGCCAAGTATTGTCTTCATTTCTTATCATGTCTATTCTGTTTCTTCTAAACCTTTGTTTCGCTTTTGTATGGAAATATCTCGTGTTCCTATCTCCTAGAGCTAGGTTCTGGTCCCTACTTTTATCCTTCCAAAATTTTTCTTTAATAGCGTACCACTTAGCAAGTTCAGTTCTCAATCTAGCCATATCATTTGTCTTATTAGTGCAATGAACAGACGAATTAATTTGAATCAGCTGATTCTTTATGTTCTGAATGTTACTATTTATGTTTCCAAAACTTTTCCTATTCCATAGTTTAAGTGTGTGTTTAACAGTACTCAGTTTTATGTTCACCTTATGGGCTGAGGAACCTTTAACATTTATATTCCAACTATCTTGGATCAAATTCTTACAATCAGCATGCTTTAACCATTCACCAAAAAATTTGAAAGGAGTAGGGCCATCATCCCAGTTGTTATGCATATTAAGTTTTATAGGGACATGATCAGAGGCTAAGGGTCCTAGGTGTTTTATGCTAGAGTTAGGATATTTTCTGTTCCATTTACCATTCACTAAGGCTCTATCCAGTCTTTGTTCAATATTATCATCCTCTTGTCTATTGTTGTTCCAGGTATAAGTGTAGCCTGTAAATCCTAGGTCCATTAGGTTGCATTTGTTTATAAGATTGTTAAAAACTTTCGCCTCATTTTTCTTAAAAGCAAATCTACTTTTCTTTTCCTCCTCATGGAGAACAACATTTAAGTCGCCAATAACAATCCACGGTTTGTCTACATTTCCTGCCATTTGTTTTATAATGTTCCATGATTTAATTTTCAGTTTTCTATAGGGGCTTCCATAGAGACAAGTGAGAATCCAGCTGTTGTTGTCTATAGGATCAGTGATTGTAGCATTTATATGATTGAAAGCATGGTCATCTATTATGATGTTAACATTGTTTTTCCAAATAAGGCACAAGCCTCCAGCAGTACCCCTAGGAGGAACTAAGAAGTAGTTATGAACATTTACAATTCTCATAATATTAAGCATCTCCTTATTTTGTTGTTTAGTTTCCGATAGGAATATGATGTCTGGATTTTCCTTATTTAGAATGTCTATAAGACTGTTTCTAGTGTCCAATTTTCCTAATCCTTGGCAGTTCCAGGCAATCATACTTATGAACTGCCAGAAGTATGAGACTTCTGGATAACTAAATTCTACTAAGACTATACAATTTTCACTGTCAATAGAGTTATTTTTCCAATTATCAAGAATTATAGGATAAAAACATTCAACTAACACGAAACAAAGTTGAAGGCCAATTTTATCAATATATAATTCAAACAACTGACGATAACTGATGTGTACAACAATACTGCAATGAAATAATATTAATTCCCAGGGATCAAAATAATTGCAACAATGGACAATACAATTTCGGGATTGATTGCTAAGATTCCTTGATTTATTATAAAACAGAATATGGGTTAGGCTTACCTCCGTAAAGCATGATAATCCTTTCAAGGCTAGACATAGTTCCAAATCACCAGCTTGGAGAGCTAAAGAAGTGCAGCTGTGGCCTGGATCTATTTCCTTATCAGAGATCAGAGGAATGATTTGAGTACTTCTTTGAGTCACTGGGTTTTGCAATAGTTTCCTTTTTTCCAGCTTGTAACAAGAGGTGCCGGAATCCGACTAGAGTGCATTAGATTTGATAGAGATTTTAATTTACTTTTGAGAATTTAACAAACTTCATGGATTAACAGAGAGGAGATCGAGAAAATAATCGTGGGTTCTAAAACTTAGAATTGATACTTTTGCAGGAAAAAAACTATTGAAACAATTTAAAAAGATAGTTAGCAGACCTAAATAAAATACCAAAGAAGGAATTTAATTAGGTCAACAAACCATTTCAGGGGTTCTAACAAAAAGAAATCAAACTATCCCTGTAATAGATCTGAGCAAGATTAAAAATATAGGAAGATAGACACAGTCAAAGATCAAAACAGCAGAAAAGGGCAATTTAACAACTAGGACCGGAGGTAAAAATTCTAGGCAAAAAAAGTATTAATCAGCAATTGAAGGGTTAGAGCATGAGCAGTTAACAAAAACGATTAGATATAGGGATAAAAGATCAAGAGAGGACGAAAAGAGAAGCCAATCATTCTTTGGACTTTGAATTGAATCTCTATGGTCTTCGAATCAAAGGGTATCGATGTTTCCGTAATCTTTGTAGCCGGTGTTTCGGTAACAATTGTATCTTGGGTTGTGTGAGTCTTTGTAGATGGAAGTGTCTTTGTATCGATTAATCTTGTGTCTTTGATCTCGGTGAATGAAGTAACAAAGGGATTTTTGTGTCTTGGTAATCGTTATTTCCCATCGCTGAGACTCATTCGGTTGTTAATCATAAAATTGAAGCGAGTAAAGTCTACAGAGAAAGGTTTGTGGAATGAATTCTAAAATCAAGTGCATAAAGAATGGGGGGTGAGAAAGATTGTTAAATCTTTATGAGATCGATCCGTGTTCAGGTGAGATTCGGCGACTTTGATTTTCCAACGGCCTAAAAACGGCTAGTTTAGGTGGTATTGATGGTCAAGTTTCCGTGTCTCAGTAGGGGTTTACCACCCCACGGGGTGGTTTTGAGATTTGTTTTTGAGAACTAGGAAAGAGAGAGAGTCGAACTAGGAAAGAGAGAGATTTAAAATGAAGATATAGCTATTTATATATGTTAGGATAGTGTTTTTGGATAATGGCGACAGTGGGTATACCCAGATTAATTGGGGTATACCTAATGAGACAAAACTCATGTCATTTTGAAGTAAAACAGGACACTCCTTAACCATGTATTTTTAAAATGCCTAATATACCCTTGCTTAATTAACACTAATAATGTGTTTAGGTTAATTAATTTAGTTAGTTAATTAGTTGAATTAAAATTCTCAAATTAGGTATTACTTGGATTAAACTCATGGATTAAGTGTTATGATTTTTTAGGATTTCTTTTTTGAGATTTTTTTTTTTGTAGCGGGAATGAAACCACACTAGCCAAACACTTCTACAAAGGGGATTGCAAAACTGCTGAGTGATTTTATACTCAAAATTATAAAAGGAATCAACATTTTCAATTCTGAAAGTATGAAAAGTCAAGAAGGTCGACAAAAACTACCTCGCCGACTATAGGATTTTTGACACACAGAGAAAGGTGTTTAGAAATGCATGATTAGTCGGCAAGGTATTAATTTCATAACCTGCCGACTAAAATATAGTCGGCAAGGTATGGGGATGGATAGCATGACGACCCTGTAACTGCTAATTTCAGAGATGTTTATAAAAAATCGGCACGATATTCAACCTTATACCCTGCCGACTATATTTTAGTCGGCAAGGTCGACAAAAAAATACCCTGCCGACTTTTGATTAGTTTTGATTCTTCGTTTTTTTTTTCTTTGATTTAATCATGTATAGTTAGAGTTTGAAGAAAGATTTTGAATTTTTTTGAATATGTTTTAGTCGGCATGGTTATTTTATTATATTAATAGTATGCGCAATTTAGTCTTTTAACACCTTTTAGACATCCCTTAGCACACTTGTTTGGATGAAAATAAAATGGGTATACCCCGGTTAATCCGGGCATACCCCAATCTCTCGCGGTTTTGGATGGGTTGTGATTTGTTGCTTGTTGGTGAATATTATTGAGGCCAAAAAGTACTTTAACCTTTACATTATAACTTAATAAAAAGAATAACTTTTTTTCTTCTAATCATCACAATGCTATCATTACAAAATTAGTAATTTGGACTTAGTAATTTGGTTTACATTACTATTCACTGATGAAACCGGATGTGCTCTGGAAATATATGCGTGCGTGCTGCAGTGTGCACTGTTGCAAATAAATAGCTGATTATGCAGCAGCAGCAGCTACATACAAAATTGAAAAAACAGCATTTAATAACATTAATTAACTACGGTGGGGTGGGGGGGAAATCAATGAATGGCACCCGAACAGTACATCAACTAGAAGTTAGTGATCTCTGATCGAGTAAGTGACACTGTGACAGTGGTTTGTTCTGGGGATTTGAATTACTAGAGACACCACCTAGATCCGTCACAAACAGATCCAGAGAGAAAAATACTGTAACAATAATTTCGTTGTTCTTTATTAATGGCAATCGATCGATACGATACAATAAATAAGACTGTCGATCGTGCACGTGTGTAAGAGTGTAATTTTCTGGCTCTGCCTAAAAAATCCCGTTTGATTGACATATCCCTGATTTTGTCTTTTTTTATAGATATTTACTACTCTTCCTCCCTCCTTACTCTTTATCAGTGACACCTTGATTTGACGCTTGACAATTCAAGCTTTACACCCCCCCAAATCTCACATCAATCACCATTATAGCACTGTTGAACTTCTTGTTTCTGCAACCACAATTTTTATAATTGGGATGGGAGGAAATTATAGATGGATAGATAGCAGTTCTAAAATCTTAACGAAAAGAAAGAAGAAGAAATTCAATGAAAGTCTAGTCAAACAAGCCTGACACAAAAATTCATTAATTTCGTACTGTACTGAATCCGGATTTGGATTAGAAATGCAGACAGAGGTGACAGGTTTCGGTTTTAATACAGCAGTGTAATGTTTTTTTTACACTAATTGCAACACTTGGATGAAATTCAAGAAACTGAACCCTAAAAGAAGAAGGATCCAGGTTATACGACTCTGTTACTAGTAGATGGGAATTGGTGATTAAAAACTTTTTGTTGGTAATCCATATGTAGTTCACTTTTTGTTTTCTATGTGGATGGAATTAGAAACACATACTCGGAAGTATTTGTTCTATGTTGAAAAAACTTGTTTTCTTAATTTGTTATGGTCGTTGGAAGCACTAATGATATTTGACATACCATCTTGCAGCCCATCAAGAGGGAACCCAGTGGGTAGGACTGGTAGGGCCGTCTTAACTTTGTATATGTTATAACGTCACAGCTAGAGTTTTAGTTTATGGGGAGATAAATTCACATACCGAAAATCAGGGCCGGCCCTCCCCTTAAAGCAAGTAAAGCCTTGCTTGAGGCCACACATGGGAGAGGGCCACAAATCAACAAAAATTCAAAATAGACCTTAGTTACTTGCTCTAATCGGATATCTACGGTTGCATATAAAGCTTTTGTTCAACGAATAAAATGGAGGTTCGTTTATCCATAAATGTCGAGGTATTCTTTCTTTATTAGATTCAATTAAATAAATACGATTCGCATGTCTCATGGACTCTCTGTTCATTCATCCTTATGCGAATGAATAGGTGTGTCATATATGTTATAAGTTGCTCGTATGTACCCCGAGTACCAGCTAGATAAGCAACTTAAGCTCCAACCACCTAGTTATAAGTAGATTTGTACTGCGCACATATATGGGTATCAAAAAGTATCCCTATTTCACAAACATATTAATTTGATAATCTATGGACAAAAAATGTATGAAAACTTAGCTTCTGCATCCACTATTGATAAATAAGCCGAAAAAATTGTACAAAGACAATCAATTATTGGGTGATCATTGTCGAAATGCTTATCTAATTGTGATGACCAATAACTTCTTTTTTAGAGCTTCTTTTTTCTGGATCAGTAGGCCACAAATTTTTTTTTGCTTAAGGCCACTAAAATCTCAGGACCGGCCCTGCCGAAAATAATAACTTGTGTTTGGCTAGGTGGCCGAAGGCCGTTTAACTTTTTTTGGTTATGTTTTTAGGTCTAGATTTGTGATTTGGCAAATAGTTCCTCACAACTGGGGATCAACATTTAAATTCGAAATAATACCGACACTTATAGTTGTTATAATTAAATTTGCAACGATTATATCCGTCACAATTTTGTGCAACACAAATAACTGTGACAAAACGATTTACTAACAGTTATTATTGTAGCATATTAACTAATATGGGAGTGGGAGGGGGAATTGGGCCCCAGCAAATGGGCCCCTAGGCGACCGCCTATGTTATAAGCCAACCCTGGGGACTCGGAAGATCTTGGCTCATACTCTTTGCGCTTGAAACTGGTTGAAGGTTCAACGCCAGCTAAAAGGGTTGTGGTAGTTGGAGCAACTCAGTGCGTAGATAAGTAAATACAATATCATCCCCATCTTCACTGATAACATAGCCGGATGACTGTAATGACCAAGGGGCCAACTTCGAAAAGACAATTACTCGGGTCCAGGAGCATAGCTCAGTGGTATCCCATCAACTCTAGTGGGGCCAGTCCAACTGGCTGGATTCGGGTAGGGACCTGGGTCTGGCTTTCGCGTCTAAAAAGAAAAATGGTACATCAATCCCATGTCACCGTAAAACATCGTCACTAATTAATAATAACTTGTTTTGAATTAGATATCACGGAAACAAAAACAAAAAACCTATGTTTTGTGGAATTTTTTGCTTCTAGATATATATAGGTAAAGTGTTGTTGAGCAGCTCATAATACTTATTCTATGCAATGTATCGTAACATAATTTTACATTTTAAAAAAAAAATCATACTTGTTAAGCTTCATTTGATGTATCCTTCCCCATTTTAAGGGGAGCAAGGCCTATATTGAAACTATTATCGGACTTGAACCAGAAACGAAATTAAGTTGTTGGATCTGTAAGTTTTGAAGCTCAGCCGTCGAACCCCCGAAAAATCCCAGGAAAAACTGTGTGAACTATTCATAACATTCAGCAGATTGTATTACTTTCAACGTCTATATATGATAATTCCCACTTTTTAGAAGCAAAACATTTTAGGTTACGACTGTGGTTTGGTTTGGTAGTTGAAGTCAATGTTGTTTGGCAGTAGAAATCTCAAATCACAATTAAAAGTTCGTGTTTGTTATTAATGTAAGCTTGCAGAACATGTGATAAATGTCTACCTTAATATATTTAGACCGGTGTTAAATTATTTTCACGATCAACATTTCTATGGATTGCGGTATTTACATATGTGATTTTGTGTTATAACTTGGTTAGATTGTAATCACTTCTAGATGATATTTTTCAATATTAAAAGTTAAAACCAACGTACTCATGTAACTATGCAAGTAAGCAAGCAAATCTTCATTTTTGAAAATAAATTTTTCAGTATCATCAATTCCATCACATGCCAAACACCTAGAATTTGATTTCTGTCCATATTTTCCATCCATTTAACATTTATATGAAACACCCAATATTGGTTGGAGGTGTAACTTTTTCTTCTTCTTAGAGTTTGTATCTTTTGGAGTACTTGCACTTGAAACTTCGGTTGAGTCACTATCTAAATTAGCAATCTCTTCATACTTAAGCTTCATATCTCTTCGCTCGCACCATTTCTTCTTCTTTACTGAAACTGAAGTGGGAACAAGTGAGTACATCATCCCAAAGGGGTTCCCAACGGAAACCAATAACTTTCAAGTAATCACTAATATGATCACAATTCTAAAGAACAATAACTGAACAGTCGTCATGCAAAACACGTATAAGAGCAATTTCCTCGGATACCTCGGTTTATCATATTCCTCATCTGTGTTATTTAACACACTTCTCGTGCAACATAAATTAGGTTATAAAATAAAATATAACAATATTGCACTTCCCGTGCTATATAGCTATATTACACTTTCCGTGCTAGATAATATTGCACTTCACATGCTAATCAACTTAGCAAGGAGATATGGGGAGACCACAGACACTCCTCGCGGGGAAACCACACAAACACGCGTTAAATTATTCACTAGCAACACACATCCAAAATATGACATTCCTAAATGGAATGTTATTCTAACACCACCTCTTCAGATATTGCTGCTATCATAACAACATTTTTAAAAGACCATCTCCAGATGATCCACAAAGTGACACTAGAACAACCAAAATATGTTACTCTGATATCGCCAAACTCATTGGAGAAGAAGATATTTGGATAACTCAGGTCTCACAATAATAGAAGGTTTACAATCAAGCATAATGTGAACTCATTTACAAATAAAATTCCAGCATACCTGAATGTAACAGCAATTGCCAGCTTCCACTGCAATCATTATCTGCAACCCTATAATCACCACTATAACCTTTCTTCATTCAATCAATTTTTCAACTCCAGCAGACTATAACATACCAACTTCAGATATGTACACTCATTCTCACAATCTTCTTCATCACTTGAATTCTAGCAGATTACGACTGTCATTCGCATCATTGCACAAAACCACCACCACCACCACAACCACCTACGTACGATTATCAATATATTACTGTCTTTCCATCCTATATCAGTACCATATCATACATCCTCTGGTATATATTTTCCCCTAAACTTCGACTCAGGCGAAAACTGCACACTAAATTTGAATCTCTACCAGTTTAGTTAAATATAATTGTGGCTCAACTACACTCTCATTACATTCACACCACCACTCCCCGGTTCATATTATTCTTTATCAATTATACCATCAATCTACAACTTCATATCAGGCGATTTTCAACTCTATATCTGGATTCAGTCCCACCATATGTAACTGCATATCCAAACATAACATTATTTTTACTTAAAAATTCCTCTCATAAGATGTGTTAGAGCATTGATCGGTTGAACCCACAAGTTTTGGTATCTCAAGCTTGTTATCAATGTTAGTTGAACAAAACCATATCTTGATTTTTAGCTTACTAAGACAAGTCTCGGATTATGTTTAGAATTTGGTAGTCGAGTATTATACATCAGTGCATCACCCTCGAAGACTGAAGATCGACGAAGATATTTGGAGAACTTCATCAGCAAGGTATGTGAAGAATGAACCATTCTGTTTTACCGATTATCTTACTATTTTATCTATTTGATAATATGTCGTATGACTTCTAATAGATTTATTGCAATGAAGAAATTTCGAGTCAAGCTTGTCTTGTTAAACATATCGAATATGATTCAAGCATTGGATGTTCAAAGTTCATTAATAATATTAGTTTGAAACAATTTAATCTTCAAAGAATTAATTTGTGGATTAATTGAAAATTTCCCAAGCAATGATTTTATCATTTGGGAATGTTTCAAACATCAATAGAGAGAAATTCAGAACTTCTGATATTTCGACTCAGGGTAGGTTGGTGAACCATCTTTCAAACAATAAATATCTGAGTTTCTGAAATACAGGTAGGTTAGCGATCCAGTTTGCAAATCGTAAGTTCAGAACTAGATAGTTCACGAACTGTGGTGATCTGAATTTTTAATATTTGTGTGAAAGGCTAAGCAGTTGGCGAACCCGGTTGTTTATGGGTGAAAACTATTCCTGCCGGATTTGGTAATTTGGGGTGTGTGGCTGAGGAATGAATCTAAACCTAAACAAATGCCTTTGCACGGTGAGTACTTGTAGATTCGAAATCAATCTGTGCAAGTCCGGCCTAAACCAAGAAATGGTCGTTCCAGACTCGTTTCGGTCACAAAGTGAAGGAGATGGGGTTGATCTTAGGGAGGGAAGAGAAGAAGGTGTTGAGATTGTGAAGGTGTTGGCTTGCTTATAACTTGTATGAGTAAAGGTGAGCGAAGCTTACGATTGATGCAAGCGGGCTCGGGTGTTTGAATACGTTTTGTATTAACACTTGGTTTCTGTCTCGTCTGGACTTGTGTTGTTTCTCCTGTGTGTATTTGGAAAATAGGGAGTAGAACCTATCTATACAAGTCATTTGAGCCTTATTCACGTCTCTCGTGGGAAGTGGAGGAAGTGGAGTGATGGAGTAGTGGAGTTGTGTGTTGGTGTTACACGACCAAGATTGCCCACTTCTCCTGTCATCTCTAACCGTCCATGACTTCCTAACACGTTCTTGTGATGGCGCGTTGCACGCCGCACGCCGTAAACCTTGGACCAATACCCCCCGGTATGTATCCCCCAGTTTGTGACATGATTGATATTGGAATGTGGATCATGGGACCCACAAAAGATAGCATGTGATGCTAAATTGAATAACTACGTTATTCAGGAAACTGATACTTGTGAAGTATCGTGTGTATTTTTATGTGTCTTCGCATCATGGTGTGCATAGCTGACGCGGTGGTGATCACCATGACGCCTCATTGACCAATTAACTCCGGACGGGTTGTATAACCAAGCCGGTGAAGCCGGGACGGACGAGATAATCTTTGAGACACTCATCCGCGACCGTTGATGGAATCGGGGTTTTGAAGAGTTCGCAGCATCACTCTTCAAACATGGTGAAACCAAGCATGGGAAGGGTTTTGGAAAGGACCGATAGGGCATGCGTGTAAACAACATCTTGGTGTACACGTCCGATACCTCTCTGTCCCATAAAGGCTCGATCTAGGCTACTCGATTTGACCAGGCAAAGAGAGGTGATTGAGATCGATTTTGCAATGCAAACAGTGCCGCAAAAGCCGCACATCGTGCCAACAAGGCGCTTGGCTTCAAGATGACCAAGCTTGGTCGGTCTTACCCAACCGTCCGTGTAGGTGGTAGGTGGCTGGTATTCACGCCTATACCCGATTGTCCCATGAAAACGTGATCTAAGCCACTCAAATCGTCCGGTGAAGTTGAGTGGTCGAGATCAGTTTGCAATTTGAGAAGTGTGACCACGCAAGTTTGGACGCGCGTTTTGGGATAGCCAGGCATGATATGCCTTGGCCGATCAGGTGAGAGGATAGTGATAGGTGTCGTAAAACACCTAATTTTATATCTAGTATTTATGCTTTCTTTGCGAGTTTTCTTGTAAATTATGTATCTTATGTCTGCTTTTGAGTTTATTAGGTGCAATGGAGTCATTTGGGCCAAAGACCCAGTGGAACTCGCTCAAATCCAAGATTTCTTCTCATCATCTCGAAGAGCACGAAAAGATGAAGACAATGGCGAAAGAACGGAGTCATTCGGAGTTCGTATGAGGAAGTTATGAGCAAAAGAAGAACTCAAAAGACTAAAAGGGCAACATGGTCATTTCATAGGCTAAGTGCTATTGCCACCCCACTGTACATTAAGGGGTAGTCATTCTGTTAAGGGACAACTCTTCTTAGAGGAGTGCTAACTATAGACCAGCTAAGGTTAAGGGAAGGTCAATTTGGTTAGCCCTTATCAGAAGCGACCAGGTGTAAATAACCATCCCCATTCTTACGCATAAACCCGAATATCGAGAAATGTTATTTTCTCAATCATTATCATCACCCGAAATTGGAATTGAAGAGAAAGGGGCTCGTGTGAGGAATCGAGTTGAAGGTGAAGTAGACAGTGGTTATGCTCAAGTTGAGTTAATAGAAGAAATTGATGAAGAGGATGGCGACACGCAGAGCTTAGAGATCCAAAGTGAGGAATTGAAGAAGAATTCAAGAAATTCTGAGTTAGGGTTCCATGGTTTTATTGAGATCAGACTGAGAATGAATAGTTTGAATTAGGGATTTACGGTAGGAACTGGTCGAATCTGATGTGGAATCGAAGATGGGTTATCGGATATGAGTTTCAAGCAGCGGTTGGGTTCTGTTGATTTGGGGTTTTCACATAAATTAGGGTTCGAGAAGCAAGATCCAAGGCAACGATTGCAGTGATGGTTCGGGAGGTAATGGATTGAGTAGAAGATTGCAGTGACGACGGCTTAAGTGTTGTTGATCAGTATGGAGGGGTTTAGCTCGAGCTTGGTGATGGGATTCGGAGTTTGGCAGTGAACAGGGACGATAAGAAGAAGAAGGGTTGGCTGCCATTGTAAATGGAGTTCGAGCTAGAGTGCGGATCAGTGGAAGATGCTGGCACGAATGGAAGAAGATCGTGATTGAGATTGGCAGAAGAAACAGTGTGGAGTTGCAATTAAAATGGGAGATGTGATCTTTGCTATAGAATCAATGAAGCAAATGGGTATGGCGAGAGAGGATCAAATCACTGGAATTACCGGCCTTGAGATGTAGACAATGAAGATGAAGTCATGTTGCTCTTGGTGTTGATACAGGGGAGTTGAGTGAATGAAATTTATCTTGGTGGTTATTTGATAGAGATGCAGGTTCTGGGGCAAGATTGATGGAAGAAGTGTCTTTTCGATTTCAAGGAAGGATGCAATTGTAAAGTTGGTAGGTTCTTTGTGAGAGAGCAAGGGACTTGAAATGAAATGAATGATAGATGCATGCTAGGATGATTGCGGAGTTATTGAGCTTGAGTTGTGTTCTTTGCCCGGGTTTGGTCTTGAGGTATTGCAGCTAATCCGGTGGTGATGTTCTTGGATGATTATGTCTTTGAAGTGCAACTTGTTGTGAAATGATCTTGCAAGGGCTAAGTGCAAGCAAATAGAAGCCAAGATGGTAGCTACAATGTAATGGCAGGGAAATGGTGGTTGTTTCTGAGATGAATGGATGAAGGAATGGGGATTGAGCTGAGATGTTGTTGTGGAAGGCAGGCATGGAATGAATATAGCAGGTGCAGGGTGAGTTGATGGTTGTTGCAGTAGCTACAGGGAAAATAGAATGAGATGGAAATTGCAGGTTATGATGCTGGGCTGTGCTCAGGTTGAAAATGCGAGAGTAAATACTAGTGAATTTGCGGGGTGTGTGTTTGTCAATACATGGAGTTATAGGGTGAATTCTTTGGCAAAGCTGGAAATGGAGTTTGTGAGTCTCGTGGATCGAGATGGAGAAAGAGCAGGGGTGTAAGAGCCGTTAATCGAGATTGGTAGATCTTTGTTGAGGGTTTGATGGAGCCGTGAATGAGTTGTGATAATTTGAGAGAAGGGTTGTGCTTAATCCAGGGGAGTGATTCAGATGCAATACAATTGGATTTGTGGTAATGTGCTCTCACCGGGGTTTGAAGTTGCGGGGCCATGATGATGGGCTATGCACAAGGATTGTGCAACACAAAGACAAGCTTTGTGCAATGGCTTTGGCCACTCGGCTATCCACTGAGTAAGACTCGACGACCCGACTCACCCGACTCGGTCGATGATTGACCCGATCCGACCCAGTTGACCCGACCTGGTCCCGACCCGTTGACCCGGTGGCCGGTTTGACTTGGCCGGTCACACCGAAATATTTTCCGGCGACGATTCGGTGGATTCCGCCACAATCCCGATTTCCGCGAGCGTTTTGGGACAATTTCTACACGGGTTTCTCTCCATGGTGGGCCGGTGAATTTCCAACTAATGGACTTTGAAGACAAAACCTAGTTTTGGAAGGAGTGGAGCTATATAAAGAGAAGACTTTTATTATCTATGGGATATCTTTTATCTATCTATACGTTTTTATCTTTTCTCTACTTTATTCTAGGGTTTAGAACCATGAAGTCTTTTCTCTTTCTTCTTGTGATGAACTCCATGAATATGAGTACCTAAGTTTATTATTGGTTATGGAATAGTTGGATTTCACATAATATGATTCTTTGATTCAATATATTAGTTTTGTCTCATAATTATCGTTCGCAATTCTCTCGGAAATATTGTTTTATGATTGATTGATTGTTTTGTCAAGTTGCAAATTGGTAGAACTTCTAATCACATCTATTGCTAGTTTAGGGTTTATTATACGCAAAAGTGATATTCCTTGGATACAAGTAGCATAATATGATTATAGTTTGTAGTGATATATTCTTATGATCATATGTGAATCGTAACCTTTGTTAAATTGAATTAGTGCGCTTTCCACGTTCAATTGCTTTGATTGGCCTGATTTCATAGAACTTAATGCATCTAGGGAATTAAACTTGATTAGTGCTTTTACACGTTAGGTTGTTCCTTTAGATAGAATTCATATTCGCATCTTTTAATGTGTTTGTTGATGACAAGAGGAGATTTTATGGATATCCTTGCGATCAAGGTATTCTAGGGTCTTTGATAAAAGTTGAGATTAAATATCAATTCTAGTTATTGTGAAAAGCATGTTAGTGAATGAAAACGAAATCCTTAACCAATATCTCTTCTATCTTATTTGTTTGCTTATTTCTTTATTTGCTTTTATTCCTTTTATTTCATAAAACCACAAAACTCAGGGTGTTATTTATAAGGAACCATAACAATTTGACAACCTAGACCTCTCTGTAGGATCGATCCTTTCTTGCCCTTGCTATATTTATATTTTGAGTAGTAAGAAAGTGTAATTATATTTGTGTCGGTGACAACCGGTCAAATTTTAGCGCAGAATTCTTGGAGGCGTGCGGTTGTTAATTGTTTTTGGTTTCTTATTTTTGTATTTAGTTTTTTGTTTTATTTTTTTTTTTTCTTATTTTATGGGTTTTAACCTTGGTTTGAGAATTATTTCAGGTGCTTATTTCGATGGACGGAGCATATTGGAACGATGGATACGGTTTTCAACAACCTCAACAATATGATAACTACCAATTCCATGGGTATAATCAAAACCAATTCATTGGTTATGACCAATGTTCCATGGAACCTTGTGGTTTTCCTCAACAACCTTATGGTGAGTATGTGTGTGAACAACAACAAGGATGGGAGGATTCTTATGCTTGTGAACAAAAAGTCTCTAATTTTATAGATAAAGTTTCTACCTTTTTAAAAGAGGAATTTCAAAAAGCTAAAGAGACTACAAACGAGCAACTCCAAGAACTTCGTGAAGGTATGACTATCTTGCGAAGAGACATTGATCAATACAAGGAAGATATGGATAATTCTTATGTGCATATGGTTTGTGATGAATATTTGATTGATGCTAATGTTGAAAAAGGCGAATCATTGGGGACTTTTGTTGATAATTGTGTAGTTAACTCAACTCTTGATCGTAATAATGATCATTCACCTATTCAAAAGGATGAGTTAGAGATAAGTAACACTAAATTCAGCGAGGAACAATCTTATGTTGACTATGATAGTGACGGTGATTATGATACATTGCTTGAAACAACTCATGGTGACATCTCCGAGGAGTCTTTTTGGGATCAAGATGAAGATGAAGAGGAATATGTCGACACTTGTGTAGATTACTCGAGCATTGATCTTAATAATGATCAAGAGCCTATTCAAAGGGTGGAGCTTGAGGATGATGCATTTTTGAGTGTTCTAAAAAAGTTTCTTATGATAAAATTTGGATCCGCAAAAGAGTATGTGCCTTACAACAAAGAGGAGTATGTTGAGAATGAGACCGTTATGACCAATATTGTGGAAGACCCAATTGAGCTTGCAAAGGATTGTAATGATGATGTTTATGTCGAGACTTTGGTTAAGGCAGAAACGGACGAAGAATGGTTGCAAGGTTTGATAGAGGACCATGATATAAAAGAGGTGAATAATTCAATTGAGTTTTTCAAGGATGAAGAGGATTCCGTAATACAAGAGATTGTGAAAGGTTTATCTAACCCTTTGCCTATTGTTTCTTCTCCTTTACCTCTTATTGGTTTGAATGTATGTGCTTCGAGAATATTGTTGAATGACTTTGTTTCTCGTTTTCCGCCATTAGAGACACTTGATTCTCATACTATGCAGGTTTTGGACCAAGAAACCGTGGAGGTACCCGATTCCTATATTCTTCATGCACTTCCATGTGTGGACAAGAATAAGTGTGGGGAAACTTTTATCGGTTCATAGCTTCACTTTTTGTTTTATATTACTAATATTTGTGTGAAGTTAATGTTTCCAAAACAGGTTCTATGGACGGATCCCCAACTTTTCAGGTTATTGGTATATGGGGAATGAATCTTGCAAGGATAAGTCGGGCCGTCGACTTTAAAACAAGCGCTAAGTGGGAGGCAACCCACCGGTTTTGTATCTCTTATCCTTTTGCTTTTTATTTTTGTTTCGTTTATTTATTTTTACTGTTTTCAGATCATATTTGCATCCCTATGTTTAATTTCATTGAGTCCGTAATCTATCTTAGAAGAGAATTATGACGAATACCTTTTCGTCAGAAAATTTCAGACTGCGCGTAGTTCAGTCCAGAGACCATAACTGTCAGACCGTTTATCAAAACACTGTGAAATTTTGACACTGTGTAGAAAACACGTAGGTGAACAACTTTTGTGAAATGGAGTTTTTCCAAATTCCTTACCAATTTGCACAGTTTTTGCGTTTTATCTGCTGTTACGTCAGAATTCAGAATTTTCGGTTTTACACATTGAGGACAATGTGAAGTTTAAGTGTGGGGGAGCATTTATATGTTTGTATAGTTTGTTTTTGACACCGTTAGTGGATGGAACCATTTTGAATGCAGGAGTTGAGGAACTAATTAACTAAAAGGGAAGAATATAGCTCAGAAATCACAAATTAACATGATAGTTGTTACCATATCTCGGAATATCACCATATCACATTCTATTTTTATTTTTCCATATTTATCTATTGTTCTCTAAGTGCTTTGGTGGGTCACTAAAAATCGACGTGTTATTACTGCTAGGATGAAATAGAGTGGTTGAGTTACAAAAAAAAAAAAAAAAAAAAAAAGGACCGATCAATTAGACCAAAACGGAATAAAAGACACTTGGGAATGGTGAAAGTATGTGTGAAAGGCAACTATCACGTACTCATGTACGACAAGAAGCATGCGCTTGGATCCAGTTTGATCTAATCATGCCGTATAAAAAAAAAAAAAAAAAAAAAAGAAATTGGATCCAGTTTGATCCAATCATTAAAAAAAAAAAAAAAAATTTATTATTATTGTGTTGAATAAAGTCACTCTTGGTTCCCTTGTATATGCCAATTGATTTGATGTAGCATTCAAAGACGAAGTAGCTCAATCCAATAGGATTAGGTTCATCTTAGCAAAAAGTGACCTTCGGACAAATATGGGAAACATCGAACACTTGTGAATATTCGCCAACATCTACATCTTTATTCATCTTCTTAATCTTTTCATTGTGATTGTGGTTTGTTAGTTTCCGAGTATTGTGGCTTGTTCAACTATCTAATTAGAGTTTATTTACTAATATATGAATTGAATTTGCAAGGTACCTCCTCTTGTAGTCATTTTGGATTCTTTCATTGATTTGTCACGAATAGACGGAGTTTGAAATATAGGTTTTGTAGGTATATCTCTAGTAAACCTTCACGAGACTATAACTCGTCCACTAGGGACACCTAGGGGTTTAAAGGCTTGTTATTTATGCTAAAATTAACCGTAGCCTCGACGTCACGGAGTTGTTGTATTTTTATTTTTGTTTTGTTTGATTTGCTCGAGGACTAGCAAAGTCTAAGTGTGGGGGAATCTGATAGGTGTCGTAAAACACCTAATTTTATATCTAGTATTTATGCTTTCTTTGCGAGTTTTCTTGTAAATTATGTATCTTATGTCCGCTTTTGAGTTTATTAGGTGCAATGGAGTCATTTGGGCCAAAGACCCAGTGGAACTCGCTCAAATCCAAGATTTCTTCTCATCATCTCGAAGAGCACGAAAAGATGAAGACAATGGCGAAAGAACGGAGTCATTCGGAGTTCGTATGAGGAAGTTATGAGCAAAAGAAGAACTCAAAAGACTAAAAGGGCAACATGGTCATTTCATAGGCTAAGTGCTATTGCCACCCCACTGTACATTAAGGGGTAGTCATTCTGTTAAGGGACAACTCTTCTTAGAGGAGTGCTAACTATAGACCAGCTAAGGTTAAGGGAAGGTCAATTTGGTTAGCCCTTATCAGAAGCGACCAGGTGTAAATAACCATCCCCATTCTTACGCATAAACCTGAATATCGAGAAATGTTATTTTCTCAATCATTATCATCACCTGAAATTGGAATTCAGAGAAAGGGGCTGCTGTGAGGAATCGAGTTGAAGGCTGAAGTAGACAGGGTTATGCTCAAGTTGGAGTTAATAGAAGAAATTGATGAAGAGGATGGCGACACAGAGAGCTTACAGATCCAGTGAGGAATTGAAGAAGAATTCAAGAAATTCTGAGTTAGGGTTCCATGGTTTTATTGAGATCAGACTGAGAATGAATAGTTTGAATTAGGGATTTACGGTAGGAACTGGTCGAATCTGATGTGGAATCGAAGATGGGTTATCGGATATGAGTTTCAAGCAGCGGTTGGGTTACGTTGATTTGGGGTTTTCACATAAATTAGGGTTCGAGAAGCAAGATCCAAGGCAACGATTGCGGTGATGGTTACGGAGGTAATGGATTGAGTAGAAGATTGCGGTGACGACGGCTTAAGTGTTGTTGATCGGTATGGAGGGGTTTAGCTCGAGCTTGGTGATGGGATTCGGAGTTTGGCAAAGTGAACAGGGACGATAAGAAGAAGAAGGGTTGGCTGCCATTGTAAATGGAGTTCGAGCTAGAGTGCGGATCAGTGGAAGATGCTGGCACGAATGGAAGAAGATCGTGATTGAGATTGGCAGAAGAAACAAAGTGTGGAGTTGCAATTAAAATGGGAGATGTGATGCCGCTTATAGAATCAATGAAGCAAATGGGTATGGCGAGAGAGGATCAAATCTGCTTTGGAATTCATGGGCCTTGAGATGTAGACAATGAAGATGAAGTCTGTGTTGCTCTTGGTGTTGATACGAGGGAGTTGAGCTTGAATGAAATTTATCTTGGTGGTGATTTGATAGAGATGCGGAGTTCGGGGGCAAGATTGATGGAAGAAGAAGTCTTTCGATTTCAAGGAAGGATGCAATTGTAAAGTTGGTAGGTTCTTTGTGAGAGAGCAAGGGACTGAAATGAAATGAATGATAGATGCATGCTAGGATGATTGCAGGTTATTGAGCTTGAGTTGTGTTCTTTGCCTGGTTTGGTCTTGAGGTATTGCAGCTAATCTGGTGGTGATGTTACTGGATGATTATGTGCTGAAGTGCAACAGCTGTGAAATGATGCTGCAAGGGCTAAGTGCAAGCAAATAGAAGCCAAGATGGTAGCTACAATGTAATGGCAGGGAAATGGTGGTTGTTTCTGAGATGAATGGATGAAGGAATGGGGATTGAGCTGAGATGTTGTTGTGGAAGGCAGGCATGGAATGAATATAGCAGGTGCAGGTTGAGTTGATGGTTGTTGCAGTAGCTACAGGGAAAATAGAATGAGATGGAAATTGCGAGTTATGATGTTTGGGTGTGCTCAAAGTTGAAAATGCAGGAGTAAATACTAGTGAATTTGCGGGGTGTGTGTTTGTCAATACATGGAGTTATAGGTGAATTCTTCGGGCAATTTGGAAATGGAGTTTGTGAGTCTCGTGATCGAGATGGAGAAAGAGCGGGGGTGTAAGAGCATTAATCGAGATTGGTAGATCTTTTGTTGAGGGTTTGATGGAGTTGTGAATGAGTTGTGATAATTTGAGAGAAGGGTTGTGCTTAATCCAGGGAGTGATTCGGATGCAATACAATTGGATTTGTGGTAATGTGCTCTCACTGGGTTTGAAGTTGCAGGCCATGATGGCTGGCTATGCACAAGGATTGTGCAACACAAAGACAAGCTTTGTGCAATGGCTTTGGCCACTCGGCCTATCCGGTGAGTAAGACTCGACGACCTCGACTCACCCGACTCGGTCGGTGATTGACCCGATCCGACCCAGTTGACCCGACCGGTCCCGACCCGTTGACCCGGTGGCGGTTTGACTTGGCTAGGCCACCAGAAATATTTTCCGGCGACGATTCGGTGGGATTGAGCCACAATCCCGTTTTTTCCGCGAGCGTTTTGGGACAATTTCTACACGGGTTTCTCTCCATGGTGGGTAGGGTGAATTTCCAACTAATGGACTTTGAAGACAAAACCTAGTTTTGGAAGGAGTGGAGCTATATAAAGAGAAGACTTTTATTATCTATGGGATATCTTTTATCTATCTATACGTTTTTTATCTTTTCTCTACTTTATTCTAGGGTTTAGAACCATGAAGTCTTTTCTCTTTCTTCTTGTGATGAACTCCATGAATATGAGTACCTAAGTTTATTATTGGTTATGGAATAGTTGGATTTCACATAATATGATTCTTTGATTCAATATATTAGTTTTGTCTCATAATTATCGTTCGCAATTCTCTGGAAATATTGTTTTATGATTGATTGATTGTTTTGTCAAGTTGCAAATTGGTAGAACTTCTAATCACATCTATTGCTAGTTTAGGGTTTATTATACGCAAAAGTGATATTCCTTGGATACAAGTAGCATAATATGATTATAGTTTGTAGTGATATATTCTTATGATCATATGTGAATCGTAACCTTTGTTAAATTGAATTAGTGCGCTTTCCACGTTCAATTGCTTTGATTGGCCTGATTTCATAGAACTTAATGCATCTAGGGAATTAAACTTGATTAGTGCTTTTACACGTTAGGTTGTTCCTTTAGATAGAATTCATATTCGCATCTTTTAATGTGTTTGTTGATGACAAGAGGAGATTTGCGGGATATCCTTGCGATCAAGGTATTCTAGGGTCTTTGATAAAAGTTGAGATTAAATATCAATTCTAGTTATTGTGAAAAGCATGTTAGTGAATGAAAACGAAATCCTTAACCAATATCTCTTCTATCTTATTTGTTTGCTTATTTCTTTATTTGCTTTTATTCCTTTTATTTCATAAAACCACAAAACTACCGGTGTTATTTATAAGGAACCATAACAATTTGACAACCTAGACCTCTCTGTGGGATCGATCCTTTCTTGCCCTTGCTATATTTATATTTTGAGTAGTAAGAAAGTGTAATTATATTTGTGTCGGCTGACAACCGGTCAGATAGACGGGCCCACTGTGGTCATACTGGTATGACCGGACCTGCTTAATCTAATCTGGGACCCTCCATTCGTGCAGGAGAAGATGGACGCTTGTGATGCTCAAAACCCTAAATTTGGGTTTCACGGTAAGTGCGTCATGCTGTTCGGGCGCACGGTGGGATGACCAACCATGGTTGGTCTGACCGATTGGTCGAGTATGTGGCGGCCCACGGTGATTGTGTTGACATGCTCGGGCCCTTTGAATCTACATCTACGCCCTCCATCTATACTGCGAAGATGGATGGTTGAGAACATTTTACGACACATGTAATATGCCGCAAACCCAAATTTAGGTTTTCCGTCCATACGCTCCGGTTTGGACGTTTTTGCAAGCTATGCCAATATTTTGGGAGGCCGACCATGCGGGGTCCGCGTTGGTTGGCAGATGAATATTCCATACCTGCTGGGGGTTATGGAATTGATCCGGGCCATCCAATCACGCTTGGTGAGGTTGGATGAACGTGATCATATCCAGATCGATACGGACAATCCGAATGCTCAATCGGGCTAGTATAACACACCGAGAGTTCTCAATCGGTCTAGTATAACACACCGAGAGTTGCTTTGACGGGTATTTCGTACATGCTTTCATTATAATGCTTGGAGGTTCGTGTTGCTCTGCCGAGAGCAACACTCGGTCGTCATGCCGCACCGATAATGAGTATGTGAAATACAAGGCTGCTCACGCATTAATTAATAATGTTATAAATTCACGGGGTATATGGGATTGTTGCTACATGCTCCAACCTCGGATGAATTTCATGTATTCCTGAGAATGGGATTATTGCCACATGCTCCATTCTAGGTGAATTAGTAAAGTGAAGGAGTATCCAACACTAATTAATGGCTTTATCTTTTACAAGATGTTAGCGCATAATTTTTTGGTTTTTTACAATTTTAACCTTAAATGAAAATCCACCATCAATATTAAGTCCCCTGCCTAGCACATAATGGTTACACTATTGTGGGGTAGGCATGAGATGGTGACAGTTAAAGACAAAGCTTATGAGACAAAGTTAGATGTTACCAGGAGAGATGGGTCATCCTGTCCTTGGAGCATGTCACGTTCAAGAGGCGTCCGGGCGAGTGTTCCCCTAGCATGATGTCGGTCTTTCACCTTCGATGGATCATTACGCCTGTTTCGTTCGTGGGGCTACTGCACCCGCTTGATCGAACGTGGGCTTGATGTGCCTGTTTTGGTTAATCGTGGCTCTGCTGCGTCTGCTTGATCGAACGTGGGACCCGATGTAATCATGCTTGATTCGAACATGGGCAGATGTGCATGCTTCGATCAAACGCGTGACCACCGTGTACATGTTTCAAACGTTGGCCATGTCCTGCGTCTACTTTGACCGTACGGTTGATGTAATTGCTCGAGTGTCATCTTGCTACTTCGACCAAACACCGACCCAGCTAGCTTGACTAAACAGGACTTGATGTTTTGACCAAACACCGGCCCCTTCTTGTTTGCTTTGCTCGAACGTGGGACCCGATGTGAGCAAGCTTGCTTTTTAAAAAATGAACCTTGTGTGCTCAAATGTAAATGTGGGTCACAGAAAGCGTTGAAGCAGCTTCTAGAGCGGGCCCGGGAGAGCGTTGAAGTGTTGGAGCTGAAACGCCTTCTTCCGGAGAGAGAGCTTTGATTGGGGACGGCGTATGCCTTCGACCAACTGGGCTGGGATCAAGTGGGACCCGTCGCATGCCTGACTGAACGTCGACCCTGTGTTTCGACTGAAAACCGTCCCTGCTGCGTGCGCCTGTTTTATTCGAATACCAGCCTTGTGACTTTGATCAATACCAGACTTGAAACTTGGGCAATACCGGACTTGTGACTTGATCAACACCGGACTTGAGACTTGATCAACACCGGACTTGAAACTTGATCAATACCGGTGTTTGGACCCAATACCAGCCTTGTGTACTCCAACGTGAATGTGTGTTCTGTCGTGTGTGACTACACATCTCACACATTTTTATACAAGTACTGACTCATGTCTTTTATTGTAGAATGAAGAAAAGAATTCTTGTTGAGATGTCTTCTGGGGATAATGATGGTGCCAAGTCAGGAGGTGTTGATAGCTTAAAAGATATGTCGAACATTGATGATGAGTTGTTCACCGCACCCTTTCAACTATATGAAAATATTTGTTCCACAAGATAACCCTTCTCCTATCGACTTCAAGGTTTTTCATGCTCCGCTGGGCCCTCATGAAGGATGGATGAGACGTATGTTGAGCAATGAGTACATCAAAGATAACAGAACAGAGCGCAGATTATTGATGCGGCTTGAGTGTGAAACGGCTTGAGAGGATGTTAAAGTGGTTTAAAGTGCGAGCGTTGAGGTGGATCTGGAGAGAGTGTTGAAGAAGGATTGAGCGAACGTGGGTCCCGGAAGAGCGTTGAGGCGGCTCTTGAATAGACCATTGAAGCGGCTTACGCTAGAGGGAGCGTTGAAGTATTTCCCTCTTCAGTTCGATTTACCCTTGCGAATTCCATGCTTCTTGACTGACCATCTCTCTCATGTTGAAGAATGCCTTGACTAATGGTGAAGGAACTTAATGCTGAGCCTCAGTCCCCAAGCGTGGTTTACATGGTTTGTTTGTAGTGGTTGTTGTCGATCCAGATATGGAATATATTGGACATTGTTTCATCATTGTGGGAGTCGTGTATGTGGTACTTGAGTTGGAGTTGACAGACGCGCAGGATGTTGTATCTCGGTGGTTTTTCCTCTTCCGTCTTGTGGAAGCGCTTACATGAGGGCGAAGGTTATATCTTTGTTGGTGAGATATATGCCCCTACAAACATTAGGAGGCTCTTCATTACCGGCAGGCCTGTTTCTTTCTGTCATGGCATATGTTGTTGTAGATGAGCGTTCAACAGCTCCAGAGGATGACCAAAAGCGCGGATTCTCCAACATAGCATGATAGACATGTACCACTGTTTGATAAAGTGACTTCGCCGGATCTTTCTCGACCACCGGCATCGATAGAGTGACTCGCCGGATCTTGCTCGATATGACGCGTGGACATCGTTATCTTCTTGAGGCTGCTCCCTTGAGGTGTCGGCTCCAGTGGAAGATTGCCGTCATAGAGCGTTGATACGTTGCACCGGTATTCTTTAAACCAAATGGCAGTATGGTATAATAAAAATTTCTGAGAGGAGTTCTAAAAGCTATCTTAATTGCATCATGTTCATACATCCTTATCTGGTTGTAGCCGCTACATCCATCCATGGAGGAGAACATGTCGTGTCCATTGGTTGCATCTACTAACATGTCGATGTTAGGTAGAGGAGGATCGTTTTGGAGCAAAACACTGTTCAAGTCTCTGAAGTCTATGCAGCACCTGATCTATCCATTTTCCTCATGTATGAACTACAACTGTTTAACCGACTTGGATACAGGTATGACATGTAGATGATGGGTGACCGATTTTCATCTAAATCCGGCATTTCTTTATATCTCCAAGCGAATATGTCTTGGTACTCTTTGAGAAGTTCGACGAGCTTTGTGCGTTTATCCGTACACAAGGTTGAGCTGATGGAGATAGGCCTATGAGATTCCTCAATGATTTCAATCTCATCAGTTGTGGAGTTGGTGCCATCTTGCAGCTGTTGTGGATCATCTAGTACTTGTTCTTGTGGTTCGTTCTTTGTTGTAGCATTCCATTGGGTGGATAGACCGAGTAAGATCTCCCCTGCTAATTGATAATGGCAGTGTCGGTATACCATTTTCCCTTTCTGGTCACGACTCGCCACAAAAGTTCGTTCCCTCTTCGTGTGAACGTGGGTCGTGGATTCACAAGATGAAGAAGAATGCTTCGTCAGCAAAGATGCATCGTGGGTTTTAGCCCTCAATGATGCAAGCCGGTCTTCTTTCTGAATTGACGCCCACGTGGGGAGTGGGACTAGCATGAACTTGTGCGATTCTTTCAGCGGAGCTTCTACCGTATGTCTTTGGTTTGGTTTCCCTTGAAGTCCGTCATTGTGGTAGGATTCCGTACGACCTTGCCTGGGAGAACCTTGGACGTCCTGAAAGTCTTGAGAGTAATCACATTCGAAGACGCTCCTGTGTAGATAAGGGCCGTCTTGAACTCTGAATACTTGATGCGTGCGGTGACATGTGGGGCACGGTCGTGACCTTCCTCTGGTTGATTGCAGCAAAACGTCTCCGCGCGCTGATTCTTCGAGAGGTATGAAAGTTCGCATAAACTTTCCACTAGAGAAACCGCTTCCCGATCCACCGGCCTCTGGTTCATAGTGAAACTATTGACTTGAGGAGGATCGTTGTTAGGATCAGTCCCCAGTATAGGAGTCTCCATGACAGGACCGCTCATATCTGATGTCGCTTCTTTGATCAGGTCCATGGAGGTCCGTACCGTTTAAGTACCTTCTCCGGTGCGTTGAATACGTTCCTTTTTTGCTCCAGGGGCTGTCGCGGCTCTTGTGGAAATCGATCAGTTAATTTCTTAAGAAAAGTGAGTACCTCTTTCTGAGTTGCGGCCATATCCGTTTGAGTCTTAGCAAGAACTTCTTGCTTCTCCATCAAGTCTGCAATGGTAATGGGGGATGGTCCTCCTCTCGTCCCTCCGGCTCCTCGTCCTGATGAGGGAGTGAAAGTTTGCTCTGGTGACTACCGGAGATGTTACACTTGAGGAGATGTCGGGATTTGTGGCTGCTCTGGCTCTGGTGATGGGAGGTGTTACACTTACTGGAATATTTCCTGCTACGCTGGTGCTGATGGTAGAAGTGACGGCTCCACGAGATGTATTGACCACGGTAGCTCCACTGACAGGTACTTCGACACCAGGATTGTTATCCACACTAGCTCCATCAGAATTGATTACTCATCCAGACCTTAATTCCACCATTTTGAAATGAATTGTTGATTGAATTGATTCTAAGATCTACCCTTTTTGAAATTGATAAAATTGAATCGGATTTTGAAGAAATTAACTTTACAACCGAGAGATTAACCTCCCACTATGGCCGCCAATTGTTTATGGGTGAAAACTATTCCTGCCGGATTTGGTAATTTCGGGTGTGTGGATGAGGAATGAATCTAAACCTAAACAAATGCCTTCTTGCGGTGAGTGCTTGTAGATTCGGAAATCAATCTATGCAAGTCCGGCCTAAACCAAGAAATGGTTGTTCCGGACTCGTTTCGGTCACAAAGTGAAGGAGATGGGGTTGATCTTAGGGAGGAATCGAAGAAGGTGTTGAGATTGTGAAGGTGTTGGCTTGCTTATGACTTGTAATGTAAAGGTGAGCAGAGCTTACGATTGATGCAAACAGGCTCGGGGTGTTTGAATACGTTTTGTATTAACACTTGGTTTCGTCTAAATGCGGACTTGTGTTGTTTCTCCTGTGTGTATTTGGAAAATAGGGAGGAGAAAATATTTATACAAGTCATTTGAGCCTTATTCACGTCTCTCGTGGGAAGTGGAGGAAGTGGAGTGATGGAGTAGTGGAGTTGTGTGTGGGTGTTACACGGCCGGTCTTGCCCACTTCTCATGTCATCTCTAACCGTCCATTACTTCCTAACACGTTCTTGTGATGGCGCGTTGCACGTCGTAAACCGCCGGACCAATACCCCGATATGTATCCCCGGTTTGTGACATGATTGATAAAACGGAATGTGTGGATCGTGGGACCCACAAAAGGTAGCATGTGATGCTAAATTGAATGAATGCGTTATTTAGGAAACTGATACTTGTGAAGTATCGTGTGTATTTTTATGCAGGTACTGCATCATGGTGTGGTAAAGCGACGGGTGGTGATCAACATGACGCCTCATTGACCAATTAACTCCTGACCAGGGTTGTATAACCAAGCCGGTGAAGCTGGACGGATGAGATGATCTTTGAGACACTCATCTGCGACCGTTGATGGAATCAGGATTTTGAAGAGGTGCGCAGGCATCACTCTTCAGCTTGGTCGAAACCAAGAATGGGAAGGTTTTTGGAAAGGACCGATCGGGCATGCGTATAAACAACATGCCGGTGTACACGTCCGTACCTCTCTGTCCCATAAAGGCGCGATCTAGGCCACCCGATTTGACCGGCAAAGAGGGGTGGTTGAGATCGATTTTGCAACAGAAATCTGGTGCCGCAAAAGCCACACATTGTGCCAACTTCGGGCGCGCGCTTCAAGACGACCAAGCTTGGTCGGTCTTGCCCAATCCGTCCAGCGTGTAGGTGGTAGATCGGTATTCACGCCTATACTGACATCCCATGAAAACGTGATCTAAGCCACTCAAATCGTCCGGTGAAGTTGAGTGGTCGAGATCGATTTGCAATTTGGGAAGTGTGACCACGCAAGTTTGGACGCGTTTTGGGATAGCCGAGGCATGATATGCCTTGGCCGATCAGGTGAGGGGATAGACGGGCCCACGGTGGTCATCTTTGGTATGACCGGACTGTAATCTAATCAGGACCCTCCATTCGTGCGGAGAAGATGGACGCTCGTGATGCTCAAAACCCTAATTTTGGGTTTCACGGCCGTGCGTCATGCTGTTCGGGCGCACAAATTGGGATGACCAACCATGGTTGGTCCCGGCCGATTGGTCAGGTATGTAGGCGGGCCACGGTGATTGTGTTGACATGCTCTGGGCCCTTTGAATCTACATCTACGCCCTCCATCTATACCTGCGAAGATGGATGGTTGAGGAAGCATTTTGCGGTACATGTAATATGCCGCAAACCCAAATTAGGGTTTTCCGTCCATACGCTCTGGTTTGGACGTTTTGGCAAGCTATGCCAATATTTTGGGAGGCCGGCCATGCGGGGTCCGCGTTGGTTCGGTAGTGAATATTCCATACCGCAGGGGTTATGAAATTGATCCGGGCCATCCAATCACGCTGGTGAGGTTGGATGAACGAGATCATATCGATCGATACGGACAGTCAGGATGCTCAATCGGGCTAGTATAACACACCGAGAGTTCTCAATCGGGCTAGTATAACACATCGAGAGTTGCAACATGGGTATTTTATTTACACATGCTTTCATTATAATGCTTGGAGGTTCGTGTTGCTCTTTGAGAGCAACACTCGGTAAATCATGCCGCAACGATAATAAGTACAGAAATACAAAATTTGCTCACGCATTAATTAATAATGCTATAAATTCACAGGGTATATGGGATTGTTGCTACATGCTCCAACATGGATGAATTTCATGTATTCACAGAATGGGATTGTTGCCACATGCTCCATTCTAGGTGAATTAGTAAAGTGAAGGAGTATCCAACACTAATTAATGGCTTTATCTTTTACAAGATGTTAGCGCATAATTTTCTGGTTTTTTACAATTTTAACCTTAAATGAAAATCCACCATCAACACCGGTTCATGAACCGTGTCGATATGAATTCTCAAGTCGGGTAAGGTTGGCGAACCCGGTTCACGAACTGTTGCACCCTAACTCGTGAACTATTACCTTACAGTTCACGAACAGCTTCATCAGCGATCCAGTAAACATTAGCATTGTTATGACTCTAATAAACATCTCTAAGACATCATTGATTATTAAAGCACTTGTGTATGTGGATCATGATTAAATTCTTAATTAGGTTTTTAAATGAACATCAAATTGCTTATAGTTCATAAGGCATATTTGCCAAAGAACGGTCATTATATACGGTTCCGTAATCGGACCATTGTGTATATTCTTCTCTGTGATTTCAAGACTAATTCTCATATGCATGAAACTCAAGTTATCTTAGTTTGAATTCTAACCATCAGTTTTGAACATCTATAAATAGAGATGCTCTTTCAACTGGGAAACTCAATCCCTGACATTTTGTGTCCTAGTTGAAAGCTAAAGTTGTCCTTTATTGACCTAGGTTTCCTCCGTGAAACATAATTAGGTCTATGACTAAAAGACTTCTCTTTGGGGATTCGTGAAGCCAGGACCCACTATCTTTTATCTTGATAGTTCGTGTATCCTAATCTTGCTTTTCTATTATCGAGGTTTTTGTAATTACTTTCAGGCAAGATAGATAGAAATCGCAAAGTTCTCTTCGTCTCAGACTTTTTGATTCCTCAAGATAGATATCTAAAAACTTATCTTAAATGATTAGTTCAAGATTGTTCTTGAGAGGTGATTAAAGATCCATACTTCTCATCTAACTGAGCATAAGTGTTCCGGATTGTGAGGTTTGCTAGCTTTTTCTATTGCAAACATATTTCCAAGCCTTAATCATTGATCTAAAGGGAAATCAAATAAGCTTATCTGTTAGAGGCAAATTGGCATAAAAAATCTCCACTTAGGTTGTAGCAACTCTTAGGCTGTAAAGGACGTCAGATAAGGAAATCAATTAATCCTTGCGAGGTTCAAGATATGTAAGGGGGCGCGACTGTAATTGAATGGTAGATTCGGTCTCAACCACATTCCAGTTCTAAGTCTCATAGTAGGATAATGTTTGTAGCGGCTTAATATAGTTTGGTGTTCAAATATGGACGAGGTCTCGAGGTTTTTCTACTATTGTGGTTTCCTCGTTAACAAAACTTCTGGTGTCTTGTGTTTTCCCCTTTCCGATTTAAATTTTTTATCTTTATAATTGGATTTTCACAAGTAGTATGTATTCAATCTTAGTAGATACGTCCATATTAATTGTGATCGATTACGACACTCGTTCTTGTAGCATTCGTTTCTTGAATTAGATAATAAGTTTTCTACTTGGAAAAATTCTGATTGAATTATTTGGATATGACTAGATTCATCTTGGATATTGATTTTTGGGATCGTCCAAGTAATCTTCTTAACAATCGGGTTCACGGACTCAATTTTCTCGACTTTCTAATTGAGAAGAGATAAAAATATATACTTCATATGCATATTGTCAACGATCATTAAGTTGGTCTACTTGTGTTTGTATTGGGTTTTGTCCATACAGGTTGCCTAGCGAAAAAGTTGGAGGTTGTAGTGTATCTAGTACAACTACAAGGAGAAAATGGATCAAAATGGTAGCAAGCTACCATCTCTCTGATAAACAGAGCATGGACTTCAATTGAAGTTTTAATTAGGTTTTCATTACCTTCTCAGGAGAAGAATGATTGGTCTTTAATACACCAATATCTCACTAACAATCTCAACGGCTAGTGATGCGTGTCGTAGGTGCAATCAAATTAATTCAATATTTCCACTCAATTAAAAATAATATAATGGAAGTCAAGTTCGTTCCCACGAGGAGCAAGAGATCTTAGTTGTAAAAGTTGTCACGAAAGGGGGAGTGTAAAAAGCAAAAGAAAATAAACAAAGCAATTAAAATCGAAAGTTGAAAGATAAAAGCAATAAGAGAGACAAGATCAAGGAATCCTTCTTCGTTACGAAACAATGATTAAAGTTATGTTCTTTTCTACTTGTTATTAGTCTGATTATCACCAACCGTAGGATAGCAGGTCCGCTTAGCTAGCCCCAAAATCCCTAATTTCACCGAGTAACAGGTCCGCTTAGTTATCGATTCTATTCAAAAAAACCACCTTGAGGTCCGCTTACAAGATGTAATTCCCTGAGAATGCATTAAGATTTATGAATTTAGGTTTAGTACTAGTAGTTAAACTTGGTTCGCTTGGTTCACTTTCTAGCGTTGTTTCTACACACAATTGCTCCACGGAATCCCTCCGCAAGGTCTCGTGTTTTCTACTTGTGTAAAGTGTCGAGAACGATTACGTATTCCCTAACTTATACTAGATATAGATCAATTAACAAATCAATTTAGCTTGCACTCCAAACAATCTATCAATCAATCATGAATGTCTTTAAGATCACTCCTATTAGTAAAAACAATCGATAATCATGTGAAAAATCTCAAGATAGAATTGAAAACAAAAACTCAAATCAATGTAAGAACTAGGAATTCATCCTCAATCAATAAGAAAATTAGCTACTCATGTTTTTGAAATTCACACAAATAATAATAATTAAAAGAAGAATTTTCAAATTCACACAAGTAATTAAAAGAAAAATCTTAGAAAAGCAAGCAAAAACACAAGTGTTGTGTGTGTAGAGAGTGTGTAGAAGTTGTAGAAAACTTCTCTATTTATAGGCTTCAATATTCTCCAAATCTTCTAAGGAATAGAATCCTTTTCCTTTTGCAACTCAATTTCCAAATCCAAGCTTTTCTCAACTCTTCCACCTTCTCTTTCCAAATTTGAGTCCAATTCTCCATCCAACTCCTAGCCCAAGTCTTCACACCTATGAGAGAAATCCATAGAAAATTCTGGAATTTTGGCTCGCCGGAAAACTGGGATTATGGCCGGATTATGGCGGGAAAACGTGGTCGAAAAAGTATCTCGGGTGGCGGTAGTCAACCGGCCAAGTCAAACCGGATCAAACCGAGGATCGGGTGAGTCAAATCAAGTCATCGCGGGTCAAGGATCGACCGGTCTCGGGTCAATGATCCAGCCTGCACGAGTCGGACGCTCCCCATCAACTCGAATGAGTTATTTCTCAGTCAGGCCGAGTCACTTGGCTCCAAATAGGCCATTCTACGGTCTTGCCGAGGCTAAATTCTTGTGTTAAACACCAGGATGGTGCATCATTGCATCAATTCCGACCACCTCCATCAGTTCATGCCTATTTGTAACTCCACCACACTCTGCAATCAATCCTGCAACTCCCATTTGCATATATCAGCACTTGCTCTTTCTTTCTATAACTCATCTTCCATCACAGCACCTGTTCTTACTGACCTAACTCTCCATCTTAACCACCAGTACCAATTCTCTTGAAAGTGTAACAAGCTACTGACAAAGCCACCAAAGAGCCTAACCTGAGCTGCATAGCCAAATAAACCTCATTCATTCCTTTGCAGTGCAAGAATGCCATTGCAACCATCCCACCATCCACCTCAAACCATTTTCTATCAATCCTTTCAATCCACTTGCAGCCATAGTTTCAATATGAGCTCACAAACATCCATGGCAGCAGCATCTCATTCATTCGGGTTCAAACAAAGATCGAGACCACCTTCCAACAAATCATAAACCAACCTTAGTCTGCTTCATCACCATATCCGGCCAGCACACCTAGCTCAATTGCAGAATTAGTTCCAGCAATTCCACCTAGCAGCACCTCCTGAGTTGCAACCAATCCATTTCAGACTTCACTGACTCTTCCTTACACACAAAAGATAACACCGCACTGCCTTCCAGTTCAATAGCAGCTTCTCCCCCATTCTCAAAACATCAACACCATCACCTGTCGCATACACAATTCCTCACAGCATCAACCTGCACCAGCTCAGCTGTACAAGCCTCAGATGCCACCAATTTTTCCATTCTTGCAGCAGTAACAACACCTTTTCATCAATACACAGCCGAGCTTCACCAGTTTCAATTTCAGTCCTCTCTGTGTCTTCAAATCACCACCTTACCCATCTCACAACACCACCAGAACCCTCCATCTCGCCGTAACCCTTGAATTAGGTTCTTGAGCTAAACACATTTCCAGCAAACCCATCACAGATTTCTTGTTCTATCTCAATATAGACTCGAATCGACCCTAATTCCTTTTCAACTCTGCCAATATTCATCTCAAAACTCGACTCTTCCATAAACCCTCCTTCGAATCAATTCTCTATTCACGGCTGTAACATCAAAAACCCTTCAATCTTCTCTGTTCACCCATCGATCTCAAAGCAGCAGCTCACTCTCGATCTCCAGCTCTCAATTCTGCTCTTAACCCTGTAACAGCAGCTCTATCTCCTTCCCGGAATCGATTGCAGCAATATCTAACACCACCCTGCATCTTCTTGATTCAACCACAGACCCATTATTAACAGCTCTCGGATTCAATAGTTGGTGATTCTCACAGAAACCCCATCTCTCTTTCTTCATCAATCGTTAATCGACCTGTTCTCTCAATCGATTTCTTCATCTGCCAAACTGCGCCTCAAAAATCCCTTTCTCAATTTCAGCAGCAGCTCACGACTGCGTTTCTCACTTTCAGGTGGATATTGAAAGAATGATTGAACGAGAGAAAAACATATCTCGATTTTAGGGTTATGTAATAATTTGGATTGAGACGCCCACCATAAAAGCCACCCCAGATGGGTGCCTATATTTAGAAGATCACTTCTGATAAGGGCTAGCCAAAGTTTTCAGCCCCTTAACCTCTGCTGGTTTGTCTATAGTGCTCCTCCAAAGAGAGACGCCCTTAACATTGAATGGGCTCCGAGATAGTGTTTTCCTATAAAATGACGGCTTTGCCCTTTTTTGATCAATTTGGATGCTTTCTTCTTCTTTTCCTCCGTGCGACTCCAAAGTACCTAAAACTCAAAAACACGCGTAAAATACATAATTTACTAGAAAAATGACAAAGAAAGCATAAACTACTAGATAGTAAATAGGTGTATTCTACACCTATCAAATTCCCCCACACTTAGACTTTGCTAGTCCTCGAGCAAATCAAACTAAAAACTCACAACTTCAAAGCGTTCAAGCGTCCCAAGCATCCAAAGAGCTATGAGGACATAGAGTTCTGCATTCTAGTAATAAGAAGTTAGAAATACTAAAGAACATATTCTCGTTCTTAAATGTTGAGTGAGAAATAACCATCCCATAATGAGAGAACGCGTGTTTGAGAAACGATCAATAAGCATTTCGCCTCGACTTCGCCTCACCAAAAAGATTTTATGATAATTGCACTCAAAAAGACGGATTTTTTTATGGTTCTCACATGTGTGCGGTAGGAATGAAGAGAGAAATCCTGCGACACGTTGAAAGGTGGGAAGGATAACTTCCGAAATTTTGAAAAACCATTTTTCTGACGATCTCTAAGAAAGGAAATCAACCATTATTATCGAGGATGAGATTACTTACTTACCTTCACATCCGATCGCCAATTATGATAACACCACTCTCACGGCATCCAATAGAAACGTCTTCCGCTCCTCGTCTTGATCTTCATGGTCTTCGGTTTCAACTATTGATGATAAACCCTTGAATTTCATAAATCCTTAACAATTTGTAACTCTTTTCCTTGAAATCCTTGTCGCTTGAAACTACCTTATAGATTTTCCTTCCCCACGGCTCATTAAATAAGAACAAATATTTCTCTTGTTTTTCTCTTTTTTTTTTTTTTTTTTTTTTTTTTTTTTTGAAACAAGAGAAATTAAATACAAAAATAAACCATGGCCGTGGGAGAAGTATTTTACCGCTTGATTCTTCACAACTTGTATCGTTTTGAAATCATAAACTTCAAAAATTTTCACCTTTCACTTTTCTTCGCTTTCATGAATAAGTCTTCATACTTGAATATAAAATTACCTCATTGTAGTGTAAGTCTTCAACATATATGTAAAATCCGCTCTTTTGTATGTTGCTTTACTTGAATTTGAAATTTGCTCTTTTTCTCGTTGCTTGTAAACCTTAAACTTTTTCAACTTTCCTTGTAGATTTTGGTGTCGCTCCTTGTTGATGATGAGAGTGTTTCTATGGATCCGTTGTTGTCGAGAGAGAGAATGGTGCTAAATGCAAATCGAACTACAAGAAGGAAGCTTTCATCCATGGACGTCACCCTCATGATTGACAAAATTAGCACTCAAGAGATCAAAGAGTAGTGCTTTATTGGTGGGAGGTTGGGTAGCTCACCATTCTACCCGAATTAACGTACGGTGACACACACTCAAAAGAAGCTCTTTAGTAGATGGAAAATTTCTGGTCGGTGCCTCTCATGATATGAATATGGGTAGTCTCCACTAATGATTGATCAGCAACTCTAATAACGCATTTCTCCCTGCACCAAATTCGCATCACCGGCATGATTAAATCCATTATTTAACACTCAAACAAACAAGAAATCCGAATGTAGTTCTCTAACATTTCCAAGTTCAATTATGTCGGTCAAAATCTCTATGTAAACATACCTAGAAATATGCTAGTGACTCTAAAATCTTTAAAAGTTGGAATTTTTAAGTAAAACTTTTTTTTTCTTTTTGCAAAATTTTTAATTTTTTTTGTAATTTTTGTTTTAAAAACATGCTTAACCACTCCCCCACACTTAAACCTTACATTGTCCTCAATGTAATTGAATCCTCCTAGTAAAGTCAAGGTGGGAAATTTTAACATGATAAGGAACAAGAAAAAGAAATAACAAAAAGCAAAATGATAAGAAATACAAAACCGATGGGTTGCCTCCCATTAAGCGCTTGTTTTAAAGTCGACGGCCCGACTTAGCTCTCATGACACATTACTCCTCCAGAGGAGTGCATCTTGAAGTCCAATTATGTCCACATGCTCCGTTGGAAAGTTTTCATAATATGGCTTTAACCTATGGCCGTTGACTTTCAATTGTTGTCTGTTTTTCGCTAACAATATCAACTGCACCATGAGCATAAACATTAGTAACAACAAATGGTCCCACCCAACGGGACTTAAGCTTTCCCGGAAATAAACGTAAACGAGTATTAAATAAAAGAACTTTTTGCCCCACAACAAAACTTTTCCGCGAAATCATCTTGTCATGAAAAAGCTTAGTCTTTTCCTTGTAAATCCGGGCACTCTCGTAAGCATCATTACGTATCTCCTCTAGCTCATGTAGTTGTAACTTTCTTTGTTTCCCCGCTTCATCATACTCCATGTTGAATTTCTTTATCGCCCAATAAGCCTTATGTTCAAGTTCTTAGGAAGATGACAAGCCTTTCCATAAACCAACCTATATGGAGACATACCAATCGGTGTCTTAAACGCCGTTCTATACGCCCAAAGTGCATCATTGAGCTTAAAGCTCCAATCTTTCCTCGTGGTATTCACCGTTTTCTCAAGAATGGACTTTATCTCACGATTTGAAATTTCCGCTTGTCCACTAGTTTGTGGATGATAAGGCGTACCAATTTTGTGTGTTATGTTGTACTTCTTGAGGAGAGCGTGGAAAGCCTTCTTGAAATGTGAGCCTCCATCGCTTATCACCACTCTTGGTGTACCATGCCTATTGAAAATGTTTTCCCTTACAAAATCACAAACAACTTGAGAGTCATTAGTTTTGGTGGCTCTAGCTTCCACCCATTTCGAAACATAATCAACGGCAAGAAGTATATAAAAATTCCCATTCGAATTGACAAAAGGGCCCATAAAATCAATACCCCACACATCAAAAATCTCAACGGCGAGAATTGGTGTCCGTTCGTTGACATCTATCACACGATTTACAAAAAACATATGAATCTTCAAACAAGGTGGGCCAATAAAATCCACTCTCGAGAACTTTGAGAGCGGTACGCTTAGATCCAAAGTGGCCACCACATGCAAAAGTGTGGCAAAATGAGAGAATGGATTGAAATTCGGAATTAGGCACGCACCTTCGCATTATTTGATCAACGCCATATTTCCATAAGTATGGTTCATCCCACACATATTGCTTAGCTACCTTCTTAAGTTTCATCTTTTGGAAATTAGACATTGTACTAGGTACTTTCCTTGTCACCAAGTAATTCACTATATCCGCATACCAAGGTGTTGATTCGTCCATGGAGAAAAGTTGTTCGTCCGGAAAGCGGTCATGTAATGGAAGTTCCTCTTGAGACATCACAAGTCTACTAAGATGATCCGCAACGGTATTCTCCACACCCCTCTTACCACGAATTTCTATGTCGAACTCTTGTAACAATAGGATCCACCGAATTAATCTTGGCTTAGCTTCTTTCTTCTTTATTAAGTGTCTTAGTGCTTGCATGATCGGAATACACAATAACCTTTGTACCCACCAAGTATGATCGAAATTTTTCCAAAGCAAAAACTATAGCCAATAACTCCTTTTCCGTGGTAGAATAATTGATTTGTGCATCATTAAGGGTCCTAGATGCATAATAGATAACATGGGACAACTTGTCCACCCTTTGACCCAAAACGGCTCCAACCGCATAATCACTAGCATCACACATTAATTCAAATGGAAGATTCCAATCCGGTGATTTGATAATTGGCGCACTTGTCAACATATCCTTTAATTTATCAAAAGCATCCTTGCATTCCTTGTTGAAGTCGAAAGGTACCTCCTTTTGTAATAACTTGCACATCGGCATGGAGATTTTGGAGAAATCTTTGATAAACCGCCTATGAAACCTGCATGACCAAGAAAAGAACAGATTTCCCTCACCGAAGTGGGATATTGTAAGTTTCTTATTAAATCTATCTTTGACTTGTCCACTTCGAGCCCTCGAGAGGACACAATGTGACCAAGTACTATGCCGTGGTTTACCATAAAGTGACATTTCTCCCAATTAAGGACAAGGTTTGTGTCTATGCATCGTTTAAGAATTAGTTCAAGGTTATTTAAACAACCATCAAAAGAATTGCCATAAACACTAAAGTCATCCATAAATACCTCGATGATGCGCTCCACATAATCCGAGAATATACTCACCATGCATCTTTGAAAAGTAGCCGGCGCATTGCAAAGGCCAAACGGCATCCGTCTATATGCAAACGTTCCAAACGGACAAGTGAAAGTGGTCTTCTCTTGGTCCTCCGGTGCAATAACAATTTGATTGTATCCCGAATAACCATCCAAGAAGCAATAATAAGAATGCCCCGCTAACCGCTCCAACATTTGATCAATGAAAGGTAAAGGAAAGTGATCCTTACGGGTCGCGGAATTAAGCTTTCTATAGTCAATGCACACTCTCCAACCGGTTTGAACTCTTGTAGGAACAAGTTCATCGTCTTGATTTCGAACAACCGTGACTCCGGATTTCTTTGGCACCACTTGAACCGGACTTACCCACTTGCTATCGGAAATTGGGTAGATTACCCCCACACTTAGCAATTTGAGTATCTCTTTTTTCACAACCTCCATCATGGGAGGATTTAGCCGACGTTGAGCATCACGTACCGGCTTCACGTTCTCTTCCATTAGAATCCTATGCATGCACATGGATGGACTAATACCTTTGATGTCCGCAATTGTCCACCCAATAGCCGTTTTGTGCTCCTTCAAGACTCTAAGCAAACGATCTTCTTGTACCCGGTGTGAGGTTCTTAGAAATAATCACCGGAAGCTCATCTCCATCACCCAAGAAAGCATACTTCAAATGGTCCGGAAGCGGCTTCAATTCTAGTTTGGGTGCCTTCACAATAGATGGTACAAGTACTTCATCATTCACGGGTAAAGAAATATATGAAACATCACCCTTTTTAGCTTCTTGCAATGTCGCCAAAGCACCACACATCTCCACCAATTCCTTGGAGATTTCAACATCCAAGTTAGACAAGCCATGGACATCCAATTCAATGCTCTTTTGCAACACCACATCAAGTTCATCCTCTTGGTTCAATTCCACCATTTGTTGCGCTAATGAATCAACCACAACAATGGAGTAAACTAATGCACATCACTTGGGTAGCGCATGGCTTCAAATATGTTAAAGTGTATTATCTCCTTGTCAAATTCCATAGTGAGTGTACCCTTATCAACATCAATCTTCGTCTTTGCGGTCTTCATGAATGGCCTCCCAAGAATTAAAGAAGTAGATGATCGGTTCTCATTGTCCATATCCACCACAAAGAAGTCCACCGGAAAAATAAGCTCATTTACTTGCACTAGCACGTCTTCTACAAGCCCCTTAGGATATATGTTAGACTTGTTTGCCAATTGGATAATAACTCGCGTCTCTTTCAAAGGTCCAAGATTCAAAGAGTCATATATATGGCCGACATCACACTAATGGAAGCTCCCAAATCAAGTAAAGCATGTTCAAACCTTTGTTTACCAATAGTAATTGGCACCGTGAAACCACCGGGATCCGTGCACTTTGTAGGCATCTTCTTCAATAGCAGCATAGCCGACGACTCTCGCCAACTTTAGTAATTTCATTATCAAGCAACCTATCCTTCTTGATGCATAATTCCTTCATGAACTTGGCATACCTTGGAATTGTCTTAATGGACTCAATGAATGGGATGTTGATTTCAATCTTCTTGAAGATATCCATAAGTGCCTTATCTTGAGCTTCTTTCTTGGATTTAGCAAAACGACTAGGAAAAGGAGGGGGAGTAGTGAAAGTAGGAACCGGTTCCTTGGATTGGTCTTTGGTGTGGAATTCTCCTTTGGTGCGGTTTCCTCCTTGTCATTGACTACCTCTTCACTAACTTCCTCATGATGACTTGGTCCCTCCACTTGTCTTCCACTTCTTAAAGTAACCGCATTAACATTCTCTCTTGGATTCACAAATGGTTGTGAAGGAAGTTTTGTGGATGCTTGAGATTTCAATAAATTCACATCGGTCGCCAATTGTCCCATTTGAGTTTTTAAGTCCTTGATGGCCGAATCGGTCTTTTGTTGGCTTTGTTGGCTTTGTTGGAACATAGAAGTAAGACCTTGCAAACCTTGCATTAATGCATTGAGCTTGTCATCATTCAAAGAATCACGCTCCTTGACTTGTTGTTGAAATTGTTGTTGAGGTTGGAAACGTGATTGTTGAAAACCACCTTGTTGCTCATATGGATTAGAAACCGCCGCTTGCTTGTTTGCATAACTAAAATTAGGATGATCCCTCCACCGGGATTATAGGTATTGGAGTATGGATCGTACCTTGGCCTTTGATTTGGATATAAAGCATTCACTTGTTCGGTCTCACCATCCGGAATAATTACCGCGGCCATCCTTTGAATCATTGTCTCCATGTTACTCATCCTTTGATCAAGATGTGATGAAGAATCACTAACTTCATGCACTCGCCTAACCATTGGTTCATCCCTTGTGTAGAATTGTTGCGAGTTTGCCGCCATACTTTCAATCAACTCTCTAGCTTCGGTCAAAGTCTTGTTCATTAGTGCACCACCACCCGCGGCGTCAAGAAGAGACCTATCACTTGAGTGGAGAGCTTCATAGAAGTATTGGAGTATCATAACGTCACTAAATTGATGGTGTGGACAGCTTGCCACCAACCTCTTTTATCGCTCCCAACATTCATACAATGATTCTCCCACTTGTTGTTTCAATCCACAAATCTCCTTGCGAATTTGAGTAGCTTTAGATGCGGGAAAATATCTCTCGAGGAAAAGTTTCTTCATCCCATTCCATGTTGTGATACTTAGGAAGGCAAATAATATAACCATTCCTTAGCATTGCCCGCCAAAGAAAACGGAAAGCTTTCAACAATGCTCCATCCGCATTAGTCTCCGGTGGAAGCATAGCCATAACTATGGCATAGAAGTCCATAAGATGTTTATTTGGGTCCTCATTCACCATGCCATGGAACTTTGGTAACTCTCTAATCAACCCCGGCTTGATCTCGAAGGTTGAATTAGTTTGGATACACCATTGTTGTGTATCAAGCTTGTGAGAAGCTAGGTCCTTTAGTGTACGATCAGCCATTGTTTCTTCCTCTTTGTCCGAATCACTTGATGAAGAAGGAGAAAGTGGAGTGTTAATCGCACGAATGAAATCCTTTAGTTGAGTGCCGGATCGAAGACGTATTGGACTCTGGTCTACCCCCTTTAAGCATTCACCAAAGGTATAACACCTGAAACAAGATTCTCACAAACTAAGTTAGATACGGTAAAGAATCTAACAAAGCAAGAATAAAGCAAAAACAAAAAATAAAAACAACTAAAAATCGCCCGTTGCTCCCGGCAGCGGCCAAAATTTGATGCGTGTCGTAGGTGCAATCAAATTAATTCAAAATTTCCACTCAATTAAAAATAATATAATGGAAGTCAAGTTCGTTCCCACGAGGAGCAAGAGATCTTAGTTGTAAAAGTTGTCACGAAAGGGGGTGTAAAAAGCAAAAGAAAATAAACAAAGCAATTAAAATCGAAAGTTAAAAGATGAAAGCAATAAGAGAGACAAGATCAAGGAATCCTTCTTCGTTACTGAAACAATGATTAAAGTTATGTTCTTTTCTACTTGTTATTAGTCACAGGATTATCACCAACCGTAGGATGCAGGTGTACGCTTAGCTAGCCCCAAAATCCTAATTTCTTTCGAGTAACAGGTCCGCTTAGTTATCCAGATTCTATTCAAAAAAACCACCTTGAGGTCCGCTTACAAGATGTAATTCCCGAGAATGCATTAAGATTTATGAATTTAGGTTTAGTACTAGTAGTTAAACTCGGTTCGCTTGGTTCACTTTCAGCGTTGTTTCTACACACAATTGCTCCACGGAATCCCTCCGCAAGGTCTCGTGTTTTCTACTTGTGTAAAGTGTCGAGAACGATTACGTATTCCCTAACTTATACTAGATATAGATCAATTAACAAATCAATTTAGCGTGCACTCCAAACAATCTATCAATCAATCATGAATGTCTTTAAGATCACTCCTATTAGTAAAAACAATCGATAATCATGTGAAAAATCTCAAGATAGAATTGAAAACAAAAACTCAAATCAATGTAAGAACTAGGAATTCATCCTCAATCAATAAGAAAATTAGCTACTCATGTTTTTGAAATTCACACAAATAATAATAATTAAAGAAGAATTTTCAAATTCACACAAGTAATTAAAAAGAAAAAATCTTAGAAAAGCAAGCAAAAACACAAGTGTTGTGTGTGTAGAGAGGTGTGTAGAAGTTGTAGAAAACTTCTCTATTTATAGGCTTCAATATTCTCCAAATCTTCTAAGGAATAGAATCCTTTTCCTTTTGCAACTCAATTTCCAAATCCAAGCTTTTCTCAACTCTTCCACCTTCTCTTTCCAAATTTGAGTCCAATTCTCCATCCAACTCCAAGCCCAAGTCTTCACACCTATGAGAGAAATCCATAGAAAATTCTGGAATTTTTGGCTCGCCGGAAAACTGGGATTATGGCCGGAATTTGGCCGGAAAACGTCACCGGAAAGTAACTCAGGTGACCGGCCAAGTCAAACCGGCCACCGGTCAACGGGTCAGGACCGAGTCATCTCGGGTCAACGATCAGTTCGGCGGGTCAGTGATCCAACTCGGCTGAGTCAGCGATCCAACTCGGCTGAGTTATTTCAGAGTCAGGCCTGAGTCACTTGGCCTAGGCCATTTACAGTCTTGCCAGGCTAAATTCTTGTGTTGCACCAGGATGGTGCATCACTGCCAATTCCAGCCACCTCCATCAGTTCATGCCTATTTGTAACTCCACCACACTCTGCAATCAATCCTGCAACTCCCATTTGCATATATCAGCACTTGCTCTTACTTTCTACAACTCATCTTCCATCACAGCACCTGTTCTTACAGCCTAACTCTCCATCTTAACCACCAGTACCAATTCTCTTGAGCTGTAACAAGCTACAACAAAGCCACCAAAGAGCCTAACCTGAGCTGCACAGCCAAATAAACCTCATTCATTCCTTTGCAGGTGCAAGAATGCCATTGCAACCATCCCACCATCCACCTCAAACCATTTTCTATCAATCCTTTCAATCCACTTGCAGCCACAGTTTCAATATGAGCTCACAAACATCCATAAACGTGACATCTCATTCCTTTGGTTCAAGCTTGACATCCAGACCACCTTCCAACAAATCATAAACCAACCTTAGCTGCTTCATCACCATATCTGGCCAGCACACCTCAGCTCAATTGCAGCATTAGTTCCAGCAATTCCACCTAGCAGCACCTCCTGAGTTTGCAACCAATCCATTTCAGACTTCACCAGCTCTTCCTTACACACAGCTGCAGCATAACACCAGTACCTGCTTCAGTTCAATAGCAGCTTCTCCCCCATTCTCAAAACATCAACACCATCACCTGTCGCATACACAATTCCTCACAGCATCAACCTGCACCAGCTCAGCTGTACAAGCCTCAGATGCCACCAATTTCTCCATTCTTGCAGCAGTAACAACACCTTTTCATCAATACAGTAGAGCTTCACCGAGTTTCAATTTGGTCCTCTCGTGTCTTCAAATCACCACCTTACCCATCTCACAACACCACCAGAACCCTCCATCTCGCCGTAACCCTTGAATTAGGTTCTTGAGCTAAACACATTTCCAGCAAACCTATCACAGATTTCTTGTTCTATCTCAATATAGACTCGAATCGACCCTAATTCCTTTTCAACTCTGCCAATATTCATCTCAAAACTCGACTCTTCCATAAACCCTCCTTCGAATCGATTCTCTATTCACGGCTGTAACATCAAAAACCCTTCAATCTTCTCTGTTCACCCATCGATCTCAAAGCAGCAGCTCACTCTCGATCTCCGACTCTCGGTCTGCTCTTAATCCTCGTGCTTGACTCTATCTCCTTCCGGAATCGATTGCGGCAATATCTAACACCACCCCCGCATCTTCTTGATTCAACCACAGACCCATTATTAACAGCTCTCGGATTCAATAGTTGGTGATTCTCACGAAACCCCATCTCTCTTTTCTTCATCAATCGTTAATCGACTTTGTTCTCTCAATCGATTTCTTCATCGCCACCGCGCCTCAAAAATCCCTTTCTCAATTTCAGCGGCAGCTCACGATTGCGTTTCTCACTTTCGGGTGGATATTGAAAGAATGATTGAACGAGAGAAAAACATATCTCGATTTTAGGGTTATGTAATAATTTGGATTGAGACGCCCACCATAAAAGCCACCCCCGGATGGGTGCCTATATTTAGAAGATCACTTCGATAAGGGCTAGCCAAAGTTTTCAGCCCCTTAACCTCTCTTTGGTTTGTCTATAGTGCTCCTCCAAGAGAGACGCCCCTTAACATTGAATGGGCTCCAGATAGTGTTTTCCTATAAAATGACGGCTTTGCCCTTTTTGCTCAATTTGGGTGCTTTCTTCTTCTTTTCCTCCGTGCGACTCCAGAGTACCTAATAACTCAAAAACACGCGTAAAATACATAATTTACTAGAAAAAATGACAAAGAAAGCATAAACTACTAGATAGTAAATACGGTGTATTCTACACCTATCATACGCCTCCTTGAAGGGGCAACCAGGGGGAAGATAAGGGCGGCACCCTCCATTAGGGAGCTGATAAGTGTCAAAAGACGCAAATGTCATGAGGCTTTACTTTGCAAGGAAATTTAGACTTGTCATATTTGTGCAATGATCCTGAAGAGGCAAAAATACTAACATGAAGGTAAGGCGAGGTCAATGGGTTTTTACATGAAAGTGTAAAAACGTCCTGCGATCACGTCGCAAAGACGACAATATCATGGGATTTTATATTCGCAAGAATATTTAAACCTGTCATATTGTCGCAAGTAAAATATCATGCAGAGACAAAAATACTTACGAAATGATAAGACAAGGTCAATGGGTCATTGCATGAAAATGTACAGACGTCCTGCGACTTTGTCGCAATGAGGGGTGGCAAAATAAGACCTTTAATTAGGAAGGCAAAATAAGACCACACAAGAAATGTTAAGGCAAGATCAATAGATTTCTTCATTTATGAGGATATCCTGTGATCTTGTCGCAATGATAAGTTTCAAAATAAATCTCTCATTTGCAAATAAATAACAGAGGAAAGTATGGGAATGCATGTGAAAATTTTTTGTTATTCATCTTCATATGATAGATTTATGCATAAAGGAAATGAGAAAATAAAGGATAAATTTACAAAAGTTGAAAATAAGAGTTGAATTCATATTTAATAATCCAAGAGATTCACATTGAAGGTTTATAGAAATGGAAGATTAAAAGGATATGTATACGAGATATTACAAGAAAGGAAAGAAGAAAAGAAGTTATTTCTTGGAAGATTCTTCTTCTTTTATCGGATTCTTCGATTTCATCATTCTTCTCTTGATTCTTCTTCTTCACTAGCTTCACTATCGGAGACATCCGAAAAAGTGTATCTTCGGGAATATCCTCGCGAAGACAAGGATATGAACTAAGAGGAATCTTGTGATCATTGCAAACTATCTCAATAGTTTGATTAAAAAGAACCGCATAATTATTAAAGTTCGCCACTTGTAACTTACTTGATTGTTTTTTCAGCCTAGAATATTTGTTGTTTAAGAGAAAAATCTTGTGCGAGTTGTCCTTTTTCGACTCAAGTTCTTCAATCCTTGTTTGAAGTCTTTTCTCGGATTACGCAAAACATATGACAATACGTTAACAATTTAATAGCAATGCTACGGAAATAAGAAACAAGTAAAGTATAATAAACAACCTTCTCTCGTCGAGATATCATATCCTTAACCAAGCGCGTATGCTCGGCATGAAGGCTAACTTCAATACCTAAATTATTTACGGCATTATCTAGAACCTTCGCAGCCCAGGCGAATTCATCATCATTATTTATGACAAGCTGAACGAATTTGATCTTCTCGCTCACTAAGTATGGCATTCGACGAAGAGATTCATCTCGTTCAATTTGTACTTCGAGAAGAGATTTTGAAATTTTGCTAATGCTGTGCACCTCTCGTTAGTAATGCGATCTTTCTCATCTATGAGATTGCTAATTTTCTTCCTTAAGGTTTTGGTTTTCTTATGGGAATTAAGGTACATTCGTTTAAATTGATTAGCTAAATTTAAACTAGCTCTATGATCGATCTCTAAGAGATGATATTTGGATTGAAGATCCTTTAATGGAAGGAGGTTAGTCTTATTTGAGGAACTACTTAGAGATTCATTGAGATTAGTAAGAATGACATCATCATCCATGGGCTCGGGAAATGAGTGGAGAAGAATGGCTTCTTCAGAGAGATTATATATGTCTGCGAAAATAGTAAGTCAGGCAAAGAAAAGCAAATGATAAAGTAAAAAGGATTTGAGGAGTAAAGATTGTTATACCATAAAGTTGTTGATTTGCACTTTGAAGAGTAGATACTCTATTCGTTGAGAAGTAAGCTCGGCTTCCAGCAGTTTAATTCTTTCATCTTTCTTGCGAGATGTCGCGACTTCAACCTCTAGTTCTCGGATTTTCTCTTTAAGTTGCAAATTTTTCTTTTCAAGATTGTGGTGTCTATTTTCAAGGTCTGAGGCAACGACAAAAGAAGCTCTCCCAAACTATAAATGAAATATGGGAACGATTAAGATAAAGCTTATAATTGAAGTCACAAAGAAATAAAGGGATACGAACATACCAAAGCATTCAGAGCGTTTAAGAAACTAGAAGTCTTGTTCGGGAAAACCGCGAAAAGACTCATTATCCTCCGCGGTGGGGCATCGCAAATCTTAGCGAGAGCTTCGCAAGAAGTGATCAAATGCTCATCCCCCAATCCTTGCATAGAATCAGAGAAGATACTAGACAATTGCGCCATAGCAGAGGTGATTGAATGATTCTCCTTCGTAGAAGAAGTACCAATCTCATTTTCATCTTCGTCAGAGTTCTCGTCATTTGAGAACTACAATAAGAAGAGAGATGGATTTTCCGTTTCTTAGAAAGCGGAGCCGAAGACTTGTCCTTGTGAAAAGTAGTTTTGTCCTTGCCTTTAGCCTTCGCAGCTTCAGCCTCTTCAATGTCAACCTTCGCATACGCATGAAGATAAGAAACAGAGGCAACAATATTGTTTAAAATAACAAAAGAGAATGTTTCTTACTTCATCCGTGAGCGATCGAAGTATCGCCAGGATACTCGGCTTTGGATTTTCTTTATATTTCTTTCTCATTCTGGTGATCCAAAATTTTTGAAAGTTGATAAATAATAGAGGAAGAAGATGTCGCAAAGCGAAATTGAAGAAAGGAAGTATACCTCTTTTGTCTCCTCAGGCCACTTAAATTCCCAAGGATGGTAATTCATGAGATGTGCAGGGAGAACATGTGAACCTGCGATGTAAGGTCCACTCAAAAATAAAGGAACAACCCACCACTTCTCATCTTTAGAATGGCATGGGAGTACTATTATTGCCCGAATGCCAATCAATGTCATGCATAAGCGACTTGTCATCGGAAACATTATCTATTCTTTTCGGTGAGCGCCCGGCGGGAGATTTATCATTTCTCATGTTTATTACTTGCATAATTCGCAAAGAAATTTTCTACACTATACTTCTCGGGGACTATCTCCAAATTTGCAAAGTTAGGATCTCTAACATTAACGGGATATAAAGATCCTTTACCGGCGCCGTGATTTTGTGAATTCAAGCATCAAGCGGATGCGATCGCCACTCAAGCGATAGACAGACTCGCGAGAATTTTTCATGAGCAAGGATTTCATAGAATAATGGTATCTCGAGATTATATAGAGGAATGGGAAGTCCTGCGAGGAGTTGACCTAGCGAGACTATGATTTTATGATCATCACATTGATGATCGAAACGATTTTGCGAGAGAATAGGCGAAGATTCTTGATCGGGAATGGTTGATAAGATGAAACCCTTCTCTTTTAATTTATTTTGAGTATCTTCAAAAAGGGGTTTATATGTACGACCCAATGAAGCCATTGATATAGTATGGGAATGAATGGGGAATGGAAGATTGAGAGAATTGAAGAGGAAGATTACGGTGTGATGGCGCAAATTGTGGAAGAAGAAAGTTAAACGAAAGTTGCAGAGGGAAAATAAAATAGAAAAAGAGAAGGGTAAGAAAGTTATGTATAGAGGAGAGAATCCTCGAGAAAACAAATGCATTTAATGCGAGATGGGACGTGAATGGTCAAGAATAAACGGTTGAAAGAGACGTGTCAAGAAAAGAGTGGAAGAAGAAACACTTGTAATAAATTCTGTACATAAATAAAACGAGTAAAAATGAACAATCGCGAGATAAAGATGAGCAGTTGTGGCACTTTAAAAAATTGGTTCTCATGACATTCTCTTCTTCGCAGAGAAGACATGAGAAGAGGCAAGATGTAGGAGCGAGAATATCGCGACATCAGTATTTTGAGAGAGTAATAAACAACTATGTTGCGAAGGCGTCGCAGGGAAATGACTTAGATGACGCAATGGATGACGATAGCCTAAAACATGAGAAAAATGTGAAGATTTGGCGAGATTTAGGAGTGTCGCAAAGAAGAATGTTTATAACACTCGCGACACTTGCGAGTCATTCCGAAAATAAAGGGCGACTTAATTTGTCATCCACTTTGTGTACTACTCTATATAAAGGGTTGAGTTAGTTTGTTGCAGGGGGGGATTCTTTTTGAATTGTTAAGCAAGTCATTAGGAGAGAGAAAATTAAGAGTGATTGTAATTTCTTTAGCTCTGTTCTACATTTCTTTGTAAACCTTTCAAGAAAACAATTAATAAAATATATTGTTATTCATCTTCAAATGGGTTGATTAAACAAATTCGAGTGAGGGGTGTAGTGTGGGATTTCCTGCAACTACATTCAATATCTTTTTTGTCTTCAAATCCTCTAAAATCTTCAATAAAAACCTGCACACAATCACTTGAATCTCTTGTGATCAATCACGCAAAGAACGGAGTCTGTTAACAATGGATTATCACAAGATCGTCTCTAGAACTAACTGCTTGAGTCTAAAGATCCCTGTCGAAACTCGAACTAGTTTGAGTGAATCTTATATCGAAGAGAAGATTCTCAAGAATAAAAAAACTAGGTGCAATCAGATTTCAACCACCGTTAGTCAATCAAATCAATTGCAAACAAAGATAAACCGCAATTATCTAGTTTCCCACCAACGGTCGCGCTAGAGCTTCTCAATCCCAAAGAAGACTTTAAGGCGAGCGGCCATAAGAGATTTCACCTAATTAGATTACTCTCCTCTCCGATAGGCGGCTACACCAGCAACAACAACAAAAGAGTAAATATATTGTTACGAAGGATTAGTTTGCTAGAAAGGCAAACTTCGTGTATTTATAGACAAGGAAGTTTGGACACCAAGGAATTTCCAAAACCGAAAATATTCTCAAGATATTCATTAAAGTACAAATTCAGTTTCCATAATTCCCGGAAATGCTCTGTCCAAAAATAACGATCGAAATCTCTCGGAAAATATAATTAGTAAATGCACATTACTAATTTTGTAATGTCCCTACAAAATTAAATTAATAACCTTAATTAAAAGATTCTTAACTTACTTATGTTTCGATTCTGGGATTCTCTTCCCTTAGCCGTTAAGGAATATCTTTGAACAATTATAGAAATAAATATTCACAGCACGTGTTCAAAGTTTGTCGACATCTTAACTTTGTAAGTTCTCTTTCACACTTACAACCTTAAAACCGATTTTCCACACTTCCAAACAAGTTTAGAATTGGTTCATCTGACTTTCAAGAACTATGTGATTGATCAAACCAACATGCAATCACAATCATGGGCTTACGATTCTACCAAAACAAGTTTCGGTTCTACCTCCATGTGAGTACTACGCATAGTCACACTAGCTTCCCAAAGATTCGGTTGACTAGGTACTAGGATCGGTTCCCCACATATATATGGTATATAACTTATATGTGTTGCACATGTCCATAGGATCGGTTCCCCTTTCTGCTATAAACCTTGCTGCACCTCATACAAGGATCGGTTCCCTTTGATGTACTGCACCCCTTACTAGGATCGGTTCCCTTTCCCTCACTAGGATCGGTTCCCTTTCCCTTACAAGGATTGGTTCCCTTTCCCTTACATGGTCAGACATACAAAATCCGATCATACCACATGTGATTACTTAAGATTGGTTTTACTAATAAAAGTTATACCCATACATAAGTTAGGCCTTTGTGAACAGTTCTACCAAGAACATAACAAGTTGTGAGCGGTTATACTCTATCACACATATTGGTTGTTCATAAGATATGCAATGAATAAAAAAATCAATAACACCTGGCAATTTCATTTTCGGTTCACAAAACAAGTTTATGAACTTACTTCCTTAGAACACATGTAAACATTGTTCCCTAGGATGAAATCCTCACCTCATACCCATACATAATCACAATAGCATTCAAATGATTATGACGATGTCTTATCTATAAAGTTTAATGGTTAAGCAATAACCGTATTGTATTCCTTAATACTATGTCTATCTAGAGTTCAAATATGCTTCGCAGTTATGTTTTCAATATGCACGACTTGAAAGATACGTTAGGGAATGAAATAGTTCAAATCAAATATCATTAACCTCAAGTGGAAGGATGATTGTTGTCGTTGTAGCTCCTTGCTTCTTCACATCTTCAAGTCTTTGCAATACTTGTAATGTCTCATATCCTAATACTTTCAAGCTAACCTATACGAAGTTTAACTCTAGTACATAATCAAGCGACTCTTAACACGAGTTTTGATTCACTAAAATATGATAACCAAACTTGACATACCAACGCTTGGTGGGTTCAACCGATCAATGCTCTAACAACGGGGTTCTCATAAAACTCAGCAAACTTGTTTTTTTCATTCTCAACTTCATTCTTGCACCCTTTCATAGTTTGCACCATTTTCTCTGGAGACTATTTCCGTTGTCGAACTAATACATACCAAGAAAAACTTCATGATATATACACACATAGGAAAACCGTAAGAGTTCACGAACAAAAGTCGGTAATGGGTCAGGTATGCAAACGATCACGGTTGTGAACCAGGTTCACGGACCGTCTAGGCAAGGGGGTCTTTTGAAAGACTTTGACAAGGATCTTTAGATCAAAAGAAGGAGCACTGAAAGTTTCAGTGTCTTAACAAGTTATAGTTTTCTCAAGAGTTCTTATGGATCAACTAAGCTTCATTATGAAGAGAAGGCTAAAGTAGAATTCTACTTAGAAGGACTTAATTTAAAGAACCAAAAGAAAAAAATAAAAATAAAAAAATAATATAATTTTGTCAAGACGAGTTGCATCTTGACATTTATGTGCATCCTCATAAGATTGGAACGAGAATGCACAATAAAAAATGGTCAAGTTGTAGACAGAGCATGTAGCTCATCATCGTTTTCCTTATCTGAATCACACAGAAAATTAGTAGGATTAATCTAAAAAGAATTATTACTAGGAGAACAAGACATACTTGAAGATGTTTTCTTCCTTAATTTTTTGATTTTCCGCTTGAGATTATTCACAATGGTTCTTAAATCTGAGGCATGATTTTTGATGTGAATGTGATCGAAATCTGATACTTTGGTCACAGCGTAGTCCTTGCCAATAGAAGATATTCCTTCCTTAATTGAACCATTCTTTTTCCTTTGACGTCTTTTTCTTTTTACTGGAACATCAAATGTCTTAGTAGTCCATATGACACCATTTCCCCTACGATCGTAGAAGGAGTTAGTATTATACATATTAAAAAAGGACTTATCACAGTGCTCTTCTGGATTTGAGACTATGATGTTCTCAGTACGGAAAGAAACATGCTTGATTACTTCCCTTGACATCCATAATGTTGTGAAGTTTTTCATTCCTTATCCGAAAACGACATTTCCGTTCAACATGACCCTTGTTTCCATAATGGTAGCAGTTGAAGGTAGTGTTTTTAATGGCTCTCTTTCGCCTTGTCTTCGAAGAATGACTATCTTTGTTTACAGGGACATCAGCTGTAATGGGTGATTCTTTACAAAGAAAGTTATTATTAGCCCTGACAAAATTGATCTTCCCAGTTTTTGGAGCGTCAATTGCTTTATATCCCATACCACGTGTATCACGATGTTCTTTACATGCTCCTAACATGGAAGATAATTTTGTAGATCTAGTGTTGAATCTCTTCAGATTTTCTTCTAGTGATTTTACCTTGCTGACAGCTGTAGATAGATCATCCTTCAATTGTTTTTCTTTCGCAAGAAAAAGACATTCTTTGTCATTAAAGTATTTCTGTAGAGAGTCATACATTGCCTCAGATTCAGCAAGTATTTCTTTTAACGCATAGAAACTCTTCTGAAGTTTTTCACATTCAGTAGTCTTTGAATGAACTTCTTCATCTCTATCTTTAAGGATTGATTGTAAGAGTTTATAACCACTATCATATCCTTTAAAGAGTTTTTTTAGTTTCATGTTTTCACGAAAGAGAGGAAACATATGTTCTGCCAGGTAAGCAGTAGATCCCTTTTTTGTTATGATATCATCAAAGAGTATGATATATTGTGAGACTTCTTCATCAATACCTGGTCCCTCGTCTGAGTCACTCTCATCTAAAAGTTTATCCAGTTGTTCATCTAGGCAATTTTCCCAGTCAACAACGGTTTCTAAGAGAGGAGAAGATATGAGAGAACTTTTGGAAGTCTTAGAACTCTGAATAGTATCAATATGATTCTGAACTGGTTTTGCAAAGTCAGAGATATCACTACTGTCCATAGAGTCAGATCGCTACAAACAAAGACTTGTAAGGTCTTGAATGTGTTTGCCTGCTCTGATACCAATTGAAAAAACGGGGGTACAACAACCTCACCCAATATTTCGATTAGCAATCTATATGGACTAACTCTAATATAATTTTAAGAGAATCAACTAGACAGTCAGACTCAATATTAATAAAAAGTTTATCAAGGAGTTAATATCTCTATCTCTCGATTTGATCTTTACTCAAGCAAATGGAAATCTGCGAGTCTTTATCAAATACTAGAGAGATAACCTTGGATGGTATTAAAGACCAATATCCAAGTGTCAATCAATGTAAATCAACATCCAAAGGTTGGATATTCTAATTGATTGATCTTAACGCACAACCTGTGATATTTCAATTATATAACAAAATATAATGCGGAATAGAAATAACACAGACACCAAAAGTTTTGTTAACGAGGAAACCGCAAATGCATAAAAATCCCGGGACCTAGTCCAGATTCAAGGTACAGTTGCGCTCCTTACGTCTCTGATCCCAGCAGGATACTACACACTTGATTCCCTTAGATAGCAACGCATGCGAGTTCGACCGAGCATTGCTTTAACACTTTTATTTAGTACCATGGTTATCGTATGTTATTTACAATAAAACATGATGTTTGTCATAAGGGAGGCACTTAGTACCACTTTATTGGGTATTAAGATCAGAATGGGGGCATTTTCATTAAAATAAATATACTTATTAAAACGAGAATATTATGTCATTTTCATGTTACTAATTAAGGTTTTGGTATTAAGATTTTGTGAATCGGAAATTCGTTTAGATACAAATTTGGTGTATCTGAAACATATGTTGGTTAAACCTCGACGTGAAAAAAATATTCTGGCTTCAGTTGTGTTAGATTATTGTTTGGTCGAGCTCACAAGTGTTGCTATTTGAAGCTTGTTGTCAATATTAGCAGCACAAAACTATATCTCGATTTCTAGTCTACTAAAGTCAAGTCCCGAACTATGATTATAGTATGGTAGTTTAGTATCAGATATCGTTGAATAACCCTTGAAGACTGACGATCGAACGAATACATATAGAGAATTTCATTGGCAAAGAGGTGAAGACTATGTTATAAGACTTCTAGTAGATTTAATATTGCAAATAAAAGTTTTGAGACAAGCTTGTCTTGTTAAACATCTCGAAATATGAATGTTCATAGATCCTTGTCAATCTTAGTCAATAACAATTTATTGTTCAAGAACTATTTTTGTTTCAAGTTGATCATTTGAAAATTGCCTAAGCAATGATATTTCAAATCTAGACATATGGTAGGTACGCATACCCAATACATGCACTCTACATATCTCAATTCCGAAACATAGGTAGGTATGCATACCCAGTACGTGTATCCTAAGTTTATGAAATTCGTAAAAGGTAGAGTAACGCGTACCGGAGGGCCTAAATTCATGAACAGTTTAAGGGAATGCAGACCTGGTACGCATACATTATCTCCCTGAATTTACGAACCGGTTTATAGGTACGTGTCCCCCTACACATATATGCCTAGTACGAATTAATCAGATTCTCATAAACTATTTTCACAAAAATGAGTGGCATTTCTACATATCTCATAAACACCTCTAAGACTTCCTTGATCATTGAAATACTTTGTCTTTATGATTCATGATTTAAGTATTAAGTGTTTAAATAAACACGATTATGCTTATACGTTTATATGGTTGTTTGTGGGTGAAAACCGTTTCTGCTGATTTTGGTAATTTCGGGTGTGTGGATGAGAAACGAATCTAAACCCTAAACAATGCACTGCACGGGAGTACTTTTGATTCGAGAGATCAATCTATACAATCCTAGCCTAAACTAAGAAATGGTCGATCCAGGCTTGCTTCGGTCACAAAGTGAAGGAGAAGGGTTGGTCTTAGGGAGGGAAGCGAAGAGAGTGTTGAGACTAGAATCGTTGATTTCTAGATACTGTGTTGTTGAAACGTACAAGTCATATTGAAACGTACCCTGGTCTCGTAGGAAGTGGAAACGATTGAGTGGTGGAAGAATGGAGTAACGTATAACCGCCAGAAACCCATGCTTCCATGATGAAGGAAGTGGATCCGTTTACACCCGTTACTTCTTGCTGCCATTGATTATCCTACTTCATGACACTTTCCTATAACGGGCGTATTGCACGCATCATCGGGTCCCGTAGTGGAATAGTGATGCGATGTAAACCGCTAGACCAATACTTAATGGAATTTCTACAAGTATGAAAAGGGGAGCATATGAATATCCCCGACCGGCAATGATTTGTGACATATTTGATATCTCGAGTGTTTTCGTGGAAAACATGTAGCATTTTGCTACGTGTGGCAAGTTAAAATCAAGAGGCTTGCGGGTGTTACACTTGTAGGAAAATAGCATGTGATGCTATTAGGCTCGTCTCGTCCGGTCGCCTAAAACTTTCCACAAGTCTGTTAGTTCGGTGGTGAACTTCGATGGCTGAGATCGCATCTCATGACGAAGGGTAGCCGTTGATTATGGCTACCTTGTGTTGGCGCATGATAATGGAACAGTGGCGTTTTGGTGTACGCTAGTGGAAATGTGGCATGGCTCGTGCATGCCAGTGGCACGGTGGTGTAAGTGGCGCCTGGCATAGCCATGGCCACTAGATTTAAGCGGCTGGTCGCCTAAAACTTGCCACAAGTCTGTCATCCCGGTGGCGAACTTGGATGGCTGAGATTGCAATTCATGAGAGAGGGTAGCCGTTAATTATGGCCACATTATGTTGGCACCTGTTAATGTCATAACAACATAGCCACGGTGTAGTGTCATGTGCCTACGTCATGGTGGCATAGCTGCGTCTGTGGCATTGTGGAATGGCCAAAGCTAGGATTTGGCGTCGTGGCCAAAGTTAGGGCTTGGCGGCGTGGCCAAGGCTAGGATTTGGCGCCGTGGACAAAATTAGGGCTTGGCGGCGTGTTCAAGGCTAGGATTGGCAATATGGCATGGATGGAATGGCTCGTGCATGCCAATATCAAGGTGGTGTACGGGCGCCTGGTGTAGCCATGACCACTAGATTTAAGCGGCTGGTCACCTAAAACTTGCCACAAGTGTGTCAGCTCGGTGGCGAACTTGGATGGATGAGATTGCGATTCGGGAGAGAGGGTGGCCGTTGATTATGGCCACATTTTGTTGGCAACTGTTAATGGCATAACGGCATAGCCGCGACATAGTGGCATGCGCCTACGGCATGGTGGCATAGCCGCGTCTGTGGCGTTGTGGCATGGCCAAAGCTAGGATTTGGCGTCGTGGCCAAAATTAGGGCTTGGCGGTGTGGCCAAGGATAGGATTTGGCGTCGTGGCCAAAATTAGGGCTTGGCGGCGTGGTCAAGGCTAGGATTTGGCGTCATGGCCAAAGTTAGGGCTTGGCGGCGTGGCCAAGGCCAGGATTTTGGTGGCGTGGCCAAGGCTAGGATTTGGCGCCTTGGCCAAAATTAGGGCTTGACGGCATGGCCAAGGATATGATTTGGCGCCGTGGCCAAAATTAGGGCTTGGCGGCATGGCCAAGGCTAGGATTTGGCGTCGTGGCCAAAGTTAGGGCTTGGCGGCGTGGCCAAGGCTAGGATTTGGCGCCGTGGCCAAAATTAGAGCTTGGCAGCGTGGCCAAGGCTAGGATTTGGCGTCGTGGCCAAAGTTAGGGCTTGGCGGCGTGGCCAAGGCTAGGATTTGGCGTCGTGGCCAAAGTTAGGGCTTGGCGCCGTGTCCAAGTCTAGGATTTGGCGTCGTGGCCAAAGTTAGGGCTTGGCGGCGTGGCAAAGGCTAGGATTTGACGTTGTGGCCAAAGTTTGGGATTGGGGGCATGGCCAAGGCTAAAGTAGCTCGTGGCATGTTGTGGACTATGACCAAAAATTAGGGTTTTGGCTAAACAAGTCTTGTTTCGATCACGAAATCCTAATTGGAGTCCGTTATGGCATTGTCCACGAACATAAAGTGGATTAGCCCGTAGTGGCGTCATTTGTGGCACATTGGTATGTTATTGTGACAGAGTGACATGTTGGCATGCCGATTAATATGTTGTTGTGGCAAGGCACATTTGGCTTGCCAGTTAATTTGGTGGCGCGGCAGGGTGCGTTTGGCCTTTAATATATGGTAGCGAGTTTTGAGCGACTTGATCGGTCAAGAAAAGGGGCCGGCCAAACGTAAGGCGCGGCCACACCTCTAGTGCTCGTGGCGCGTTTTAAAGTTACGTGATTGGTCGGTAGGAAGGAGAGGGGCCGGCCAAGCATGGCTACACTTCTGGTGTGAGTGTGGCGGATTTAGAGCGACCTAATTGGTCGATGGGAAAGTATGGGCCAACCACAACTCATGGGAGTGTGGCAGGTTTAAAGCGACCTGATTGGTCGACAAAGGAGTAAGGGCCGGTTAGGTAGCATGGGGCGTGGCCAAGTGGCGCCGGTTATCCTATGGCATGGCCATGCTTCCCTCATTGTTGCTCCTCTCCGCGGCTCTGTTTATTCTTTTCTTTCTGACTGAGTATTTTGTGCAAGGGCCTTAACCTTGGTACTTGCAGGTACGTGCTACTCTGCTGCGAGTGAACACAAATCCGTCATGCCATACCAATATTAAGGGTTCTGCCAGGGAACATAAGCACAAGAAAAGTACTCAGCAGGCTCCGACATTTGTGAGTAATGCAGCTAGGAGCTTATACGCTTATTAGGCTCTATACTAGTGAACAGTTCATCCAGGAGCTTGAGTTTCGATATAATATGAAGAGAGACATGGGTACTCGTCAGATTTTGATATATTCTCCAAATTCCCTGCGGAATATAGACATATCAATGTCTACTACATCTGATGCCGGGTCAGGTAGATAGACTTTTACAAATTTAGCCCTGAGCTAAAAACCACCATCAACATTAAGTCACATGCTTAGCTCGTAACCGATGAGTGCCAAATAGTGCATGTTTATACACCTTTTTATTGGCATTTTACTCATCTTTTGCGTGGCATTGTTGCGAGGTAAGCATAAGATGGTGACAAACAAGGATAAAAATTAAAGTGACAAGTCATGAAGAGATTGCTAGGAAAATTTGGCTAACCTTTGGCAGGAGGCATGAGAAATCCGTGATCCTTGTATTGGCGACATTGCGTAACTCCTAGGTTTAGATGATTGCTTGGCCATAGGGTGCTTGGCAAAGATGGGATGGGTGCGATTGTTTTTTTTTGTTTATTTTATCAACTTGGTCCGTGGATTGATGGATGACACTAGATGGCTAGGTCACGGAACATATGGAGATGTCGCTTAAATTTAAAGGCTTCAAAGTGTATGCCAATGCCCGTGGAATGGTGGAAGCCTTAGAATTAAATGGCTTTTGATTAGTTGTGCTTAAAGTAGACAACTAATCCATGAAATGGTGAAAACTGGCTTTAGTCCTTGGAATGGTGGAAAATGGCTTACCTTAGTTTAGGGTCGTATCGGTGGAATGGTGAAACATACATAGAGCACCACAAGCGTGGTCCGATCCGTTGAATGGCGAAAATATGGCGCTGGAACTTTGGCTACCAAACGGTGATGAAGGCGCTGGAACTTCGGCTACCAAATGGTAATGGTGGTGTTGGAACTTTGGCTACCAAATTGTGATGATGGAGCGTTGGCGCTAACTTAACCATAGATTGGTGGAGCCATGGAGAGTTGGCTTGACCACGGAGTGCTGGAGTCATGGAGAGTTGTCTTGACCACGGAGTGCTGGAGTCATGGAGAGTTGGCTTGACCACGGAGTGTTGGAGACATGGAGAGTTGGCTTGACCACGGAGTGCTGGAGTCATGGAGAGTTGGTGCCATGGAGCGTTGTAGGTTGAGCGTGCCATGGGTGTTCCTCGTCTTTGGCGCGTTACTGGTTCGGTCATGGAGCGGAGATATTGGCACACTACTTGTTTGGCTATGGAGCATGAGTGTGGTGTGCCCAGTCATCTATTCTCATTCATGGAGCAAGGAGGAATCCTTCTTCTATTCAAACCCAAGAAACTCTGTTCGTATGAAAAGGGGTATCGACCCTCTTCTGTTTTTTGTTTCTCGTCCGGCTCCGTGCTTTCGTCTGCAACGTTTGGCTCCTGTTCGTCGTTTGTTAGCGGTGGTAGATCGAGCATTAACAACAACAAAGAAATCTCCAATATTTATAATCAGCAGCAAGGCGAGCCAGGAGAACTCAAGGTAGGTGCTCTCGCATGTAGCCACCCGACAGTACCATCGATCTTCTCCAGAATGTGTAATAAGGTTCTAACTCCTGAAGAATGAGTATCTAACCTCTTCAATGGATTTTAAAATTTACCAAACTCCATTAAACTCTTGGGATGGATGGACGAAATATATGCTCGGCAATGATCATGTCAGGGGTAATCTTGGAGATTGTGGTTGCGTTGATGGTCCATCCTTGAATGTAGGTTATTTGGTGCCTGGACTTTCTGATTGCGATGATAATATGTCGTGGATGCTTGTATGGTCGAAATCTTCGGGAACCATCGGGCAAAATAGATGAGTTGAGAGGCGCTCAGTTGCCGATGTGCTGCTACCAGGACTTCATTCCAAGCAACATCCTTTGAACCATCTTCTGAATCTTGGACTATTGTATGGAATGGGATGCGATGAGTAGTCCCCAGTTATACTTCTGTTAGATCCGATGGCGTGGCCGGATATGTGAATGTATCTCTGTGTCGTGCTTTTGGGGTATTTTATGCACGTGTACGGCTTCATGTTGAGAAATTCTTGCGGCTCGTAAAACTTCGACAGTGATGATGTTGAAATCGGAAATAACATGGTTGAGGGTAGTGAAGGCATCCCATTCTGGTAGTTCCCATGTGTAGTTATTCTGAGCCTATTTTCTCGTGGAAGATGTGCTCCTGCTGCGTTCACTGGTAAGGTGGTGACTGTGTTTAAGCTTCTAAACATGAAGGAGGCTTCAGTCCCCAAGTGTAGCCTACTTTAATTGCATCGCCTTGAATCCACGCCTATGGGATTTGATACAATATTATCATACTCTCCTGGATGTGATGTTGGGATGCTTGGAATGGACGAAATATTTTGGATAACGAAGAGGTGGAAGTGAGAGAGTTATGTCATTAATCGTGGCTCCCTCTGTCTCTTCAAGAAAAATGTTTCAGCCGCGTCTCTGGAGTTATCTCATGAATGCTTGATTGTTGTCGGGGATGGACCGTGATGAGCAGTCCCCAGTCGCACTTCTCTTTGGTTGCTGAAGTTGTTTTCTCTGAGTAGGCTTGGGATCCGCCGCGGCCTCGTAAAGTGTTGTAGGCGCCTTCTAGACAGAGAGGTGATGATATTCTTACGCTACACCTTTGAAGGGTGGATGACCTTGTCATGGCTATGACTTTTGGTTGACCGTGTCTTCTGAGCTTTGAAAGTGAAGGGATCCCGTGTAGAGCCTCAGTCCCCAAGTGTGGTTTATATGTTTCTTTGTAGTGGTTGTTGCCATGGTAAATCTCTGGATGGTATCGACAAACGAGCAACAATTCTTGGAAGCAGATGTGATCAGAAGAGACTACATCGTCGTGGGGACCAAAATAGGTTGGCTGGAATTGCATGGGCGTCCATGGAAGAAAAAGGATTGGCTGGATGCGTAAGCGAGTAAACTGTCCACGACCATGAGGTTTGGCGAGATGGATCAAAAATTGGCCACAACTACGAACCTTGGCTGGCTGTGATCACGATCCTTGACAGGGAAGAGTGTGGCGGCTATGACACGATTCTTGGCAAGGAGGAGCGGCGACTTCTGGAGAGAACGTTGTAGCAGAGCGGCTCCTGGAGAGAAACGTTTAAGCGGTCCCTGGATCGAAACGTTGAAGTGGAGTAGCTTCTAGAGCAAAACGTTGAAGAGGCTTCTTCTGAGCTGTGGCCATATCTGTCTGAGTTTTGGAAAGAACTTCCTGTCTCTCCATTAAATCGATAATGGTAATGGGAAGGTTGGTTCCCTCTGGCTCCATCTGTCTCTCGTCTCGACGAAGTAGTGGAAGCCCTGGTGATGATTGGAGGCGTCATGCTCGAAGAAAAATTAGGAGTAGCGGCGGCTCTGGCTCTGGTAATAAGAGGCATCACGTCAGAGGGGATGCTTCCAGTGATGTATTGGTAGTAGAGGATTAACGCCATGGGACGTGTTGATTACATTTGCGGATAATACATTGGTGTTGGCCATTCCCTTTTTTGCTCTCGTCCGATACTCCCACATACTCTATTCGCTTAGGGGTCACTCCGCAAAACTGAATTTTCCGGTTGCAAATCCGAGTTTATTGTGTGACGCAATCTTGATCTTGAGAAGTCCCTAGTCTTCCTTTATTGTCTGTGTAACATCTTTATGCCGATCCACGAAAAGACGGAGGATATCCAGTCCCCAAGAGAAATTCCCCTGAATCTATCTTTTCTTGGACAATGCGTTTCAGAGCATTGCATTCACTGGTAGGATGATTGACGAACCTGTAGTAATGGCAATACTTGGGATTTTCCATTTGTTCTTCAGTTGGTAGGCGCCTAACATGAGGTAGTTTGATGGCATCGTCTTGAATCCATACTTCAAGGAGTTCAATTACTTTCTCGATCGGAAGCGGGAAGTTTGGAGCAGCATCTCCAGTTTCCTGTTATTGCGCAGGAATCTTAGTTGCGACCTTTCAGGGTGAAGCCGTTTGATGCGCTGGTGCCACATGTTTGGGTTGTTGTTTCGCTGCTGGAGTTTTTCTCTTTCTTCGTTCATTAGCAATTGAATGGGGGTTGGATATTTATTAGAAAGATGCCTGCTTTCCTGAACGTCTTGACGAGCTTCTTCATTCTGGAACGGTTCGGATCGACTGAGTAAAGCAGCAGCGGATCTCTTAGGAGCTTCTGATACAACATGGGAATTGATATTTTCCAGGAAGGACGTACATAATGAAATCACCTTTTCATTGCGAGTACTCTGATGAGAACGTGATAAATCCCACGAGTCTTCTTTATGATCTTGAGGAAACATCTTTTGATCTTCATGAGAAGACAAGTTAACTTGGTGGATACCTTTCCATTCAGTGTGACCATAGGCTTTGTCCTCATCACTAGGAGTAGGAATATGAATCTTGGAAAAAGGACTACCACCATCGGCATTGATCCAAAATGAATGGTTGATGGCGTTTACTCTAGAATGAATACGTGTTCGTTTCTTTGATTGATCCGTGAGTGCTTTCAGAAGTGTAAATACTCCGTCCTGCGTCTTGACAATAGTAGCTTGATTCCCGACAATACCATTTAGGATTTTCGTCAAATCATGAATAGTTGTTAAATATCGAGATTTCATAGCCTCGGCAATGTTTTTTGAATGAAAGAATGGATTCACGGATAACATGCGGAGTATTTTCGGTGATAGGAGAAGTAAAATTGGGATGGAGGGTTTCTGAACCATTCCTAAGATCAACCATCTAGCGAAATTTAGGGAATTGAAAATGGGTTTGAATTTGGCCTAAGACCAATTGGGATGGAATGAAATCCTGAATTGAATTTGAAACCGAGAGATTTAATCTTCCATTGTGGTCGCCAATTGTTTGTGGGTGAAAACCATTTCTGCTGATTTTGGTAATTTCGGGTGTGTGGATGAGAAACGAATCTAAACCCTAAACAATGCACTGCACTGGAGTAATTTTGATTCGAGAGATCAATCTGTACAATCCTGGCCTAAACTAAGAAATGACCATTCCAGGCTTTCTTCGGTCACAAAGCGAAGGAGAAGGGTTGGCCTTAGGGAGGGAAGCGAAGAGAGTGTTGAGACCAGAATTGTTGATTCGGATGGTGTGGTTGTTCATGACTTGTACCTGAAAGTAGAACTGGCTAGCAGAATGGAAAGCTACCAGGTGATTTCTAGATACCGTGTTGTTGCCGGCCAAAACTTGTTTTTTGGTGGAAATAGGTGAAGCCTATTTATACAAGTCATATTGAAACGTACCCTGGTTTCGTAGGAAGTGGAAACGCTTGAGTGGTGGAAGAATGGAGTAACGTATAACCGCCAGAAACCCATGCTTCCATGATGAAGGAAGTGGATCCGTTTACACCCGTTACTTCTTGCCGCCATTGATTGTCCTACTTCATGAAACTTTCCTATAACGGGCGTATTGCACGCCGTACGATGTAAACCGCTAGACCAATACCCTGATGAATATCCCCCAGTTTGTGACATATTTGATATCTCGAGTGTTTTCGTGGAAAACATATAGCATTTTGCTACGTGTGGCAAGTTAAAATCAAGAGGCTTGCCGTAGGAAAATAGCATGTGATGCTATTAGGCTCGTCTCGGTCGGTCGCCTAAAACTTGCCACAAGTCTTTTAGTTTGGTGGCGAACTTCGATGGCTGAGATCGCATCTCATGAGGAAGGGTAGTCGTTGATTGTGTTGGCGCCTGATAATGGCGCAGTGGCATTTTGGTGTACGCTAGTGGTAATGTGGCATGGCTGGCATGGCTCGTGCATGCCAAAGGCAGGGTGGTGTAAGTGGCGCCTGGCATAGCCATGGCCACTAGATTTAAGCGGCTGGTCGCCTAAAACTTGCCACAAGTCTGTCAGCTTGGTGGCGAACTTGGATGGTTGAGATTGCAATTCAGGAGAGAGGGTGGCTGTTGATTATGGCCACATTCTGTTGGCACCTGTTAATGGCATAACGGCATAGCCACGGCGTAGTGGCATGTGCCTACGACATGGTATCATAGTCGCGCATGTGTCGTTGTGGCATGGCCAAAGCTAGGATTTGGATCTGTGGCCAAAGTTAGGGCTTGGCGGCGTGGCCAAGGCTAGGATTTGGCGTCGTGGACAAAATTAGGGCTTGGCGGCGTGGCCAAGGCTAGGATTTGGCGCCGTGGACAAAATTAGGGCTTTGCGGCGTGGCCAAGGCCAGGATTTTGGCGCCGTGGCCAAAGTTAGGGTTTGGCGGCGTGGCCAAGGCCGGGATTTTGGCACCGTGGCCAAAATTAGGACTTGGCGGCGTGGCCAAGGCTAGGATTTGGCGTCGTGGCCAAAATTAGGGCTTGGCGGCGTGGCCAAGGATAGGATTTGGCGTCGTGGCCAAAATTAGGGCTTTGTGGCGTGGCCAAGGCTAGGATTTGGCGCCGTGGCCAAAGTTAGGGCTTGGCGGCGTGGCCAAGGCCAAGATTTTGGCGCCATGGCCAAAATTAGGGCTTGGCGGCATGGTCAAGGCTAGGATTTGGCGGCGTGGCCAAAATTAGGGCTTGGCGGCGTGGCAAGGCTAGGATTTGGCATCGTGGCCAAAATTAGGGCTTGGCGGCGTGGCCAAGGCTAGGATTTGGCATCGTGGCCAAAGTTAGGGATTGGCGGCGTGCCCAAGGCTAGGATTTGGCGCCATGGCCAAAGTTAGGGCTTGGTGGCGTGGCCAAGGCTAGGATTTGGCATCGTGGAAAAAGTTAGGGCTTGGCGGCGTGGCCAAGGCTAGGATTTGGCGTCGTGGCCAAAGTTAGGGCTTGGCGGCATGGCCAAGGCTAAAGTGGCTCGTGGCATGTTGTGGACTATGACCAAAAATTAGGGTTTCGGCTAAAAAAGTTTTGTTTCCATCATGAAATCCTAATTGGAGTCCGTTATGGTATTGGCCACGAACAGAAAGTGGATTAGCCCGTAGTGGCGTCATTTGTGGCACATTGGTATGTTACTGCGACAGAGTGGCATGTTGGCATGCCGATTAATATGTTGTTGTGGCAAGGCGCGTTTGGCTTTCCAGTTAGTATGGTGGCGCGACAGGGTGCGTTTGGCCTTTAATGTATGGTGACGAGTTTAGAGCGACTTGATTGGTCAAGAAAAGGGGTCGGCCAAACGTAAGGCGCGGACACACCTCTAGTGCTCGTGGCGTATTTTAAAGTGACCTGATTGGTCAGTAGGAAGGAGAGGGGACGGCCAAGCATGGGCGTGGCTACACTTATGGTGTGAGTGTGGCGGCTTTAGAGCGACCTGATTGGTCGATGGGAAATGGGGCCGGCAAGTATAGGCCTAGCCACAACTCATGGGAGTATGGCAGGTTTAAAGCGACCTGATTGGTCGAAAAAGGAGTAAGGCCGGTTAGGTAGCATGGGGCATGGCCAAGTGGCGTCGGTTAGCCTATGGCATAGCCGCTCTTCCCTCATTGTTGCTCCTACTCCGCGGTTCTATTTATTCTTTGCTTTCTGACTGAGTATTTTGTGCAAGGGCCTTAACCTTGGTACTTGGAGGTCCGTGCTACTCTGTTGCGAGTGAACACAAATCCGTCATGCCATACCAATATTAAGGGCTCTTCCAGGGAACATAAGCACAAGAAAAGTACTCAGCAGGATCCGACATTTGTGAGTAATGCATCTAGGAGCTTATACACTCATTAGGCTCTATACTAGTGAACAGTTCATCCAGGAGCTTGAGTTTCGATATAATATGAAGAAAGACATAGGTACTCGTCAGATTTTGATATATTCTCCAAATTCCATGCGGAATATAGACATGTCAATGTCTACTACATCTGATGCCGGGTCAGGTAGATAGACTTTTACAAATTTAGCTTTGAGCTAAAAACCACCATCAACAATGGTATACTTGCCACGAATTATCATTATACACGGTTCCAGAACCCTGGACCATAGTGTATATTCTTCTGTGTAATTTCAAAACAAACTTTTCACATGATTACATGTACTCTAACAATAGTTTCATCTTAATAGAGAAAATATTTGCTTGATTCTCAAGTTATCCTAGCTTTAATTTAAAGCAACCTTTTTTCTTGAAAGTTTATAAATAGAGAGATTCAAACAACGGGAAAATTCAGTTCCTGACACTTATAAGTCCTGGTTGCTTACTAGAGTCATCCTCTATTGACCTAGGTTTCATCTAAGAAACATAATTAGGTTTACGATTTAAAGACTTCACTTAAGGATTTGTGAAGACAGGTCTGACTATCTTTACCTTGATAGTCGAGGTTTTCTTCAATCTCCAATCAAGAACGAAACGAGATATATAGAAATCACAAAGTTTTATTCGTATCAGACTTTATATCTAAAACTCTTCTTTGTTAATCGATTTAAGATGTTTTTTGAGAGGCGGTTAGTAATCCAGGGTTCTCAACTAACAGAGTGCAAGTGTTCAAGATTTGTGAGGTTTGCTTGTAATGACTCGTCCCTCCACCGATACTGTCCCCACTTAACCACTGCGGTTATCCGAAAGTGTAGGGTTTTCAACGGGCATCGCTGCGGTAATCCAGCAGAAACTTCGAAGGAGGTCACCCATCCCTGGATTTCTCCCGCCCAAGCACGCGTTACTGCAGAGTTTTCTACCAACTCTGGAGCCAATTGTGCTAAAAAGGCTTCGGTGCTAGGAAAGGACAACTTGTTACTTATATTCCATCCGGACAACCACTGCCGAATATTGGGGTACTACAACACCACCACCTTAAATTGGAGCCGTCCTCAACTCCAGAATATATTCAATCACAGATATCCAATGTTCCCTGCCCCTCATGAGATAAGCGCCTGGAATAACTCCGTTCAGCGTGCCTTCTCACCCTCGGCAGATGACCCGTTGTCGGATCTGATACCATTTGACAAAGGAATATTCCTAGGTCATGCCTCTAATAGTCATGGGTTTAGAGTATATGACGTCCGAACAAATGTCATGATGGCATCTGCAAATGATATTATTGATGACTTAATTAAATAATTTTCATCTCTCCTGCTGAATTGCCTCATATGGAGTCAATTTTGAAAGTCAAAGAAGCACCAACATCTAAGGAAGTTGTACCAACGGTTCCTGATCTTGATGTGACTAGTGAAGAGGAGAAGATCCCTGACAAGGGTGTTTCAATTGAATGTACCACCCTTGACCGTTATGGGTTCAAAAGATCATGGTACTGACAATATCATTGGGGGAAACGACTCAAATGCTAAAACGTGAGGTAATATTCGAAATCTATGCAATTTTGCATGCTACCTATCGCAAGCTGAGCCTAAAAACATTGATGAAGCTCTAAATAACCCTGCCTTGGTTAATGCTATGCGTGATGAGTTAAATTAATTCAAGAGATAAGATGTGTGGAATCTCATTCCCTGCCATACCAATGTAAATATTATAGGTACCAAATGGATATTTAAGAACAAGTCAGATGAATTCGAAACGGTGGTTCGAAATAAACCAAGACTTGTTGCTCAAGGATATTCACATATCAAAGGAATTGACTTTGACGAGACCTTCGCTCATGTAGCACGCCTTGAGTCCAAACGTTTGTTATTAGCTCATGCTTGTTTTCTCAAGATTAAGCTATATCAAAGGGACGTAAAATATGCATTCTTAAATGGATGTCTTAAAGAAGAGGCATATGTTGCCTAACCTAAAGGATTTAAAAGTACAGAAAATCCCAATCATGTCTTCAATAAGACATTATATGGATTAAAACAAGCTCCATGAGAAAAGTATGAAAATCTAACAACCACGTTATTTAGAAAAGGTTTCTCAAGAGGTGGAGCTGTTAAAAATGCTGTCTACCAAATGGAGTGGCAAGAATATCTTGATTCTCATGTATATGTTGATGATATCATTTATGGATCAACATCCAAGAAACTTGCTGAGGAATTTCAAATCTTTCTTGGTAAAGAAATTTAGATAAGCAATGTTGGTGAGTTAAGATTCTTTTTAAGTCTACAAATAGTGATTTTTCTGGGGGAAAAGTGGAGGATAATTCTCTTGTTAAGATACCTAATAGGGGCATAACCTAAAATAGCTTGTTGAAAAAGATTTTTCTGGGAAATATTTGTTGACATAGAAAGGGTGGAATGTGGATCAAATTATATTGGGTAAATACGAGTTGGACTAGTGGAACAATAAGGAAATGTCCCGATGAGGGAAAATATGCCAAAAAGAAGGGCATATCGGTTGTAGTGATGGTAGTGTAAAGGCAATGGGAGATCGGAGGAGAATGAACAATAAGACAGTAGAAAAAGGAATAATGAACAAAGATGATACCTTCTTCAAACATAATCAAGTATTTACTAAATGCACTACTGCTGGAATCACAACATAATTTTATGCCAATTAACTAGATTGAAATTTGTATAGTAGCACCCACTGCCGGAGGAAAACACAAATGCTCTATTGATGAGTGCAATTAAAATCGTTATTCATAGCCAAAAAAACAAAGAACAAACAACAAAAAAGAAGGTGTATAGAATTTTTTCCCTAAATGGACTATGGAGAAAGAAAAAGAATAATCCATTAATTCCGAAATAAATATTCAGTATCAGAGAATGTATGCTTAACTCCAGCATTAGAGATCCGCATCTCTTCTGCTTGCACTTTATAAATCTAGTAATTCTCGTTTGATCATTTAGTTTTCTACTACTATCTTTCTTGTTTATTTATATAGAGTTTGGAGGTATTTAATTGAAAATAATAGATAATTATCATATACTATCCCCTTCCATTGTGTTCAATTTTTTTTGGGAAAAAAATGGTAAAATAATAGATAATTATACTGCAACTATATTTTGGTACCATGTAACTAAGGCCCCAAATGCAAAAAAGCCTTCAAGCCCGAAAGCACTGGCGTCATTTCGTAAGCCAACAAAACTATAACCCCGTGGAATCCTGGAGCACGAGCAGCCATTTCCTTTTCCTCTAGAATCTCGAACACCCACATGAAAGTACAACTTGTGAGTGATGAAAAGAGTTAGCAGTTCCAACCATATCCAACGGTTGAATTTATGGCAAAGTGCCAAAGATGTACAAGTTTCAGAAAGCTAAAACCAATCCAATGTTTGATGATAATCAAGGGCTTCAATTCAAACCCATCTTCTCAATTGGTTTAACAGGTCAGGAACCATGGATTATGCTCATATACTGTTTGATCAAATTACTGAGCCAGATCTTTTTATATGGAATACTATGATAAGAGGTTCAGCTCAGAGTTGTAAACGGTAAACCTATCAAATCTGTATGTCTTTGTAAACAGATGATTCAAAAAGACATTCAACCAGATAATTATACTATCCCTTTTGTTCTTAAAGCTTGCACAAAACTTTCTTGGATCCATGGTAAAGTTGTAAAAATCTGTTTGGAAGATTCATCTTAATGCAAAACGTGGGGATCTGAAGATGGCAAGAGTCCTTTTTGAGGGACCAGAGAATAGGGATGTTGTTGGCTTGTTGCCCATTTGGCTTTAACAGCTGGATATGCGAAAAGAGGTGAATTACAGGCTATGTTAAGTGTGGGAATACGGAGAGTGCAAGAAAACTCTTGGATGAAGTCCTCCAACAAGATTGCAGGCTATGTTCTTGCTAAGTCTTATGAAAAAGCTTCCGAGATGTTTGAGGAGATGAGAATTGCAGTAGAACAGCCGGATGAGCTGAGTTTGTTATCTGCTTGTACAGATTCTGGAAGTTTGGATATTGGGGAGAGGATTCATCGCTCTATAATAGAGATGGGTTCCAGAAATTTAAGTGTTCTTTTAGGGAATGCGCTTGTTGATATGTATGCTAAGTGTGGGTACATTTGGGGGATTAGCTATTCATGGTTTTGCTAAGGAGTCTTTGTTTGGAGAGATGCAAAGAGAAAAAACTCAGCCAGACGAGATGCAAGGAAGTGTTCGGAGTACTAGTTGCTTGTAATCATGGTGGGATGACTGAAAAGGGCCGTAAGTATTTTGAGCTTATGAGAATTCAATATGGAATAAAACCTAACATGAGGCACTATGGTTGTATGGTAGACATGTTAGGACGAGCAGGGCTACTTGAAGAAGCATCTGAATTTGCAGAGTTGATAGAAATTGTACCAAACCTTATAACTTGGAGGACTTTGTTTGGTGCTTGTAGGATACATGGTAATGCGGAGTTGGGTAAACGTGCAAGCGAGCAACTTCTGGTATTGAGACATGATCAAACTGGGGATTATGTGTTGTTGTAAAATATATATGCATCTGAAGGTCAATGAGAAGGTGCTGAGCATGTTAGGAAGTTAATGGAAGATAGATCAGTGAAGAAAGAAACCGGTTGTACTCTAATTGAGACTGATAACAAGGAACTAATGCATTTCTTATTTGATTCAAAATCCACGGTGACTTCAAGAAGCCATACTCTTTGATTATACTTCCAAGGGTTATATGGATACTGTACACAAGTGTATACCATCCAGTTTTCTGAAATCTGATTGCTCTTGTGGAGACTGGAGGGAATAAAATTGTCGATATCCAGGTAATTTGGTCTGTTGCTAAAGTGGGTTAAAACATTTGATGATTTTTATATAAAACAGAGAAGTGTGAGTTGATCAGTTGAAATTTCTGGGCATTCATGGTTTTGTTAGTTGGTAGATATGATGTCCATTGCCTACATATTGAGAATTCTGCGTTCCATTAATAGAGAATGGTTTATGCTGGGCTTTTTTCCTCATCAATCTGTAGATTGGAACACTAATTTAAGAGAGCAAATATTCATGCCATCGTCAAGCAATGTAGTACCTAGAAGAATCTAAGCCAGATTTGTGGTACCGTTATCTGTCAAATAGTGCGGAATCGTTAGAAGGCAAAGAAAAAGATAGTGAATTTGTATACAGAGCAAAACAACAGCATATTAGAAGGAAACTAAATGAACAATGGCGTGTTTGGGGTTTGGCCAGTGATAAAAAGAAAGAATGCCTGAAAATTTATGAAGAAAGGGAACAAGAGTGGTTGCAGGTACAATTTCACTTTCTTGCTTCTAACCGCGGTCAAGAACCGGTTAAAGATGAATCTGAAGAGTCTGATAGCAAAGAAGAGCCAGAATCGGTGGAAGAAGACTCCGGTACTCCTGATTCAGTAGACCTTCTAGTTACAGAAGATGAGGCTCGGGACATTGAGGAGGATAGTACTGCTTTGCGAGATACTTGAATGCTTGCTTAGATATGTGATCTTGCCATTATAGATAACTATTACTCTCATCTTTCATGTAGTGGAAGTGCTTTGACCGTCATTTTTGAGGGGCTCGCATGAAGATGATTGAAGGGCTGATTTCTTATGGTGCTGTTCCCTACATCCAAAACGTCGAACCCCTTAAACTTCATCGATGAAGCTGTCAGTATTCTGGCATCTCTCTCTGGTTGTTGGTTATACTTCATGAACTTCTGAATTCTGGTACAGTTGAAATAAAGCTGTCAGTATTTTAGATCGTCATTATACACATGAATCAGCCCTTAAATCAACTCCAATACTAACTGGAGGAGCATTTTGTCAACATCTCGTTAGGTTTCATTTTGCATAATGAAGCTTAATCTATTACTCTTGTTTTATTAGAATGTTTTTCCTCACAGGTAGTCAGGATAGCACGAGTAAATTTATGGAAACACATGGCCCAATCACTTCCAGCATGCCTCAAAAGTAGCATATGAATATGGAGTTGTCAGGCACCGATTTCCACTAATTTCTTTTCAAGAAGGCGGTGGTGCCCTGGTCCTGAATTTCATCATACTGTAAAAATCGGCATTGTTCTATATGTACGTTCTTTCTTGCTGAATGTTGATGCACCGATGTTACCTGCATTGCAATTTCTTGTGCGTTCAGCCAGTCTTGTAAAATGGAGGTCCGCAGTTCAATCCTGTCCTGCGTGAGGGCAGTTTCATCATTGATGTACTATACTAGCCTTACCCTGTTTGGGTGGGACTACAGGCTTGGTTGTTGTGGTTGCTGCTGTTAAGCCTGCTGATGGAAATAATTGTCACTTCACTGCTAGCAATTGTTTTTGAACTCTCTGGGTACATGGAAAAGCATTGCAAAACTGGGATATTGGGTGATATTTGTGCTTCTTTGTTAGCTAACAAGTTTATATGGTTGATGACTTGATGTAATGCTTTTTTCTTGGCAGTACTACAGATTGATTTTGTGGTATTGTGTTCAATAAATTTCTTTGCTAAATGATTGTATGCATCTCTTAGCTGACGTGATGAGTATGGCTCACTAGTCTGGCATTCTTCATCCTGCTTGTTTCAAATCACAACGATACTGATCCTGTGGCTCATCTTGATGTCTTTAGTTAGGCATTTGAGCTTTTTAGTTGCATAAAAAGCTAGTCAGTGTTGATATGAAAAAATCTTTAAACCTGTTTTGTTTCCGTCTCTTGTGCTTATGGATGGTAGATGACATGAGTTTCACATGTAAGTACACAATCGTGAGCTATTGGAATGAGCGTTCTGCATTCTTGCCTATCAAAAACTTATTATGCCACTTATAAGTGTAAGTGTTAAGTTTGTAATCAAAAAACGATCACTTACAAAAGACAGTTCTCAACAAGGAGAACTGGAACCAAAAGAAAAAGGCTAAAACATTACACCAAATTTAAAAAAAAAAAAAAAAAAAAAAAAAAAAAAATTATTGCAGAGACCTCGAGCTAAGCCAATCAGTCAGCTGAGAAGTTTGCCTCACGAAAACTATGAGCAAACTTCAACTGCGCTATTGTCCTTTGAATGACATTCCATCTCGACAGAATAGTCCAGGGTAATTTACCAGACCCAAAAGCAGATATCAGGAACCTTGAATTAGACTGAATCAGGATGTTACATAAACCCCTCTGGCTTGAATCAAACTGACAGCATGAATTTCTGCCATGTAATTGGTTGCACAGCCAATGCCACCTGCAGCAGCTCCAGAGACAACTCCTTCATGATTCCTGACAATGAACACGGCAAGACCTGATTCCCTTTGGCAGCACCAACACAGCAAAATATGTACCAATTTGAAGGAAGATACCAAAAAACTTGCCTAGCAATCAGTTAAGAATTCAAGAACTTGTAAATCATACATTCCATTCCACATGTAATTCTTCACTCTTACTTAAACCAGAATCCTTTGTACGAAGACAAATCTAGTTTGAGCTTTCTCAAACACAGGTTTGTTTCATTGAAACCATAGCTCCATCATCGTACTCACAGCTGCAGTTAACCATATTTCTTTAATCACTGAACTTTTTTTCTTTGGAAACTTCAAAACATCATCAAAGCTAGTCGGATTACTGAATTCACAGTAATCACAGTTCCAAATGGTTTTACTGAATTCACAGTTCCAGAGAATGCGGCCCAAGCTGAAGCCTTCTTTCTGCAATTTGAACCTTGAATCCTGCACAAATTAGCAACTCAAACCTCTAATCTGTTATCAACATTAACTCCCTTTTTGAGGTCAAGGCTGGGATTATTTTAGTCAGCGGTCAATCAAATCAAAAGAGATGAGGTAGCGCAGGTTGTAACCTACCATTAACGGCACATGTCAGTAACTACTAGAAGAGAGAACAATCAAAATAAGCAACAGACAGCGAAGAAAAAACCAAAAAACAATTACTTTCATCCAAGCAATATAATGTAGTATTCATTAGAGTACATGATTCCTGAAACAGTCGAATATGCCAAAGAACACCTGATTCTTAAAGCAGTTGAATTTGCCAGCATTTTCATAAGATTGTAGACAGGCACAAACACAAAGATGGATCAAAATGTATAGGTAAGAATGAAAACACAGTCCAAAGCTTAAGGCCTGAAGTGACACTCTATTTGCCAAATCTAGAGATTGGAATATATATATACACCTAAACACTATAATACATTCCACATATGCTGAGAGAAAGTTTCAGTTCTAATTCCATCAAATTGATAAGAAGCGAAACAGGATACTCGGGTTATTACACAACAAAAAGTTGAAGACGTAGAAACAAGTGGTCAAGTATTTGAGGAAGAACCAGCCTAACTAAGCATAGAATAAAAACAGATAAACAACTCATCATTCAACCATATCTAACTCATATGAACACAAAGGACAACAAACAACATACAGAAATGTGATGGCCTGTTCGAGGCTTTATTCAAAACTGAAATTATGATAGGCCTTAAAAGTTTAGAGATTTTAAAGGTTTGGTAAGCACTACACAGAGATTAAAACTCTCACAATATCATCTAAAGAATTGTAATTTGCAGCCTAGTACTAACTGCAGCAACTGAATATAACTCTAAAGTAACAAGATTGCTTAGACAAAAGATTTAAACAATGGTTGCCCAACAAAATGCACTGAAGTCTAGAGCCAACTAAGAATTGCACAGCAGTGAACAAACTGAAATTGGTACAACAATGACTCTGAAGTAACAAGATTGCTCATAGATGTGAGACAAAATAGATTAATTTTTATTAAAAAGAAACAATTCATTTGATCTACCCTTTGAAAACTACATTTTCTGAATCTGCTCATACCCAAATAATGGGAATGACCTTTGATCTATTTATCTTAGCCTCTTTTTTCCTATCTGCCTTGTGTATGGAATCAATCCACATCCATCAGTAAATTGCCATCATCCCTTTTCGAGATCCACCAAGATTTTCCAGAGCCTTGGAGTGAATCGGCTTGACCTGACTGGAGATGCATTTGCTAGTTGGTCAAGCGGCTTCTCAGGCATCTCATAACATAAAAATGGTTTTCTTTATGTTTCTTATAGGTTGTAAGGTGAATTAGATCTAAGAGGATGTAGAGGTGGTTACAGGGCATCTTAGCTTTTCCGACTCCGCTCATACTGAGAAATCTAGATCAGTAGTAGAGAAACCTCTTTTTCTTCCATTTCTTCTTGCTCTTCATGATGGTCTGAGTTTTTAGAAAAAAAAAAAAATTGATTTTTTAGTTGCAGCAGCAGCCGCTTCCATATACTTTATGTTTGAATCGCTCTCTCTATCTATCAGAAGCCTTTTGTATGTAAGGTTAGGGTTTCTAGCCGCTTACGGTTGCACCTTCCAATACTGGTCTGTCTATAACCGCACCCCAGTGTTTGCTGAGTTTTGGTAAGGAACCCAAGGCTCAAATTGCTAAGTATGAGAAATAAAAAATAAAAAATTTAATACTATGCAATTAGCCGAAATCCTTTCTCTTTTTGAAGCATATTAGTGGTCTCAATGCAGGAGATTCAATGGGAAATGTAAACACAAGGTAACCCATTGGCAATTTAGCTCATTAAAAATCTCTGACAACATGTTTACTCGTGGATCTGATTCACAATCTGAGTCTGATACGATATCTTATTCGAGCAAAGTTAAAATGTCAGATCGTTTATTTTTTGGTTTTAATGATGTTTGGCTCAAGGTCCAACTGGGATCGTATATTTATCGAGAGGAGTGTAATCATGAGTTGGATTCAGATGATCCAGAGTCTCCTATTGCTCAATTATGATGTTTATTTTTCTATGACTCTACTAGTATTTTTTTATTTTTTTTGAGCCAAGTGTAATGAGTCGGCGAGTCAGAAAAAACAAGCAACCCGAATGTGTAATTTGATATGCCAAATAAGGCTGCTAACTCACTTTCCATAGCATTGGTTACTCAATTGTTTTACAACATAAACCAAAAATTTACGGTTACTTGGCAAAAGGGACAATGTGTTGCATCTTGTAACCACTGATCTAAGGAGAGATTTTCCTTTTGCATCAAACATCCCGTTTGGATTATCTGCGATTTGATTTTTTTCATAGTCATCTAGTCCTTTGTTTTATTTTGTTTTGATACTGGGTGATATTTGTGCTTCTTTTTTAGGTCATTTGAAGTTTATATGGTTGGTAGCTTGATGTAATGCTTTTTTCGTAGCAGTACTGCAGATTTTGTGCCATTGTCTCAAATCACAGCAAATTTTTCTAATTGTATTCTCTTGGATTGTTTCGAGTAAGAACATATGGATATTGTTGCTGTGGTGCAGCTTCATGTCTTCCTAGCTAAGCCGTACATATTGGGGACAAATGCATGTAATGTAGCTGTACTGGAATGACTATGCAGCACAAGGAGCCACTCCAGGTCCAGAAGAAGAAAAAAAAACGAGATAATCTACCAGGATGAACCCACCTCTATGCCTAACGATTGGAAAAAAAAGATTGATAGAGTGTCTGATAAAGACGAATCAACATAGGGTCCGTGTATTAAAAAAAGTCGATGAAATTGGGAAAAAACAACGAGATAATTTGAGCTTTTCAGTTGTCCTTAAATGAAAAAAAGTTGCTAGTCAGTGTTGACATGACAAATCTGTAAACTTGTTTGTTTCTCTGTCTCTTGTGCTTATGGATTGTAGATGACATGAAGTTTACAGGCAGTGGAGTGGGGAATTGTCAAAATTACATAAAATGTTCAGACTTGCTTTAGTAGTCGGTATTTAAACAGATTCTAGATTCTATGTACATAATCGTCAGTTATTGGAATGAGCGTTCTGCATTCTTGCATATCAAAAACTAAGCAACTGTAGCATTTCAGATTCTGAACTTTTTGTTTTGTTAAATCAACAATTCTTTTACTCAAAAGACATCACTTACAAAATATCACAACAAGAAGAACTGGAACCAAAAGAAAAAAGCTAAAAATATAATTATTGCAGTGACCTCGAGCTAAGCCTGTACCTCTTTTTGCCAATCAGTCAGCTGAGAAGTTTGTCTTGCGAAAACTATGAGTAAACTTCAGCTGAGCTATTTCCTTTGAATGACACTCGATCTCAACTGAAAAATCCAGGGCAATTTACCTGAATCAGGAGCATGAAGATGTTACATAAACCCCTCTGGCTTGAATCAGACTGACAGCAAGAATTTCTGCTATGTAATTTGGTTGCAAAGCCAATGCCACCTGCAACAGCTCCAACGACAACTCCTTTATGATTCCTGACAATGAACCCAAATCCAGCAAGACCTGGCAGCATCATCAAAGAAAAATATGTACCAATCTGGAGGAAGATACCAGAAAACTTGCCTAGCAATCACAGTCTTCTTCCTGCACCCCAATCCAAAGAATTCTAGAATTTGTAGATCACATTCCATTGCAAATATAACCCTTAAATCTTAAACCACAATCTTTAGCACAAAACAAATCTTCAATTTAATTACTCAGGCTATTAGGTTGGGCTTTCTGAAATACAAATTTGTTTCATTGAAACCATATTCCCTTCTTTAACCACTGAACTTTTTTGCTTAGGAAACTTCAAAACATCATCAAAGCTAGTCGGATAACTAAACAGAAAAGTCCCACTCAACCAACTCACAGATCCAGAGAATGTGGTCTAAACTACCCATTCCATTACCACATTAGTAACATTTTGAAACTAAACTAAAGCCTTTCTTCTGCAACTTGAATCCTAAACAAATTAGCAACTCAAACCTCTAATCTGCATTATTGAGATTAACTCCTCGTTCAACTACCAATAATGTGGCTACAGATTTTAGGCAGTCAATCGAAGTCAATAAAGATGGGGTACCGCAGGTTAGTAACCTACCACTAACAGCAAATGTTAGTAACTACCAGAGTCTAGAAGAAAAAGCAATTAAAATACGCAACAAACAACGAAGAAAAAACCAGAAAATAATGGAGTATCCATTACTTTCATCCAAGCAATAAAATGTATCATGCGTTAGAATACATGATTCCGAGAACTGTTGAATATTCAAAAGAATACCTGATTCTGAAAGCAGTTGAATTTGTTAGCATTTCTATAAGACTGTAGAGTAGACGGGCACAAACACTAAGATGGATCAAAATGTGAAGGTAAGAACGAAAACACAATATTTTCCAAAGCTTTAGACTTGGTCTGGTCACTCTATTTGCCTAATCTAGAGATTGGAAAGTATATACACTTAAACACTACAATACATTCCACATATGCTGAGAGCATGTTTCAGTTCTATTTTCATCAAATTGATAAGAAACGAAACAGGGATGTACTTAAGGTATTACACAACAAAAAGTTGAAGACGTAGAAACAAGTGGTCAAGTATTTGAGGAAGAACCAGCCTAAATAAGCATAGAATAAAAATACAGAAACAGATAAACAACTCATTGTTCAACCATATCTAACTCATATGAACACAAAGGACAACAAACAATATAAAGAAATGTGATGGCTTGTTCGAGGCCTTATTCAAAACTGAAATTATGATAGGCCTTAAAAGTTCAGAGATTTTAAAGGTTTGGTAAGCACTACACAGATATGTCCAGAGATAAAACTCTCACAATTCTCATCTAAAGAATTGTAATTTGCAGCCTAGTACTAACTGCAGCAACTGAATATGACTCTAAACAGTGGTTGCCCAATATAATGCACTAGACTGACTAAAGTCTAGAGCCAACTAAGAATTGCACAACAAACTGAAATTGGTCACGTTTAGGACCCAAGAGAAGGTACTCATACTCATACTGGTAAAACAATGACTCAGAAGTAACAAGATTGCTCGTAAATGTAAGACAAAATATATTAATTTTTATTAAAAAGAAACAATCCATTTGATCTTTTGAAAACTACATTTTCCGAACCTGCTCATACCCAAATAACTGAGATGGGAATGACCTTGATCTGTTTATCTTAGCCTCTTCTCTCCTATCTGCCTTGTGTATGGAATCAATCCACATTCATCAGTTCGACTCCTCTGGCTTACCATGGATCCCTTGTCAATTCCGAATCTTTTTACCAGAAAGATTTTCCACCGCCTTGGTGTGAATCGGTTTGACACCCGACTGGAGATGCATTTGCAGTTGGTCAACTGGCTTCTTAGAGATCTCAGAACATAAAAATGGTGTTTTTATGTAACTCACACACATGGGGTGTAAGATAGATTAGATTTAAGAGGATGTAGAAGTGGTCACTCGGCATCTTAGCTTTTCCGACTCCGCTCGTACCGAATAATCTAAATCAGTAGTACAAAAACCTCTTTTTCTTCCATTTCTTCTTGTTCTTCTTGCTCTTCATCTTCTGTATCATCTGAGTTTTTAGCAACAAATTTGATTTTCAAGTTGCAGCAGCAGCTGCTTCCTCTCTCTATCTGTCTGAAGCCTTTTTGTATGTAAGGCTAGGGTTTTGATAAAGTTAGGGTTTTTAGCCTCTTACGGTTGCACCCCACCTAATATTGGTCTGTCTATAACCGCACACCCACTGTTTGGTAAGTTGAAGTATGACTAACGAAATGAGACAAAAGTTGTTGAACTCATTAATCAAATCGGTTTTAAGTTTTTAACATCTTCTCGGTTTCTAATGATCTAATCTTCTTTTCTTTGTCAATCCTTTGATCCTTTTATATGTTTCTCAATCTTTTTTATGACCTACTCCATTAAAATCTTGTGGAACTTTTTTAATGGAGTTTTTTCTAATTCTTTCATGTCTCTTTTACTTCTTTTAGCTTTTTACAGATTCTGTTCTTAGTTCTAAATCCTTTACACCTTCTATATTCCTTTTTCATTTCTGCAACATTCTCAACTGATTCAATCTTTATGGAAAACTAATTTGCAGGTCTTTCCTGGCTATTTTGTGGGATCCGTGGCATTATATTCAACAATGTGGAACGTTCCTGATTCAACAATAGTGGTGTTTCAAAGAATACAGCTTGCAGCAGTGGTGCTAACCATCATCACTATGATGGTCTATATCAGTAGCATCAGTCTAGGAATCTCCTTAGATCAAATAGGTTCTAATCAAACCAGAAATCTCTATCCATACCACCGTCAAAAACCTCCATGTCAAAAAAATTCAAATTCAAAAATTACCCCCCTAAACTGCAGCTTATGAATAGGCGCAATCAAAGCTTATTGGTTGCACAGCCAATGCCACCTGCAGCAGCTCCAGTGATAACTCCTTCATGGTTCCTGACAATGAACCCATTCAGCAAGACCTGATTCCCTTTGGCAGCACCAACAAAGCAAAATATGTACCAATTTGAAGGAAGATACCAAAAACTTTGCCTAGCAATCAGTCAAGAATTCAAGAATTTGTAAATCATACATTCCATTCCACATGTAATTCTTCACTCTTACTTAAACCAGAATCCTTTGTACGAAGACAAATCTAGGTTGAGCTTTCTCAAACACAGGTTTGTTTCATTGAAACCATAGTTCCATCATGGTACTCATAGCTGCAGTTAACCATAAGTAACATTTTTGAAACTAAGCTGAAGCCTTCTTTCTGCAATTTGAACCTTGAATCCTGCACAAATTAGCAACTCAAACCTCTACTTTGTTATCAAAATTTACTCCTATTTCAACAATGAACTAGGCGGCTATAGATTCTTTTTGAGGTTTTACATGGAACTGGTCAAGGCTTGGATTATTTTAGTCTATCAAAGTTATAGAGATGAGGTAGCGAGGTTAGTAGCCTACCATCAACAGCACATGTTAGTAACTACTAGAAGAGAGATCGATTAAATTACGCAACAGACGACAAAGAAAAAACCAGAATTCAATACCCATTACTTTCATCCAAGCAATACAATGTAGTACTGTTAGAATACATGATTACAAAAACAGTCAAATATGTGATAAAATACCTGAATTTGCCAGCATTTTTCATAAGATTGTAGACAGGCACAAACACAAAAATGGATCAAAATGTATAGGTAAAAACGAAAACACAATACTTTCCATAGCTTATGGCCTGGACACTCTATTTTGCCAAATCTAGAGATTGGAAAATATATACTGCAATATATTCCACATACCGCGAGAGCATGTTTCAGTTATAATTTCATCAAATTGATAAGAAACTAAACAGGGATACTTGGGGTACTACACAACAAAAAGTTGAAGACGTAGAAACAAGTGATCAAGTATTTGAGGAAGAACCATCCTAACTAAGCATAGAGAATAAACAACTCATCGTTCAACCATATCTAACTCATATGAACACAAAGGACAACAAACAATATAAAAATGTTATGGCTTGTTCGAGGCCTTATTCATAACTGAAATTATGACAAGTTTAGAGATTTTGAAGGTTTGGTATGCACTACACAGATATGTCCAGAGATAAAACTCTCACAAACATCATCTAAAGAATTGTAATATGCAGCCTAGTACTAACTGCAGCAACTGAATATGACACAAAATTAACAAGATTGCTCATAGATGTAAGACAAAATGTACTAATTGTTATTAAAAAGAAACAATTCATTTGATCTTCCCTTTTGAAAACTACATTTTCTGAATCTGATCATACCCAAATAACAGAGGTAATGGGAATGACCTAGCTCTATTTCTCTTCACCTCTTTTCTCCTATCTGCCTTGTGTATGGAATCAATCCACAATCATCAGTTCTTTTTACCCAAGAGCTTTCTATCCTCTTGCAGTGAATCGGATTGACCCCACTGGAGATGCATTTGCAGTTGGTCCAGGGGATTCTTAAAGATCTCAGAACATAAAAATGGTGTTTTTATGTTACTTCAACAGATGGGTTGAAGGATTGATGAGTTGAAGAGGATGGATAGCTGGTCACAGAGCATCTTCACTTTTCCGACTCCGCTCGAACCGAGTAATCAAGATCAGTAGTACAGAAACCTCTTTTTCTTCCATTTCTTCTTGCTCTTCATCTTCTTCTTCTGTATCATCTGAATTTTTAGCAACAAATTTGATTTATTAGTTGCAGCTGCTTCCATATATTCATGTTTGAATCGCTCTCTCTGTCTGTCTGAAGCCTTTTGTATGTAAGGTTAGGGTTTTGATAAGGTTAGGGTTTTTAGCCGCTTACGGTTGCACCCAATTCAATGCCACCCAATACTGGCCTGTCTATAGCCGCACCCACTGTTTGGTGAGGTGAAGTATGATGACTATGGAATGAGACCCAAGGCTCAAATTGCTAAGCATGAGAAATAAAAAACACAAAATGTAATTAGTGAAAATCCTTTCTCTTTTTGAAGCATATTAGTGGAGGTCTCAATATTGGAGATAAAGTAGAATATGTAAACACAAGATAATTGCTAAGTATGAGAAATAAAAAATAAAAAACGTTTTATTTTATTGATGGACAAACCAGAGCTACAAGATCCTAGCTGAAAGAAAGTTTTTCTGAACATTTATACAATGCAATCGTCATATCTGGGTACCAATGCAGCTGCTGGGTCTTACAAACCTGGGGAAGAGAGTCGGGAAGACCCTCCCCAGTTACATCCTGTGATAACTAGGACGATTTTAACCATATACCCTGCAATAGCAACTTTCTTAGCTAAAACATATCAACACAGGGTCCTCAATGTTGGAACATGTAATTTGTCATGGTCTAGAATGTTCTAGACAAGTGTAGAAAAATATTGAAAACAAGCACTCTAGAATGTGCTAGAGTTGACTAGGATAGTAATGTCATCTGATAAAGCCAATTGAACAACGTCCTAGTCTAAATGCTACTAGATGATTCTAGAAATGTAAGGCCGGTCAAATAGTCAAATGTAAAGAAATGATAGGAGCTAGAGTCTTCTAGAGATGGTGTGAGACTAGATAGTTAGAGAGACTTCTAGAGTTAGGGAAGTCCGTTCTTGTAGCCTATAAATAGGCATTAGTATCAACAATTGTAAGCAAGCAAGAATCAATCAATACAACTAGAAACCTCAATTTACAAAGTCCTTGCTTCCACCTTCGCTATTAGAGTTCTAGGAGCTCTATCACGAGCAACACCACTATGCACGTATATCTCCCAAAATATCATTCGATCTTAAAATCATTTCAATTTCTAACATGGTATCGAGCTAATTTCAATTTTCAACATGGTATCGAGAAGCGGGTTCGATCCTAATGGGCGTTAAAGTTTCAAGCTACGAGTTGAAGGTGCAATCGTGATAAATGAAGTTCAATGAAGATGAGAAGACACAAGGTGCGTCTCAACTATCCAAGTTTCCTACTTGTTTTACAACCCCCAATAGAATCTAGTTATCACCCAATTCTAAGTTTAGAAAATTATGAAGAAAAAAAAATATAAAAATAATAATAATAATAATTAAAACGTCAAAATGAAAATGTCTCCATACATTATAAGAAGAAATGTAAGAAAACCAAGTGAGCATAAGAACAAGTCAAGTAGTGACTGCCTTCACCAAAATTTGATATATGTTCAAGTGAAATCTGCTCCTTAGTCAAAAATAAAAAAATAAAAAAAAATAAGAAGAAGAAGAAAGAAAATTTCCATCCTCAAAGTGATGCACCAAAGAGTGCATTTTCTAAAAATTGAGGGAAAAGAGCATCAAGAATGCCTCCTCAAATAACAATGATGGCAAAGAACCATCTTGTACAAAATTTCTACTCCACAAAGTTGAGTGGGCGGAACCTCCAACCTACGATGGTCAAGTTTCGTGAAGGGCGAGGAATATAAACGAAGGCAAAGCCTACTGTATATAAGACAGTCAAGTTTCTTAAAGTGAAGGAGAAGAAAATCCGGCACAAGGCGAGCCCCGAATCTACAACGATCGGGCTGCGAAGATGCCAAGGCGTCAAGGAAGATCAAGGCATGAGATATGGAGACAATATTAGAAGACAAGAGCAGCTGTCAGATGCGAAAATCGCCAACACGAGCATCAACGAGCTAAGGGCGAGACGAGATTGGGTGAAGATTGAAATTAAAGACCATTACAAATTAAGAGGGTGTTGGAACATGTAATTTGTCATGGTCTAGAATATTCTAGACAAGTGTAGAAAAATATTGAAAACAAGCACTCTAGAATGTGCTAGAGTTGACTAGGATAGTAATGTCATCTGATAAAGCCAATTGAACAACGTCCTAGTCTACTCAAGAAGGTTACAAAAACAGCTATAAGGACTCACAATTTCTTACATATAAACTTACAACATACAGAGAGTGGCGTTATACTATCAACTTCCTAAAACCAAGACTTGCAGCTAGCTTGAGACCTTCTCTGACGGCCCAAAGCTCTGCCATAGTGTTTCCAATCCTCGAAATGAATCTCGTGAAACCAACCAGGTGCTTCCTTAATCAGTTCTGAGAACACCACCTGATCCTGCAAGATTAAGATCGTTAGAGGCACCATCCTTATTCAGCTTGCAATACAAAATATGGGGGGAATTCCCACTTCACAATGACTTGAATCTTTCTTACAGGAAACAAACCATGAATCTCCTGAAGAACAGAAAAATCACCAGCACAGTTACTAGCTTGACTAACAATAGAGAAGTTGGAAATTCTCAAAGACTTTCTTATCTTAGCAAACCAAATGTTTCAAACAAGAAAAGCAAACAAAGACCGATCAAAAAGAGAGAAGCAAACAAAGATTCCACTGGATGTTAGTGTCCAAGTATTTTAATCTAGCATTAGTAATAACCCAATTCACGTCAACAGGCACATTTATAATGTCAACTCCCACATTTGTCTTGCATCAACCCCAAACTTGCCTAGCAGGCTAGTAGGATAATATCTCTTCCCCTTAATAAACTATTACCGTCCTTTCATAACAAATGAAGCTAAACCCACATGTAGATCAGATGTGATAGCGTACACATGATTCTGTGGCTAAAGGAAAATTAAAACTCAACAGTTGCAAATATGACATGAAACAGACTGTATAAGAAAACCAGATATACAAAACACGAATATCATGTCATTAGTGTATCAGGAACAGTTTAGGCTGTGCAATCTCTAACAGAACTCAAATTCGAAAATGTGAAAAAAATAGAATATATGTACAACTGTGAATGCCTAGGCAATTTCTTTACCTGGCTTGGTTGTCTCTTCCTTAGATGGAAATTTCCTTTTCGGCCTCCGTTCCTTGGGATTTGATATTGTTATTGCTCCCATTATTGACTTGAATGGTGTCTTTGCCCTTTTTTGGAGGACTACCAAAATCCTTGGGTTGTTGGGATTTCACTTCTGGCAGGAATTTCTCATCAGTGCTGCTATCAACAGGTTCAGCTGCCTGTTCCACTGTCTCTGACGGCTCTGATGATTGGGTGGTTGCTTCATATTGCTCATCTTTTTCAACTGCAAAGATAAAGTCAACAGTTGCTTCATATGCTTCATATTCTGGTGGTTGCTTCATATGCTACATAATGTCTTTTCAACATGTCTCCAAATAATAAATGTGATACGTCCATCTAAGATATCTGGAAAAAAAGATCTGGGAACAACACCATACTCCCGAAATGTTCACCACCAGTTGAAAATAAATAGTTTGTGTCAGATATGGTGTACTTTTCATAGCTTCTACATACTTTTTTCGGAAAGAATATAGAAAAAAAGAGACAGGTTCTTCTAATAATGAGGTATTGATTCTATTTTGTACAAAATCACTCCAAATAATATGTAGAATGCTAGTGCATCGTAGTCTATGTACATGACGAGACAATACCTTGGGCTCAACAAAACCATCCATGTTAAAACGCTTAGTCTTGTCCAATGAGGGGTGGACTCTAAAGTGAGTAATCCTGGAAGTAACCAAGAAGGTTAAGTGGAAAATTACATTCATCAGTGACTCACGCGAACAGTGAAATATTGAAGCTTAACCAGGATCAGTTGCTGCAATAGAAACATGACAGGTTCATACATCATAAGCAATACAATGGAGATAAGAAAACCAAGTAGAAGCCATTGTAGAGGATGATCAAGATAACTCAGATGAACGGATGTATATAATAACGTGCAAATTAGGAGGTTAATTAGGTGCCCCTGTATCTAAGTTGTACTCGCGAAACTTAGTCTTTGAGTTCTGCAGTCATCGGCACATTTACTGAAAGATCAGGAAATTGATATCCATGTTTGAGCTCATATGAAGCCAAAATGGAGAACAATCATAACTTTCAAAAACGGTCAAGACTAGCCTGGATATTGACTTGCCAAAATGAAAGAGAATAACCTTCTGTAATACACAATGTTGTATATCTTCCAAACTTTTTGATGCTTTGACTGATTCATTTTAGATATAACCTGCATCATAACAGGACTCAATAAGCTCCTGTATAGTGATAAACATAGGTTCCAACATGGGTCAATGATTTCAATTTTACTCAGATCTTTAAAAAGAATTTCACCAAAAGATATATTTAGTAATTCAACATTCAGTAACTGCAACCTTTGTTTTAGGGTAACATTGAATATTTGTTCAAGTCCATCCATGAAATAAAACTTAACTCCTCCCCCATGAGGACATGTATATTATGTTCCAACATAAGAAACGTTGTACCCAACGAAGTTATAAATATTTTTTTATGTGATAAGAACCTACAAATCTGAAGTAATATAGTATTCCCATTGCCCAATGAAGAAAGAGATTTTTTTTTTTTTATATTTCATCAGCAAAACACTAAGTGGGATTCTGCAACATTAACTTAAAACAGTATGGGAAATGTGCATCCACGAAAGCCATTTCGAATGTCTAAACATAGAGTAGACATATTTGACTGAATAATCTTATTTTGGTAACTCAATAATCAATAACTAGATAACTCAATAATCTAATTTTGGTAAGCAATGATACAAAAAAACGAACCTCCTTCCCGTCGTAGTTAGAGACAATGGTGTTAGTCACTACCATCCGTTGCAAATATGCAGAGTGACTTGAGTCTAGATTCCTTTATCTCATTCGCTTAAATAATTCCTGATGAAACAGCCAAAAAAGGAGTAAGAAACTGAGCATTGCAGATGCATACCACATACAAAGTGAAGGGCGACTCTATAAAAAATTCTGAAAAAAAGATGCATGCCATAATTGTATATGCATATGCACATCATAAATGTAACTAGATTAAAAAAGGTTTCACGTAGAACAGAATCCAATTCTGACTTATGGATATCATGTTATGGTATTTCAGCATAATTGCAATTCTGACTCATGGATATCTGCCATAATTGCTAATCCAATTCAGGTAGAACAGAATCCAGTATGTGTAGTCACCTACTCTAACTTATGGTATTGTCCCTCTATTCTGACACCGGCATCTCATTAGCAAGTAGCACAGTATGTGGACAAAATCGGAAACAAGTTCTTGACTAGTCAAGATGTGAATTTTGATAAATGGTAAGACACACCAGAAAATCTCAATCCTTGGCCATGGGTATGTTCAATTTTAGCATATTAGCATGTCTCATGGGACAGTTGGTAAGAAAATGAAACCCTAAAATTAAATGTGAATGAAAAAAAAGAACAAAATGAAAATAATTAGAAGCATCCAAAAGCTACAGTGAACAATGTTGCAGCACTGTCATTGTCTAGTTGCGATGATAAAAGAAAATTACCATGTAGTAGCCAGGCATGTATTCTGGAGTAGCACCGATGGAAACTTGAGAATCATATACGACCAGTCCAACCTGTTAATGATTACATAAGGTGACCCCAATTATGGAAAAGCAGCAAAGATTCCCTTTATTACCTTTGACCACTTGCTTACAGAATCCGGGTTTACTCCTCTATAAACAAACATGATAATGATATCAATAAATAAACACACTAAAGACACCCAGGCTGAAACTTAAACCTGCAAGAAGTTACATATAACAGATTCAAAGTCATGATGCTTCTGCATAAAGATGAACTTCTCATAATGATATTGGATAGAGACATTTAAGATCAAATGATGTTAGAAAGTGATGCAGATAAATTCTTATCCGTCCTAACCAGCACATACATGGTTCTTTCATGAGTTTATTAGTACCAAAAAAAAAATCTTATCTTACAATGTACCAAATACTAACCACAAATGATGTATTTACAAAAAAGAACTTTGATTTATTAATCAGATTGCGGCGATTTGCAGTCTTATTCTGATATGGTCTTGATTTTACTCTATACGGCTCAAACTGCATCTGTGTTGGGGCCAGTATGATAACGCTTTTGTAGACAGTGGCCAACTTTCTTTGGGGTAGATATTCTGTGTTGAGTCTTATTCTTCATCCTAATTGTTTGACTCGATCTTTGCTCCTGTGCATACTGAATATCTTCCCACTTTGGCTGTCTCTCAAGTGCATTACTGTTTCCTGACTAGATTGAAATTTCAAAACAATGGCTACACTCTTCTGTTAATTGCCGGAATGCCCATCCTTCACTGAGTCAGAAGCTAGTTTAGTTGACTAAGGTTGTTGAGGATGATTCCCTTTTGAAAACTACATTTCCGAGTTCCGCTCATACCCAAAACAGCACATACACCAGTTTGTTCTGCGGTTGTGATCGATGAGATGTTTGTTATGCTGAACTTCCTAGAGCATTTTACTGTGATCGCTGAGATATTTCAGATGTTGAACTTTGAGGAGATTTTATTGTGATCACTGAGATGTTGTTGAGACACTAATGTTCGACTGTCATGCACTCAGATGTTGTTGTCTCTCATTCTCTATTGGTAGACTATGTAGAGTATTCTGCCTCCAAATTTCTGTGTACCTGAATGGATTTGTAGTGTCCTTCAAATGCCGCTTAATGCACCAGTGACTGAATTGGTTGGGGACTCTTACGCATCCTTCCAGCTTGTTCCTGCAAAGGTGAGAGGCATTCGGCCTCATCTTTGGCTACAAAATGAGCTGATCCGCTGGAAATCTCTAGCAATTTCATCTCAAGGAGACCAAGCTATCAGAAATCAGTTATTGCCCCACCATTATTCAAATCAATCCAAACATGCATCCACCGGCCTTCCAGATTTTGCGTCCTGCAACCAATGATACTTCACCTTTTTCCCTTCGGTCCTAACAGCCTTGTGCAAGGAATATGACCTTCCCAGAAAAGCTGATTTATGGAAATGATGTATATTAGAACTATCAAAATGTTGTTATTATGTATTTCTACCATTTCAGCCTACAGATTCAAAATCAAAGCACTAAGTAAAAGAATATATGAAAATCTAGTAATTGAAAATCTATGTTACCTGATTGGGAAGGGACCAGATCATAACAGCGAGACAGATGAAGAAGATGCAGAGGTAGTTGAAGGACATGTTAATTTTTCCGATTCCGCCTATACCGACTATCTAGATCTGTACATGATAAACCTCTTTTTCTTTCTTTTCTTCTTGCTTTTCTTCTTCTCAGTTTTTAACAACAATTTTGATACAGTAGTTGCAGCACCTTCCATATCTCTTTGATCTCATCAAAGCTGCTTCTCTATGTAGGGTTAGGGTTTTAGGTTGCACCCAATGTAATCGCTCAAATAGCTACCACAGCCACATACTGGTGCGTTCATATTTACTGTGTGTACCATAACCGAAGTGGATAAGGGCATTGTTTTTAGAATCTTTTATTCGAATATCCGATTCGTGACTAGCATTTGACTTTTGACTAACTATGACTAACATTTGACGTTCAAATCGTGGAAAGGTGTTGGTGTTGCAAATGTCTTCTCCAGGGAGGGGTGTTTCAAAGGGTCATTGGCACAGCAACTGAAATCATGTTTTCGAGATTGCCTGTGTCAAGGCACTCAAGGCAGGTAATTATATTGGGAGACAATCATGTATGATTGTTCAGACTAGTATATGGCTTTGCCATGCTGGTCTACTGAATGGAGAATTAAGTATTGGGAGAAATACACAAATGCGTTAAGCATTGCAAAACTGGGATATTGGTCGATATTTCTGCTTCTTTGTTTTTATAATGCTTTTTTCTTAGAAGTATTAGAGATTTTGCGCCATAATTTTCTTTAAATTTCTTTGACAAAAGATTCTACGAATTTGTTAGCTGACATTTTGATCATCTAACTCAGTAATCTGGCATTCTTCATCCTGCTTGTATCATGCTATTTATGCCATAGTAAATTAAATTATTCTAATTGTAATCTCTTGGATTGTTTGAGTAAGAACAGATGGATATTGCTGCCATGGTGCAATTTCATGTCTGTCCAGCTAAGCCGTACATACATAGAGGTGGGCACAGACTTGCACATAATGTATCTGTGCTGGGAAAAAAGATTTGAGTTTCCTGCACAGTGCCTGTGAACTGGTCCTTGAAAGTGGTAAAATTTTGAACTTTTCAGTTGCATAAATAGCCAGTCTGCCAGTTGATGCAATAATTTAAAAATAAAATAAAATAAATACTTGTGCTAATAGCAATCATCATATCTGGCACTGAGAGGTTCTGCTTTGATGTTCCATCTTTTGTCAAGATTTGTTATTCATAAATTCCAATGCAGATGTATTCCTATTAAATAATTTATGGCTTGAAACAGACTGACGGAAATAATTTATGGTTGCACAGCCATTGCCACCTGCAACAGCTCCAAAGACAACTCCATGATTCCTGGCAATGAACCCAAATCCAGCAAGACCTGGTTTCCTTTGGCAGCACCATCAAAGCAAAATATGTACCAATTTGGAGGAAGATACCAGAAAATTTGCCGAGCAATCACAGTCTTCATTTTCCTGCACCCCAACCCAACTTCTTGTAAATGCTACATTCCATTCCCTTCATTCTTAAACCACAATTCCTTGGTACAAAGACAAATCTTCAATTTAATTCCTCTGCTGTTAGGTTGAGCCTTCTCAAACACAACTTTGTTTCTTTGAAACGGTAGTTCCATCATGGTACTCATAGCTTGCTGCAGTTAACCATTTTTTTTTAACGACCAGTCTCTGCTCTGGAAACTTCAGAACATCATCAAAGCTAGTAGGATAACTAAACAGAAAAGTCCCACTCAACCAACTCCAGATGGTTTTACTGAACTCACAGATCCAGAGAATGTGGTCTAAAGCCTTTCTTCTGCACCTTGAACCTTGAATCCTACACAAATCTACAACTCTAATCTGCATTATTGAAATTAACTCCTCGTTCAACTACCAATAATGTGGCTATAGATTTTAGGCGGTCAATCAAAGTCAATAGAGATGGGCGTACCGCTGGTAAGTAACGTACCACCAACAGCAAATGTTAGTAACTACCAGAGTCTAGAAGAGAAAGCAATCAAAATACCCAACAGATGACGAAGAAAAACCAGAAAATAATATTACTTTCATCCAAGCAATAAAATACAGTATGCATTAGCATACATGATTCCAAGAACTGTTGAATATGGGAAAGAATACATGATTCTGAAAGCAGTTGAATTTGCCAGCATTCTTATAAGATTGTAGACGGGCACAAACACTAAAATTGATCAAAATGTAAAGCTAAGAACAAAAACATAATAATCATCATATCTGGCACGAGAGGTTCTGCTGATGTTGCATTGTATTCCTTTTAACATTTTGTAGGGTGAGGAAACTCATATGGCACTTAATAATAATAGCATAACTTTCTTTTTTTGTCAAGGAGAACTGGAACCAACAGAAAAGGATAAAATCAACGAAAATGTAACCAATTATGCAATTCCAGATCATGCAAGAAAGAAGGTCTAGTTAAGTCGCAGCAACCTGGAGCTAAGCATGCATCTCTTTATGCCTACCTGTTAGCTGAGAAGTGTGTCCTCCAAAAACTAGTAAACCCCAGCTGACCTATTGTCTTTTTAAATGACTTCTGGCTTGAATCAGACCGACGGAAATAATTTATGCTATGTAATTGGTTGCACAGCGAATGCCACCTGCAACAGCTCCAAAGACAACTCCATGATTCCTGACAATGAACCCAAATCCAGCAAGACCTGGTTCCCTTTGGCAGCACCATCAAAGCAAAATATGTACCAATCTGGAGGCCTAGCAATCACAGTCTTCTTCCTGCACCCCAATCCAAAGAATTCTAGAATTTGTAGATCATACATTCCGTTACAAATATAGCCCTTAAATCTTAAACCACAGTCCTTAATACGAAACAAATCTTCAATATTAGGTTGAGCTTTCTGAAACACAACTTTGTTTCATTGAAACCATAGTTCCATCATGGTACTCATAGCTGCAGTTAACCATATTTCTTTTACCACTGAACTTTTTAGCTTTGGAAACTTCAAAATATCGTCAAAGCTAGTCGGATTACTAAACAGAAAAGTCCAACTCAACCAACTCCAAATGGTTTTACTGAACTCACAGTTCCAGAGAATGCGATCTAAACTACCCATTCCATTACCACATAAGTAACAGTTTGAAACTAAGCTGAAGCCTTCTTTCTGCAATTCGAACCTGGAATGCTGCACAAATTAGCAACTCAAACCTCTAATCTGTTATTGAAATTTACTCCTATTGTCTTAGTAACCTACCATCAACAGCACATGTTAGTAACTACTGGAAGAGAGATCGATTAAAATACGCAACAGACGGCAAAGAAAAAACTAGAAAACAATACCCATTACTTTCATCCAAGCAATACAATGTAGTACTGTTATAATCCATGATTACAAAAACAGTTGAATATGTGACAAAATACCTGAAAGCAGTTTTTCCAGCATTTTCATAAGATTGTAGACAGGCACAAATACAAAGGTGGATCAAAATGTATATATAGGTAAGAACGGAAACACAATATTTTCCAAAGCTTATGGCCTGGACACTCTATTTTGCCAAATCTAGAGATTGGAAAGTATAAACACCTATATACTGCAATACATTCCACATATGCCGAGAGCATGTTTCAGTTCTAATTTCATCAAATTGATAAGAAGCGAAACAGGGATACACAACAAAAAGTTGAAGACATTGAAACAAGTGGTCAAGTATTTGAGGAAGAACCAGCCTAATACTAATCCTAGTACTAACTTCAGCAACTGAATATGACTCTAAAGTAACAAGATTGGTCATAGATGTAAGACAAAATAGATCAATACAGTGGAAATGCATCTATCTATAAAACTTTAACTTAAAAATTGAATAGCAGAAGAGAGACCTTGAAGGAAAAAAATATGTAATTTTTATTAAAAAGAAAATAATCTGCAAATTTGAAATACTGTGTAGAAGCATATGCATCCCTTTTGATAATTACAATTCCTAGTCTGCTCATTCCATAGTTTGATCTTTTTCTCTTCACCTCTATTCCACTAGCTTGCAATCGATCCACAATCCTCTAACTTGGCATCGAGATCTTCCATCTTAGACAAGAGATTAGCCCAGAGATTTCTCATCCTTCTCGAGTAAATCGCTTTAACCAGACTGGAGATGCATTTGCTATGGCTGGCTTCTTAGAAGTTAACATTAAAATGGAGCTTTGATGTTACCCTTCATGTTGATCCCGAAAATAGCTCATATCTCAGGGCATGTAAGCTTTTCCGATTCCGCCCATACTAAGTAATCTAGATCACTAGTACATAAACCTCTTTTTCTTCCATTTTTTTTCTTGCTCTTCATCTTCTTCTGTATAACCTAAGTTTTTAACAACTCTCCGTCTCAAACCTTCTCTATGTAAGGTTATGGTTCTAGGCACCCAATTTAATGGCTCAAATATCTACCACCGTACGGTTGTGTTTAATATTTACCGGGTATCAAAGTGGATAAGGGAGAGACTTATAACCCACTGTGTTTTGGGAAGATTTGCATCACCCATTGAATTTTTTTGTTTATCTTTCGGTTTTGTGTGTGCCTCTGTGACTAGTGATTACGATATGTGAACCCAACTGGTTTCACGAGAGGAGACAGAAAGTATATACCCGAACCACAATTCTCAAAAAGGGTCATCAAATATCAATTTGGGAGTAAGCCTAAATGTCTAAACTACCCCTAAATGATTAGTTAAGTTAAGCTAATTAATGTGTTTTAGTTAAAATCAGATTTAAGAGTTAAAATTTGGTGGGGGATGGGGAAGTAATGTTTTTGTGTTTCAAATGACACAAAAATGAGTGATTATAGTGGAGGAAATGATGTTGGTGAAGCTTCAAATAACAAACATGATTGTGTTGAAGGTGAGATTGTCTCAACTAATCCTATGGATTGGATGTTTGATGAAGAGATGTTCATAGAGGAAGCCATGAATATTGGTGCAAATGAAGATCCTATTGGTCAAAATGAAGGAACCAACCCTCAAAATGAGGAACCCCAAGCTCAAAACAATCAGGTAAACATGTTATACCTTTCGATTTGTGTGTTTGTTGCTCCAAGTGGTAGAATCATCCCCACTATGGAACAACTCAATGTAAGGGTCGTCAAAGTCAAGGGGTGTATACCCAAACGACTCTGCGAGGTCATCACTATATTGACGCTAACAATAACGACTCAAACCTGCAACTTTTCCAGGTTATGAAAAATCATTAGGGAGTGTGATACAGATTGACAACCCTTTTTAGGCAGGTCAGCTAGAGTCATTATGTGTTTTGGTTAACAAAGAAACGACTCTAAAACCAAAACTTCCTGTAAAATGTAACACTTAGGGTCGTCATATTTGTAGCCATATGCAATGACGATCCTAGCTAGCCATTGCAAATGTGTTGAAGGGTCATTAGGTGCCGTAGTAATATGGTGTAACGACTCTTGCACTGGATATTCATAATTTTTGATTTCATAGAATCATTTCATTAAATCGTAAAAGGCATACATCTTGCATAGCGTTGCATTGAAGGAAATGAAATACAATAGATAATAACGGTGCACTTATACACTTAATCATAGAGCATGTAATTATATGTAGTGCCTTCCAAGATGAATATCTCTTTTGAAAGCTTCACATTCGTTGAATATCTCCTCGAACCGGTCCTTGATGAGTTTCAAAGACCTTGAGATACAATTTCCGTCTAATGCCACAAAAACGATGAATACACAGTTCTACCAAGAATCCGATGTTTGATCAATGTCTTTTCCTAGATCTTCAAAGTGGTTTATGACTGTCTTCCAAGATCTCACAATGGCGCAATTCTCTTCGGAAGTGTAGGGAGTAGTCATGGTGTTTCCTCTTATTTTTGCTCTTGGATGACAAAATGAATGAGAATGAATGTGAAGTTTGAGAATTATGGTTTGGGTGAAGAAGGGGTGAGATATGGTTCTCTTTTTATAGAGATTAATGGCCCAACAATCACTTTTTTGAATTTTAAACGTTGCTCGACTCAACCATATTTGGTGAATTCAAAATTCACGTTAACTGCAACATGGATCGTTACAAGATATATTAACAAAGTGACGACTCTTGCAGGTGAAAAGAGTCATCTTTTGTTATGTTTATTGGCTGACGACTCCACCATCAGATAGTCTTTGTGTTAAATTACATTTAGAGTCGTTAATATATATTTCTACCAAAGTGACGACTCATGCCAACAATTTGAAACAATCCTTAGAGTCGTCACTCGTATTTTTACAAACCATGACGACCCTTTTTGGGAATTATAGTTACTGAATCAATATTTGAACTCATGCATTTTATTGAATCCGGAAAAAACATACATTTACTATGAAATAAAATAGAAGGAAAACACAAAAAATAGTTCACTACATTGCGCTTGAACACCTAAAGGAGTTTAATCATATTGGTCGAATTGCCATTCACTTTCCCTCAAGAGAGTATAGCAGTCCTCGTGCAAAAATTCATGGCCTTATTTGTATTCGTATTGGCTGCGACCCAAAGAGTACTGCAAAAACAATATTTTTAATAAGTTACTGTTTTTGAATAAAAATAACCGAAGAAATTTATTTTAATGAATGCCCAATTGATTCACCAACTTACTCTATCCGCTCAAGGTTCGTTGGGAAGAGCCTCAGCCCGAGCTTTCAATTCGTCTCTCAGCAATACGCATTCAGTGTATAAATAATCGTACATTTCCCTTATCTGTCGGAGCGTCCTTCTATGACGATTTCCATTTAGTGCTTTAAAAATCTTAAATACACATTTCCACCAAGCATTGGTGTTTTGATCCAACCCAAGGTAAGGCCCTCTGGTTGGGTCTTCGTTACTGGCCACCCATTGCGCTTCCTCAATGGAGTGCTTCGTGAGAGTGGTGTGTTCTCTAACAATAGAAACATCTTCTTTATTATTTAACGGAGTTGGAGCCATTTTTATTGTTTGAAAGTGATGGGTGATTGATTTGGGAATATTGAAAGTGATTGGTGAAAAACTTTGAAAGGGATAGGTCTCCTTTTATAACAAACATGTACCCAATTGTTAGTTTATTTTGAATAAAACCGTTTATTTTTTCCAAAAAAAATAAATAACTGCTCCTAGGAATGAAACATAAATTTGAATTTCAAATTCTGCATTAACTGCATGTAGAGTCGTCATAGGTGATATATATAACCTAACGGCCCTTTAAGAAAACTGAACAGAATGGTGTGTGTTTGTACGTAAAGAGTCGTTAGTATTATGTTAGGGGTTGTCATCCTTTACCAAAAGAATCGTTCACCTATTATAACGACCTTGACGACCCTATCCCTGGTACACAGACCAAATAACTACATTATTTGGTCATCAATCTGCAAAAATAGGAAGTGATAACCCTAGGAAATATAAGAATTAACCAGATATTCTAGTCTATTGAGTCGTCAATCTGCAAGTTCCACAGGTGACGACTCTAGCATTGCCAAGGTTAATGAACAGAAAAGTCATCATTATTTTATTTTAAAATTGACGACCCTTCAATTAAGGTTTTGTGTTTTGTGTTATGTTGTAGTTGGTGGTGCAACCAAGCCCTCAACTAGAACCAGTCTCTACGATGGGTCCGAATACCTCCCAACACTATATGAATGATTTGGTACGTTTCACTTAACCGTTTAGTTATATTTAATTTTAAATTATTTGATCACATGGATGTGTAATTTCTTTGGTAAATGTAGACATGGAAAGACAAGGTTGAGGCCAAGGAATGGCTTATCTCAAAGAAAAAAGAGAATATGTGCGTGGTCGTTCAAAGCAAACACGTCGATTGTAATAAGATGGAGATGGTATGCGAGAGAGCGGGGAAAAAGGGAGAAAGTCACAAAGGTAAGAATTACAAATATGAGAAGAAGACGACTAGGGTCTACAAAACTGCGTCAAAGAAGTGTGAATGTCCGTTCAGGATTTATTTCAAAAGGCGTCACGAAACTGATCTATGAAGATTGTATAGTATTTCGGACGGTCGTCACAACCATCCTCCACCTAGAAGTTTTATACGATGAAGAGTGAGATCTATGGAAAGATTTTTGCAAATCTTGGGACCATTTGGCTCATTCGAAGACCGAGGTTAAGTATTATGCTAACTTGTAAAATTTTATTGATGATTGGAGCACTAATCATAAGAAGGTTGTCGAGTATTGCCTGAATACATGGTTGAATATCCTTGGAAGGAGAAGTTTGTTTATGCATGGACCAATAGATACAAGCACTTCAAAAATGAGTCTACAAGTATTGGCAGAAAGCAGCCTCATGGCCGTTTGAAAAAAATTATGGAAGAGAATAGTGGTGGGGTAGTTACGGTACAGGAAGATATTCACGAGCACGCAGAGAATGATCTAAGAAAAATAGTGGCCCAGGTGGAGATAAGTAAAGACCGTTTTCTGATGCCATAGTTAGAGACAAAGATTTATTATGGAAGAACTTCTAAAGTTTAGAGCAAATACGGCCGCTGGAAAAGTGATGAAGTGTTATTGTACAACTGAGACATGGCTCGGCCTCCCGTGTAGACATAAACTTGGTGGGTACAAAGATATCATTCCTCTTGGAAATATCGATCCATTCTGGCAGCAACTTTCATTCACACCAAATCCCACAGGAGACGCTGAGCAAGAGTTCGAAGACTTGGAAATTCGAAAGTACATCAACAAAAAATACCGAAAAATGAATTGTGCAGGAAGACAAATATTGGTTTCTAACTTATGGCCGGAGGCCCCGAAGATCTTAGGGGTGGAAGAAGAGCCAATAAACAAAAACCACTAGGGCGTCCGACAACCAAAATGTCATTTAGAGAAACTGTGAATGAAGACAAGAGACCCGTGTCACCATGAGAAGGTGCAGGCGGAATATAATGAGTATGAGAACTCTTTCATTACCAAGAAAAGGGGTCGGCCAAAAAACCAACTAGTCACCCAAAGTCATATACAAGCGAATGAAAAGGAGGATATAGATGTTGTTGAGTATACGGTCGGTACCTAGCAAAGCCAAACTAGCGAAATGGTGACGATAAGAAGAATAAAGGGTAATCCGCGCACCCCTAGAGATTCCCAAGGAAGATCGCATCGTGTTTATTACACTTTGTATAAAGAGTATACCGATCAACTTCCTTACGTCATCTTGGATCACCTTATGTCCACCGACGACGTTGACGGTGATGGCAATTGTGGTTACCATGTTGCAACGGAACAGTTAGGTCATTTAGATGAAGCGGACAAACTAAAACTCACCCAAATAAAATATGCAAGGAAACAAATGGCCGCTAAACTCGTTGAGGACAAGCAACTGTTCTAACAATAATCATGGAAGGAGATTCAAAAGATAAAGAAATGAAGTTCAAGGAGTTGGTTTTGAACGTGAAATGGCGTAAAGGGGTGAAGACGGCGGTTATAAGTTTTGGATGAAAATGCCTTTTGGTGCACAACTTTTAGCGGACACTTTCTCTTGTGTCGTTCAAGTATTCAACAAAGGGTTCCCCGGAGGCTCTTGTACGTATGTATCCTCAAGAACTTGGTGTGAGCCGGCGCTAAATAAAAGAAGAATTGTAATGGCACATGTCAACATGAACCATTGCATAGGCTTGAAGATAACCGAGGAATTTCCTTTGCCACGGGTAGGCTATGGTGAGTGGGGAGAGTTCACTAAGGAGTGGACAAACTAGTACAAGTACGGCATGAACTTGTGGAATGCTTTGGACCCGATGCCGGATTATGTTGACATGGGTGATGAAATGAAAGAATGAAGGAGTGTTTAATGGTTTGAACATGTTTATTTTGATCTTTGTATTTTGAAGCATACTCTTGGAAGATGTTTTTATTTTGAATAATGTTTAGTGAATACACTGTGTTATATCTTTACGCACAAATGTTATTTATTGTTATATTTATTCATTCTGAACAACAGTCGTTAACCTTTAACAACTAAAACATAACGAACCTAACCTGCCATTATTTTTTCAGTTAGGGTCGTTATTCTCTATACCCATATATACCGGTACGACTCTAACCAACCATATTAGTTGATATCCTGGATTTTTTTGTTCCCTTGAGTCGTTATGGGCAGAAACTTAAGTTGTAACGACCCTTAAATACAAAATTTATTGATCTCCTGGATGTTTTTGTTCCCTAGAGTCGTTAGTGGAATAAACTTATGTCGTAACGACCCTTCAATACAAAAATTGTTGATCTCCTGGATGTTTCTACTAGAGTCGTTAGTGGAATAAACTTATGTCGTAATGACCCTTCAATACAAAAATTGCTGATCTCCTGGATGTTTTTATCTGTTAGAGTTGTTAGTAGAATAAACTTATGTCGTAACGACCCTTCAATACAAAAATTGTTGATCTCCTGGATGTTTTTATCTACTAGAGTCGTTAGTGGAATAAACTTATGTCTTAACGACCCTTCAATACAAAAATTGTTGATCTCCTAAATGTTTTTATCTCGCTAGAGTCGTTAGTGGAATAAACTTATGTCGTAACGACCCTTAAATACAAAAATTGTTGATCTTCTGGATGTTTTTATCTGCTAGAGTCGTTATTGGAATAAACTTATGTCGTAACGACCCTTAAATACAAAAATTGTTGATCTTCTAGATGTTTTTATCTTCTAGGGTCGTTAATTTTATAAACTTATGCATTAACGAATCTTTCATCTTTTGTCATCAACGGTTATTTCTTAATACACTTTTCCCAAAAAAAATAGTCGTTGGGATATTTTCTATATAAAGATTCCATCATGAACTAGCCAATACAACCGAAAACAATCAAAGTAAATCATTTTTCAATGTCAAGTCCATCATCAAACAATTCAATTGAAAACATACTTCGAAGATGCAAGCGACCAACCAAATCAATATTGGCAATAGAAGAAGAAATACGCAAAAGAAGCATGCGACCTACTAAAAAACCATACACTTTCACGCCATATCCTACGAAGGAAGAAGAAGAGTTGCGCGAGGCCAAAAAATGAGACGAAGAAGAATCCCAACTCCGGAAAGATTCAAGCAAGTCGAGGAAGAGACCGAATGAGTTAAAAATTATTACATTGTCAAGGATCTTCACGAAGAACATCAACATGATAGTATATTTTGGAGCCAAGTTGGTTAGGGTCCTTTCGTTAATAACAACAAGAAACTACGATATCCTTATTTGCCGTCCCACATTAGCCATAGGACGATTCTTGTTTTGAAATTGTGCACCAAGTATAACGAGTTTCTCACGAGGCACAAAAGGGATAGGTGTGCTGCCAAGGCTGTTTATACCAAATGGAGAGGAGAGCCGTTTTATCACATCGAAGCTGCAGTGGTAATTCAATCACGCAATAACATGTAATTTGTTGAGTAATATTTATGTTAGACTTGATGTATTGAGTAAATGGTATTTCTTTTTATCCAACATATAGGGTCGTCAATGTCTTTATTTATAGCTTAACGACCCTTGCTGTGGATTTCAAAAAATTCGACCGTTGAACTCCCGTTTCTATAAAATCCACACCCAATCCTCTTGAGAAAATGGCCCAAAACACTACATTTTCTACCAAAATACTTAAAATTTTAGTGGTAATGGCGGAATGGGAACCTTATGAAGATTTGTGTCTCGTTAAATCGTTTGCTAATACGTTTCGTGAACGTCCAAATGAAATCTATTCCATGTTTTGGAAGAGAGTGAAAGAGTTCCTTAATGGGCGAACCGGGAATCACAATAACCGCAAGTGGAGAGGCTTGGCTTTTCGATTTAACTACATGAAAAGTTCAATGCGAGAGTATGTAAAAGTTAGGAATATGGTGTACGAACATCATCCACAAGCTCCTCTTTAGGAAAAAGTAAGTAATCTGATAATATTCATCATTAAAAGTTAGCATACTAAAGTTTAAGAATTCATTGAATTTCAGTTGGAACGCTTCAATCGGCCATGGAGGATTCGTAACGGGGAAACTAATTTCATTCACTACAAAGAATATACCACGTTGTACCGACGTGCTAGGGGGTTCATCGACGAACATTTGATGTGTCAAATTCTAGAATACCCATATTGAATCTTATGTAATACGAGATTAATGTAACGTTATTTTCTTTATCAAATCAAAGTCCATTCTCGTTCCAATTTTATAGTTTAAAAAATGGGTCGTCCACGTATAGAATATACCTAATAACGACTCTCTCCATAAGATTAACAAATAACGGTTCTCCCTTAAAGAGTCGTCATTTTACTAAGAACACAATTGACGACTCTAAGATGGAGTCGTTAGGTAGCTATATGATTATCTTAACGACTCTACAATTGGAAATTTGGTTCTCTCCTGGATGTTTGTATAACTTAGGGTCGTCATTTATTACCATATAAACTGAAACGACTCTATATGCCTAAAAGTGATATTCCCATGAATTAATACACAAATAGAGTCGTTACCTATGTATATGTTGAACCTAACGACTCCACAACAGAAAATTTGGTTCATCTCTTGGATGTTTTTGTAACTTAGGCTCGTTACTTCTTTCCATTTAACTAGTAACGACTCTAGCTATGAAAATAAACCGAGTTCTCTGTTTTTATTTCTCCAAGGGTCGTTAATCTCCTGGATGTTTTGGTTCAATAGTGTCGTCACTGATTTATATATAAATAGTAATGACTCTGTTGTTAAAAAATAAATGCATATTCTGGATAATTTTGAGTAAGGGGCGTTATTATGTTATACGAATCTAATGACGACTCTTGATATGTTTTAACTAATTGGTTAACAGTCGTCATCCTATAATATAATAAGATGACGACACTTATGGTGGATCATTTGTTTAAGAAATATTATTTGAAAACCTTAACACTAATTTTTGAAAAAAAAACTACTAACATATAAAATAAAGTGGCAATGTGTTAACAAACCGAGTTTGAAAAGCAGTAGATAGTTGTATCAAACCATAACCAAACAAAGAAACATAAGTTGAAGTCTACAATAACTAAAGTCGTCCATCAAAACATTAGAAGAACATCTCCTCACTCAAGAATACGACCTCCACCTCGGCCTCGACCTCCACCTCGGCTTCGACCTCCACCCCGGCCTCGACCTCTATTTCGCCCTCCCCGACTTCCCTGACTTCCTTCACCAGCTGATGTCCGGCTTATCTTACGACGGCCTTGACTTGCACTAGCTATTTGGGATTCAGCATCTTCTCTTTCCTCCGGGCTTTCCTCACCTTGACTTCCTCCACCTTGGCTTGCTTCACCCTGTTGAGCACGTTGTTGTTTCATTTGTTCTTGGGTTTTCCTGGGCCTCTTACTTTGCTTTGCCAATTCAGCAAATATTTTGTTTTCTTGTGGATTTTCAATGTGACTGCAATAATCAGCGTACTTACGATTTCGCTCAGGTTTTATCACTTCTCCTTTGTCGACCGAGCAACAAAATGCCTTGATAAGAATCTTCATTCGTTCCCTCTATTTGCATTCAAATACCAATTCTTATTAAATAACTTATATTTGTATGTTTATGAATAACACAATACCAAAAATAAAGACTTACCACGCACAAGTTTAAGAATGGTGGAATCATGTCTGGTGCCAAATGTAGAAGCCGATGAAGATGCCTTGTTGCTACTTCGAGTGCCAATAGGATCTATCCGAATAACTCGAGGGTGAGAGAAGCGTTCATACCATTCCAAGTAATCTTCTGTAGACTCGTGACCTTCATTCACATGCTCCCAAAAAGAGATGCTTATCTTTCTATCATGCTTGTGCTTATCATCCCAATGCTTGGTCTTAGGTTCACGTTCGTAAATAAACACTAATTCCGAGTCGTCAGATTCATATTTTTCTAACTTGTGCTTGAATCGCGGTTCATAATCCGGTACGGGTGAATCTTGAATATACCCAAGCTGACGCATGATTCTCATCGGATTATACATTGAAAATCCGTAAGGGTAAAACAGAGGGCCATTGTAAAACACAACATCTTCCATTGCGCTCACCCGATCATTCTTATAAGGATCAAAGATTACCTCTTCAGCTGTGATGTTTTCCAATTTTTGGCGCATTTCTAACAAAGCATCCTTTTGTTCCTTATCCTGACAGCCAGTGTACAAGTATCGAGTCCCTCTTGGTTCAGTTTTGTTCTATTCTGGGTTGATTGTGATGTCGGGATTATCTTTGATCAATGAAGGGAAACAATCGTAAATCCAACACCAAATAAAATAAAATAAACAATCCGATAGGTATAAAAAAATTCAAAGAATAAATAAACATAAATAAAGTAGACAACTTTGTCCAATCCAATTATCCGGAGTAGAGCCGTATTCCCATGGATTTGAGAAGATCGTTCGAGCCGCAGCTTGATAACCGACAATTCAAATGTGCTACCATGGCAGTCCCCAAGAGTAATTGTTCACACCTTCCAAATGATCCAAAAGTTGAAGAAGGTCGACACTCACCTGGTTACCCCATCGTCGGGAAATATAACCGACCCAAGTGTGTAAAAAAAATACCTAGCCGCCGCATAACGACATTGCATATCGGAAAGACCTTCAACTTTCTCTCTTATTAGTGTTCCAGCAAACATCTCCCTACTATGAACAAGTTTGAACTCTTTCTTAGGGTATGTCTTTCCCTTCACGAAAAGGCCATATGTGGTCTCTTGATCCCAACCAAACAATCTCTCGGTGAATCCATAAATTTCTTCCCAAGTAAGCCTTTTCTTGAACTTGTCATTGGTGGATTTTCCTTCGACCGGAAGCCCTAATATCTGATCTGAATCATCGGGTGTCAATGCCATCTGACCAAAAGGGAATTGGAAAGTATGTGTTTCGCCGTTAAAACCTCTCACTGAAACTTGATACTGCAACCTTGTCATATGCAATCACAGAGTTCACAACGGCAGTATACAAAGCACAGTTTTCAATAATATCCTTGACTATTTCACATTCATCCTTTAGATCCCACAAGGACATTTTCGCATAAGAAGATTGCCGCCTGAAAAGACATACGACATTCTTATGATCCTACAAAATAAAAACCAAGTAAATATATAAAAGAAATTAAAGTTAACATCAACAAATCAAATATAAAAGCAAAGTTGAGATTCTTACAATTGTTTCGTAGATGGTACGATCCCAGTTGCCCTTATATCGAAATAGAACTTCGCATCCATCTCTAGGTTCTCCTCTCGCTTTACCACCACGAAGACGTTCCAGCAGCAAATTTGTTGGGGGAATGTGTCTCGCGCTCTCTGCAACTGGATTTCCATCCTTCCGTGTACGCGGTCTCACCTGCTCTTCCACTATCTCCTTATCATCATCACCAACACCCTTACAATCATTACCTTCATCATCCTCTTTCTCCTCCTCCTCCTCATCATCATCACCACCAACACCCTTACTAGCATTACCTTCCTCCTCCTCCTCCTCCTCCTCATCATCATCATCACCACCACCACCACCACCACAAGGCCAGAACTACCATTACCACCACCATTACCATCGTTACCATCGTCATCATCATCATGAATCTCTTTTTGTTCCATAATTTCTTCCTCATCGCTTCCGGAAGCAGATACAACAGGGGTGGAAGAAGGTGACGAATCCGACGAATCATTATCTAGGTCTCTTGGTTCGTCAATAGACAACGGTACCTCATTCAGCTTTTTTCCTCGGAATGGACCGGCATTTAAGTATCTAGTGTGCCAGGGAGGTTTGGAAGGAGGAGTGGGCATGTGTTTCTTGTCTTTCTTTTTACTACAATGGTAACATACTGAAAAAAAGGAACAAATAAGTTGAGTATTGCATGCTATCAGAACAAAGGTCGTCACCCTATTCTTTAAAACACAAACGACTCCTATAGAACATGTGACGACCCTATCATTATTTTGGACAGTGAGTACTTATGTTCTGCAACTAGGGTCATCATCTATGGGTAAAGACTCTAATCTACACCAAAAGAGTTCAATGACGACTCGAATATATTTATTGACGACGCTTCCAATTTTTAAGACAGAGAGATTGTTCTTAGCAAAATTAGGGTCGTCAACAGATTCAATTACAGGGATAACGACCCAAATCTAGGGGAAAAAATTGTAGTAGCAGAATTAGTGTCGTTAAATGAAACATCATACAACGTAACGACTTTTCATAGAGTATACATGCATAAGAAGAATCGTTAGGTATAAGAAAATACAGAGTTACGACCCATTCACTGTAACTGAAAAAATTCGGTTTCAAACTCAATTTCACAATCAAAACACAAGAAAAAATCAAAACAAAAGTGGGTTTTAGTCACTTAATTTCTAATCGGCGCCATTTCCCTTTTAATTCTTCCCGGCTTGATACTACAACCTTGTTTTTTAGATTAATCTTCAATTTGGATTTCTCTACCAATTTAGGGTTAGCAAATATTCCTTTGTACTCATTGGTTAGAGCCATGTTTGTAGAAGAAGTTAATCGTCGATTAAAGTTTTTCTTATCGACGAAGAAAAAAAATATTTGGGTCGTCAATGGAGGAGAGGAAGAGAGAACTCGCGAAGGGAAGGGGAAGGGAGGAGTTTTTGGTTTTGTTTTAGAAAATGAGTTTTTGGTTTTGTTTTGGGTTAATATGTTTTTAAGTAGTAAGGGTAGAATGGTATTTTCACCGCCTTTTGGAACCCCCTAAAATTTTTGGTGTGGGTATAAATTGGTCAGGGCCCTTAATTGTTTTTAAGGGGGCCCAATTAAACGAGGACTTATAACCCACTGTGTTTTGGGAAGGTTTACATAACCCATTGAATTTTTTTTGTTTATATTTCGGTTTTGTGACTAGTGATTACGATATGTGAACCCAACTGGTTTCACGAGAGGAGACAGAAAGTAAGTACCCAAAAGGAAAAAAATTTGAACGCGCAGCGCGCGATCAAAATAGAATTCACGGCTTCACAACTGTTAGATTTTAGAGATGTGACAACAAAGAAATGAGGGAGTTAATTGGACTTAAACACCGGATTTTTTAGACTGGCGTATCTTTCCAGGATATTTTCATATATTTCTTTTTCTACTTACCCAAATCTTTCATATTCTTCCTTATTTCTAGGCGCTAACTAGGTATCAATCCTTTTATTTTGGAAGACCATGGTATCAACAGGTGAAACACACGAACACTATTATTTTCCAACAGTTTAAAAAGGTAAGGATATAATTTTGGAAGATTGTTGATACCTATCTTCCTCTAACAAACAAGCCTATTTGATTTCCCTTTTAATTTTTCAATCTAGGTTCGGAAATTTATTTGCAGTAGACAAAGTTCAGCAAACCTCAAGACTATAGAACACTTACATTCAATTAGATGGGAACCCCGGATTACAAATTACATCTCAAGAACAATCCCAACAAATCAAAGAAGAGATTAGATGTATATCTTGAGGAATCACAAAGTATTAGCCGAAGTGAACTTTGTGATTTCTATCTATCTCATTCCTGATATGAGATTGCAAAAACCTCAAATATCGATAAGAACAAGATCTTGATAAACGAATTATCAGGTGAAAAGTGAAAAGGCGAGGGTACTCAAATATACCTAAAGCTAAAACTTTTCCTACCTACAAGTCCTTTCTCCGAAAGTGATTGTCTATGGACCGAGTCAAGACAATACAACTAATCGGTTCACACTTCGTGTGATCGTCTAAGGATACAAGATCGAGATAATATAACAACGAAGTTTGTTTACTTGATACAAAGGTTCAGACATAACCAAACACAATAGGATTGCTTATCAAGAAAATAAGAATTAACGTTTGTGTAATTTAATTTAATTATAATGCGGAAATATAAAGTAAATGACACAACAAGATTTTGTTAACGAGAAACCGCAAATGCGAGAAAAAACCAGGGACCTTGTCCGTAATTGAATACTCTCGTGGATTAAGCCGCTACACAAAATTACACCTAACTTCGTATATTTGAGACCAAGCAACTAAACCTATAGTTCACCTAGTTTCATTGTATTCCCATGCCTCCAACTTATAAATAAGTCACGTACTTGGAACAATTCCTTTGGTTCATATTCCAAATAGTAAAGGAACAACAAATCTGTTTGGTATCAACTCTCTTCAACCAAGTGATATGAGTCAAACAAAGGCTCTTAGTTTATCTTAACATAAACTCCTTCACAAGTCCTTATGTCTATCTTATGTTCAATTACCAAGTAATCGTTTAAGATTAAGCCAACAACACTCTTAATCCAAAGAATTGTGTTGATGCCGATCTACTCAATTAATAAATCCAATCTACCACAATGATAAACCGATTATTAATTGGATCCTCTTTTACCAAAACAAGTATTGTGTACACCAAAGATTATAAACCCAAGTCAGATCTTCAATATCTTCTTTGTATTCAAATCATCTTAAAATCTTCAATAAAAACCTGCACACAATCACTTGAATCTCTTGTGATCAATCACGCACATAACGGAGTCTGTTAACAATGGATTACCACAAGATCGTCTTTAGAACAAACAACAGTCTAAAGATCCCTGTCGAAACTCTGAACTAGTTTGAGTGAATTTTATATCAGAAGAGAAGATTCTCAAGCATAAACAAACTTCAACCACCGTTAGTCAATCAAATCAATCGAAACAAAAGATAAACCACAATTATTTAGTTTTCCACCAACGGTACATGCTAGAGCTTCTCAATCCCAAAGAAGATTTTAAACTGAGCGGCCGTAAGAGATTTCGCCTAATTTAGGTTACTCTCCTCTCCGAATAGGCGGCTACACCAGTAACAACAACAAAAGAGGAAGTATATTGTTACAAAGGATTAGTTTGCTAGCTAGAAAGGCAAACTTCAAGTATTTATAGACAAGGAAGTTTAGACACCAAGGAATTTCCAAAACCGAAAATATTCTCAATATATTCATTATAGCACAAATTCGGTTTCATAATTCCTGGAAATGCTCTGTCCAAAAATAATGATCGAAATCTCTCGGAAAATCTAATTAGTAATTGCACATTACTAATTCTTATATTTCCCTACAAAATGAAATTAATAACCTTAATTAAAAGATTTTTAACTTACTTATGTTTCGATCCTGGGATTCTCTTCGCTTAACTATTAAGGAATAACTTTGAACAATTAAAGAATTAAACATTCATAGCACGTGTTCAAAGTATGTCGACATCCTTACTTTGGAAGTTCTCTTTCACACTTACAACCTGGAAACCGATTTGCCACACTTCCAAACAAGTTTAGAATTGGTTCATCTGACTTTCAAGAACTATGCGATTGATCAAACAAATATTCAATCACAATCATGGGTTTAACGGTTCTACCAAAACAAGTTTCGGTTCTACCTTCCATGTGAGTATTGTGCATAATCACACTAGCTTTCCAAAATTTGGTTGGCAAGGTACTAGGATCGGTTCCCCACATATATATGGTATCTAACTTATATGTGTTGCACATGTCCATAGGATCGGTTCCCCTTTACCTAAAAACGTGTTGCACATGTCCATAGGATCGGTTCCCCTTTCTGCTATAAACCTTGCAGCACCTCATACAATGATGGGTTCCCCTTTGTGATGTACTGCACCTCTCTATAGAATCGGTTCCCCTTTCCCATAATTGGTCAAACAAAAAATCACAAACCCGATCATACCATCTCAGGTGATTACTTAAGATCGATTTCACTAATAAAAGTCATACCAATACATAAGTCAGACCTTTGTGAATAGTTCTACCAAGAACACAAACAAGTTGTGAGAGGTTATACTCAATCACACATATTGGTTGTTCATAAGATATGCAATGAATAACAAAACCAATAACACCTGCGATTTCCTTTTCGGTTCACAAATATGTTTATGAACTTACTTCCTTAGAACACATGTAAACATTGTTCCCTAGGATGAAATCCTCACCTCATACCCATACATAATCACAATAGCATTCAAATGATTATGGCGATGTGTTATCTACAAATTTTAATGGTTAAGCAATAAACCTCGTATTGTATTCCTTAATACTATGTCTATCTAGAGTTCAAATATGCTTCGCAGTTTTGTTTTCAATATGCACGACTTCAAAGATACGTTAGGGAATGAAAAAGTTCAAGTAAAATATCACTAACCTCAAGTGGAAGGATGATTGTTGTCGTTGTAGCTCCTTTCTTCTTCACATCTTCAAGACTTCGCAATACTTGTAATGTCTCATATCCTAATACTTTCAAGCTAACCTATATGAAGTTGACTCTAGTACATAATCAAGCGACTCTTAACATGAGTTTTGATTCACTAAAATATGACAACCAAACTTGACATACCAACGCTTGGTGGGTTCAACCGAGCCATGCTCTAACAATCTCCCCCTTTGTCAATTTTAATGACAAAACTCTTACATCATATGGATAAACAAATTACAAGAATTCATTACACATCCGCTTGATTCCCGAATTCAACAACACAGTAAACTGTTTACATTCAATCCTTGAAAATGTCGTTTTGACATTATAATAACAAAGCTAATACCCTCCCAAAGGAAGATAGGTAGATATTCAATCCACAAGTCTTTGTTATACCAATTTATATGACATGTTACTCCCCCTTAGTCTCTGCTTTCACTCTTTCGTTGGATAAAACGTTCAAGCACCAACGTTCTTTTCCTTAGCGATACCAATCAATATAAAATCAATGCCAGTATCACTTGTTTACTCCATATATTTCTCCCCCTTTCTGTCACAAAAATGACAAAGAAACGAAAAAATAAAGGACAACAAGAAAAGAATCCAACAAATCTCAAAATAGACTTGCAAACCTGTAGAGTTAGGCACGAGGGTTCCACACATCATGTTCTGATAACCAATATCAAAAAACGAAACTACAAGTAGTTTTATTTTGATATGTTACCAAGGAAATAATTGTCCGAAACAACTTTTGCAATTTAATTTAGCAAACCAAAAATTAACTAATCACTTTAGTCCCTTTGCTAAACCGATTGTTCAAAAACAACCGCTTAATTCGATAAGACCAAAATAAAGATAACTCTATTTTTGTCATCAGGTTCTAATTATCCATAAACTTGGACCTTTCAATTTTAAACAAGCCAAATACTAGGTTAGTTAACTAGCATTTCTTGTTAAGGCATTCGATTAGACTTGAATAACCGAAACCTCACTTCGATAAGTCTATCTAAGATCAGAATTAACTTAGTTTCTCTTATCCGGAATCGAATTGGACTAAAAAACTCATCCCGTACAACTTATATTTCGTTAAGCCATAAACAATTCATACAAACCAACATAAATCAACTTGAATAATTATTCACCTCAACCGGAAGCAATTGAAACAATATAGACATTAAAAGCACTGCAATTGCACCGAAATTTTGTTAGCCTAAACAATTGATACCACACAATAAAGCAAGATAACAATAGTTTATCTTAACCGGAACCAATTGAATCACACACATCCACACACACATCATAGAATAAATATCAATTGAACCGAAATTTTGTTAAGCAAAAGAAATAAATATGTATAATATAAACTCAGACTTTTCTTAAAAAGGGAAACAACTAACTAACAAGATTGTTACCTCAAATTTCGCATCCACTTCTCCAATATGTTTGCATATTTCTTCCAGGGAGAATTGATATCGAAATATCATCATGTTGTCATCCTTATGCAAAAAAATAATAACAACAACCCTCAACCTTTACCAGAGAAAGGTTGAAAACCGGTTTTAACAATTGCAAGCAAAAGTTGAAAACCGGATCCACAAGGTACTAATTTACCTTGACAATCCCTATGGATTTCCTTAGATTTTCGAAAATTGATCTATCTAAGGGTTTAGTGAGAATATCAGCTAGTTGACGCTCGTATGGAACATACTCTAATTTGATAACACCATTCTCATATAATTCTCTAATAAAGTGATATCTAATATCTATGTGTTTAGTACGAGAATGTTCAACAGGATTCCCAGTCAAGTGAATAACACTTGAGTTATCACAAAGAATGTTTATAGTTGAAATATTTATTCCATAATCTATGATCATCTGTTTCATCCACAGTAGTTGGGTACATCATGTACCAGTAGCGATGTATTCTGCTTCACAGGTAGATAAGGACTGTGAGTTTTGTTTCTTGCTATGCCAAGCAACAAGATTTTGACCAACATAGAAGCAACCACCAGAGGTGCTTTTCCGATCTTCTACACACCCTGCCTAATCATCATCTGAATAGGCAACAAGACTGTTGTTTGTATCCATAGAGTATGATAAGCCATAACCTAGGGTACCATTAACGTATCTTATGATTCGTTTTACAGCTTTAAGATGTGACTCTTTAGGATATGCTAGAAATCTGGCACAACATCCCACACTGAAAGCAATGTCTGGTCTTGTTGCAGTTAAGTATATCAAGCTTCCTATCATGGATCTGGATAGTTTTTGATCAACAAATTTTTCTCCTGCATTGGATTGGAGTTTCCCAGTAGTTGGCATTGGAGTTTCCATAGGTGTTGAATCTTTTAATTCGAATTTTTCAACTAAGTTCCTTGCATATTTTTCTTGAGAAAGAAGAATATTGTCTTTTTGTTGTTGTATTTTCAAACCAAGAAAGTATGACAATTCTCCGACATTACTCATTTCGAATTCTCCACTCATAAGATTTAGGAATTCATCTGATAGAGATTTTGAGGTGGATCCATATATGATGTCATCTACATATATTTGTGCTATAAGAACATTTTTACCACTCCACTTGGTGAAAAGTGTTTTATCAACACCACCTCTATAGAATCCCTTTTGAAGTATAAAGGATGTCAACTTGTCATACCAAGCTCTTGGAGCTTGTTTTAGACCATACAAGGCCTTTTTAAGTTTAAAGACATACTCTGGGAACAATGGATCTTCAAATCCTTTTGGTTGAGTTATAAAAACTTCTTCTTTTAGATCCCCATTTGAAAAAGCAGACTTGATATCCATTTGAAACAATTTTATCTTAAGGTAGCAGGCATAAGCAAGTAAAAGTCTAATTGATTCTAAACGAGCAACATGAGCAAAAGTTTCATCAAAATCAATACCTTCAATTTGATAATATCCTTGAGCAACAATCCTGGCTTTGTTTATGACAATTGTTCCAAATTCGTCTGATTTGTTCTTGTAGATCCACTTAGTTCCAACAATGTTTACTCCTGCTGGTTTTGGAACAAGTTCCCACATATCTTGCCTTTTAAACTGATTGAGTTCCTCATGCATAGAGTTTACCCAAGGTGGTTCACTGAGTGCTTCCTCAATATTTTTTGGTTCAATTGAAGATAAAAAAACATGAATAGTGACAAACATTCTGAAGTTCTCTTCGAGTCATAACTCTGGCATTGGCATCTCCAATAATATCTTCAGTTGAGTGTCTTTGATGTACCCACTTGGCAGGTTTTTGGACAATACTTTCGATATCATTGGGTTGTTCAACAATACTTTCATTATCATCTTTATCATCAATATCACTAATTAGAGGAACTACAGTTGGTTCTTCTTCAGTCTATTTTTATTTAACAATAGAGGGAGGAAGCTCTGCTGCAGTGTGATTGTCTTGACTAAAGTCACTAATGTCATCAATAACCACGTTAATTGATTCCATCATAACTTTGGTTCTGAGATTGTATACTCGGAAGGCACGACTATCAGAGGCATAGCCAAGAAAAATTCGTTCATCACTTTTGGAATCGAATTTTCCTCTATGTTCTCTATATTTGAGAATATAGCATTTGCTTCCGAAAAACCTTAAATAACTCTGATTGGGTTTTCTTCCATACCATAATTCATATGGAGTATTTAGAGTTTTGGATCTTAAATAAACTCGTTTATTAGATAACAAGTCAAAAACAAGCTTCCCCCGTAAGTTTAATGGTAGGTTTTTATTGTGAAGCATTACTCTTGCCATTTCTTGAATATTTCTATTCTTTCTCTCAGCTACACCATTGGCTTGAGGTGTAATAGGAGCAGAGAATTGATGGGAAATCCCAAGATCATTACATTATTCATATACTTTCGTATCCTTGAATTTTGTACCACGATCGCTTCTTATCTTCTTAAGTTTGCGACCTTGTTCATTTTGTATTCTGTTCACGATAATCTTGAATTCATCAAGAGTGTCATTCTTGTGCTTTAGAAAGGCAACCCATGTAAAACGTGTATAGTCATCTACCATCACTAAAGCATACTTATTTCCTCCAACGGATGCTTGTTGGATTGGACCAAAAAGATCCATATGAATAAGATCGAGAGGAGCACGAGTGGCTATGTCTCGAGAAAGTTTGTGTGGAATTTTTCCTTGCATACCCTTTTGGCATGCCCCACAAACACCTTCTACTTTAGTGTTAATTTTTGGAATACCTTTGACAAGTTCACGATTAATGAGCTTTCCAAGCATTCGGTAGTTGATATGACCAAACCGTTCATGCCATAAATGAGTTGACTCGACCTTGGTCAAGTTACAGTACAAATTGGACTGTATATCAAGAAGGTAACAATTATTCATACTTCTTCGTCCTCGAAAAATTATTTTTCCGGACTTGTCTTCAATATCACAACCTTTCATATTGAAGATAACTTTGTTACCTTTGTCACAAATTTGACTAACACATAGAAGATTTGCTTTCATTCCTTTAACATAAACAACATCATGAATTTCGGGAATACCATGAAGTTTGATAGTACCTTTCTTGCTAATAAGACAGCTGCTTCCATCTCCGAATGTTACAGATCCTCCCTTATAGTCTCCTGTCCTTGTGAACCAAGAAAGATCACCTGTCATATGTCTACTACAACCACTATCTAGGAACCATTGGAATGGTGAAGTTGTTTTAAGTGCAAAGGCTCCCAGACATTGTTCACTGGGTTTAGGATGAATTGTTAAGTTCTTGTAAAGATTCTTAACAAGGGTTTATCAGAAGTTTTGCAAAACAAATTTTCTGACATAAATGACTCCATCCTTCTTGAAAGAAATTAATGGACTGTCTCTTCTTAGTCTGTTTACGACATCTAGATGTTGGTATTGAACAATTTAGAGAATCCTTTGAGTCATCTAAAATTTTTACCAGTTTTCTATCACTCATGATATTACTTATTTCATTAGTAAATGACCGGTTTTTCCAATCCATTTATCTAACATCTTGACAAGGCTTGAGAGATATTCATCAGAATTTTGTTAAAGATCTAATGAGGATCTTGAAACGCTAATTGATTCGAACATGAATTAAATTCTTATAGGTTAGATCGCACCAAACACAAATTATTAGATCTTTTCGTGTTTGCCTGCTCTGATACCAATTGAAAAGGTGAGGGTACCCAAATATACCTCAAGCTAAAACTTTTCCTACCTCATAATGTGATTGTCTATGGACCGAGTCGAGACAATACAACTAATCGGTTCACACTTCATGTGATCATCTATGGATACGAGATCGAGACAATATAACAACGAAGAATGTTTACTTGATACAAAGGTTCACACTTAACCAAACACAATAGGATTTCTTATCAAGTAAATATGAATTAACGTTTGTGTAATTTACTTTAATTATAATAAAACAATTATAATGGGGAAATATAAAGTAAATGACACAACAAGATTTTGTTAACGAGGAAATTGCAAATGCAGAAAAACCCCGGGGACCTTGTCCAATTGAATACTCTCGGGATTAAGCCGCTACACAAAATTACACCTAACTTCGTATAGTTGAGACCAAGCAACTAAACCTATAGTTCACCTAGTTCCGTCCGTATTCTCACGCCTCCAACTTATAAATAAGTCACGTACTTGGAACAATTCCTTTGGTTCGTATTTCAAACAGTAAAGGAACAACAAATCTATTTGGTGTCAACTCTCTTCAACCAAGTGATATGAGTCAAACAAAGGCTCTTCCGTTTATCTTAACATAAACTCCTTCGTCATGTCCTTAGATCTATCTTATGTTCAATTACCGAAGTAATCTTTTAAGATTAAGCCAACAATACTCTTATTCCTAAGAATTGTGTTGATGTCGATGTACTTAATTAATCAATCCAATCTACCACAAGGATAAACCGATTATTAATTGGATCCTCTTTTACCAAAACAAGTATTGTGCACACCAAAGATTATAAACCCAAGTCAAATCTTCAATATCTTCTTTGTATTAAAATCTTCTTAAATCTTCAATAAAAAACTGCACACAATCACTTGAATCTCTTGTGACCAATCACGCACAAAACGGAGTCTATTAACAATGGATTACCACAAGATCGTATTTAGAACTAACAACAGTCTAAAGATCCATGTCGAAACTCTGAACTAGTTTGAGTGAATCTTATATCAGAAGAAAAGATTCTCAAGCATGAAAAAACTAGGTGCAATCAGATTTCAACCACTGTTAGTCAATCAAATCAATCGAAAACAAAAGATAAACCACAATTATCTAGTTTCCCACCAACGGTACACGCTAGAGCTTCTCAATCCCAAAGAAGACTTTAAACTGAGAGGTCATAAGAGATTTCGCCTAATTAGTTTACTCTCCTCTCCGAATAGGCGGCTACACCAAGAACAACTACAAAAGATGAATTATGTTGTTACGAAGGATTAGTTTGCTAGAAAGGAAAACTTCAAGTATTTATAGACAAGGAAGTTTGGACACCAAGGAATTTACAAAACCGAAAATATTCTCAAGATATTCATTAAAGCACAAATTCGGTTTCCATAGGAAATGCTATGCCCAAAAATAACGATCGAAATCTCTCGGAAAATCTAATTAGTAATTGCACATTACTAATTCTTATATTTCCCTATAAAATGAAATAAATAACCTTAATTAAAAGATTCTTAACTTACTTATGTTTCGATCCCGGGATTCTCTTCCCTTAGCTATTAAGGAATAACTTTGAACAATTAAAGAAATAACATTCATAGCATGTGTTCAAAGTATGTCGACATCCTTACTTTGTATGTTCTCTTTCACACTTACAACCTTGAAACCGATTTTACACACTTACAAACAAGTTTAGAATTGGTTCATCTGACTTTCAAGAACTATGCGATTGATCAAACAAATATTCAATCACAATCATGGGTTTAACGGTTCTACCAAAACAAGTTTCGGTTCTACCTTCCATGTGAGTACTTGTTCATAGTCACACTAGCTTTCCAAAATTCGGTTGACTAGGTACTAGGATTGATTCCACACATATATATGGTATCTAACTTATATGTGTTGCACATTGATGAGTGCTAAATAGTGCATATTTATACACCTTTTTATTGGCATTTTACTCATCTTTTGCGCTTAGAAATCAGATATTATCCCAGATTCTGTGTTTTCTTTGTTTTCAAGAATAAATATTTGTATTAATTAATTTTGTGTTTTTAGGTAATAAATAAAGTCCCAGAGAACCGAGGAGCTAAAGAGCGAAGAATTGGAGTCAAACATCTATGGAGCAAATAGCCAAAGCCCCCGCGCAAATCGGTTGCAACCCAACAAGGAAGACTTGGGCTAGAGCTACCCATGACCCGGATCCGAGCCGCTCACTGCGAGCCATTGAGATCTCCCTCGCCCACATCCAACGGTCGCTCCGCCTAGCACATCAACGATTGATGCTCCCGCTCTACACCAAAACTTCTTATATCCCGAGCCGTGAGATTGTTTGTCTCCCAAGATCCAACGCTCGCTCCGCCTTCGTTCCTTGACTCTTGATATCCCCGCCTCACAAACGAATCGACCCATACCCTATACCCTATTCGATACCCCCATTCCTCTCTTCTTCTTCTCTTTCTTCTCCTCCCTCACCGACAGAGAGCAGAGCTCTTGCTCGTCTCCACCATCCCTTCACTCCGACACCACGGCCCATACCATGGCAGACAGCCACACCACCTCCATCACCACTAGCATCCGCATCAACACCAACAACCACCCCTAGTTTTAGTTATCTCTCGCCTAGCCTCTCTCATAACCCTAGAGGCTATGTAAGAGATAAATGAAACTAGGGTTTCACGACAGAGGAAGGAAACATCAAATCAAAGCTTCACAAGCATAGGAGAGCTCGATTGAGAGGCTATCAGAGTATGGGTTTGTTTTATTTTTTCGAATTAAAAAGAAATTAGGGTTTGGTATTTTGAGGGAACTGCATGTATAAATAGAAGTGAGGGGTGTGCGAAAAACTCCATGCCTGGGCTAGCCAGTGCGTCAATTAGGTTTAATTTTGTAGTTTATTTTGTGGTTTATTTTGGCTAGGGTTGAGATGAAACCCTAAGACTAAGTCTTATGGGGTGCTAGTCTAGCACCTAGATTAGCAGTCAGAAATACCTACTAAGTCTTATGGGAGTGCTAATCTAGCAGCTAGATTAGCAGTCCACGTCATCCAAGCGCCGAACCATTTCTGAACCATTAGGTTCGATCAAAAATTTTGGAACCATTCCGCGAAAAGGTATTTTCCCAGTATTGAACCATTCAACGTAACTATCTAGCATGCTACTTCACATGCTAGCTACTGCTAGGAGAGAGAACTAGTGTTAACTTTTTTGCTACGCTTTTTTTTTGAATTGCAACACTTAAGTGCTAATCTAGCACCTCCAATCTAGCCCATAAGACTTAGTCTAATCCATTACTGTGTTTTGCATACTTCACATGTTTTTTCTTGAATGCTTAATTAATTTTTAAGATAAGATTTGATCTTAGCATATCAACACATTACTCTCACGGTGTATGCCAATGCCATGGATACACCGTAGTTAGAATACCCCTGTGATGATTATCCGCAACTCAAGCCTAATTAGATTGTTATTCATCCTCGATTAGTTGTACTCTAAACGAGACAGGTAATGCTTGGGATAAATACCTTAGTTGTGATCAAAACTATCATATGGAGAAACACCTTAGAGACGGGCGGAATTGACACTCCTCCCTATCTGTCATAAAGGCAAGAACAAAGATCTTTAGTTGAAGACATAGTGTAGGTTAAAGGTTGAGTTGAAGACCCTAGTGTCACCATTTATCATTCCTTAGTTCATTGTCATTAAAACTTAGCCGTATCGGCACAAAAACCACTGTTGTTACTTGTCACTTTTAGAACTCAGTTGAGGAAGCCATAAGATCACTTTAAGCACACCCATTTCTCTGTGGGATCGACCCGTACTTGCCGCGTCTCCGATAGACGCCGTGCACTTGCGGTTATCACCGTAGGCCATAATTTATACACATTCCGAGGCCTACTAAGTTTTTGGCGCCGCTGCCGGGGACTTGGCGTGTGCCCTGTTGTTCTTCGGCTTTTCTTTACTGCTTCCCACCTTGTACATATTCACCTTGTGTTATTTCTTTCAGCTCTTTAATTAGTGCAACTTAGCTTGTTTTACCATTGCATTTAGTTTTCTTTTGTTGCATTGCATCATCCTTTGCATTTTTATCATTACATTTAGGTTAAGTTCTCCATTTCGCATCTTTACCTTGCATCTCTTAGTGCACATCTCGCATCTCGTAACTTAGCCGCCATACTCACTAGCCTCAGTAACATCTCGCATCTCTTAGTGCACATTTGCATTTGTAACTTATTTGCTTCTCATACTGCAAATCTTGCTCCACCGCTTTAAATCGTGTAATTTTTGAGAACTGAGAATTCTCTTTTGAGCTAGCAGGTGCAAGTGGCAAAGCTGAGCCAACCCAACGGAAAGCCCAGTTTTTGAGGTAAGCCTAAACTTCCCCTGTATGCCACGTATGCCCTGCAACCCATGTGTTCAAATCCATCCCCGAAGCCGCAAGTTTAAGCCAAATTTTTATCAACCACGAGCATGCTCTTTTGCATCCGTGAATGCTTTGACTGTGTATGAAAGCTATTTTCATTTGCTGTTGAATTTATGCTAATGAGAATATTATTACATTGCACTAAACCGCACTTGTGAATCCGTGAGCCCCGTGAGCCTTGTGAACCATCTCCACCTTGCTAGCCCCCAAGCGGCAAGTGTGGAGCTTCCCGCTTTGCATGATAGGCTAGAGACCTTGCGGCATATTGCTCCACCTCCGGACTTTGTGACCATTCTATAACACTTGAGTAAATGTTGTAAGTTTGAAGCACGTGGGTTAGTGTAATCTGCGCTTACCCCCGTGAAAACCTTGTGCATGCCGAGCCGCTGGCTTTGTCACAATTAAACCCTTATGCTCGCTTTGTATGAATCTGCTTTCATAACAAGCCCTGCCGGCTCTGTAGCCCTTAACCTTCAATCGCCCGAGCTCCGGCCCCTCAAGCCGTTGAGCCTCGTGAGCATACCTTTGAGCTACCACTGCGGAAGCTAACCTGTTGAACCCCTTGTCTTTGTGTCATTTCTTTTCAGAGAGTTTGCATTGCTCTGTGCACTGAACTACCCTGTGCTGTCATTTTTTGATGTGAGTTTGCAAAAACTTGTGCTGCAATGTGCATTGCTCGACTTGCACAATCTCGTGCACCTATTCTTGACCAAGTGTGCAATCATTGAGCCGCACACAACCAAGGTGCCGCATGAGCCGAAACCCACATAGTGGGGTGTAAACTCGGCCAACTTGTCAAATTGCAACAAACTGGGCTGCCAACCCACATAAACCAAACCACATACCGGGCTGAACCCTAAATGGCTAAGCCCACATATATTGGGGTGTGGCAAGCAAAAACTAGGCCCACATCACATCATCTGGGCTGTGCAATTTCACTGTGCACTGGGCTGCTTATAACTGAGCCCACAGTTCCACTGGGCTGTGCAATAGACTAAGCCCAACTACTAGGCTCAACCTAATCTGGGCTATACATTTTTCAACCTAATCTGGGCTGTGCAACCAAGCTGGGCCAGATCATCTAGGCTAGAACCCACACTGTTAGGCTGTTTAACATCAACTGGGCTGTACTTTCCCAACAAACCAATCCCACACAAACCAAATGAAACCCAATAAACCAAATGAAACCCAATAAACCAAATTAAGTCCACTACAACTGGGCTTGAATTCAATTTGAGTGCTAAATCATGTCAGGATTTTGGTCTGCAACTGGGGATACAAACAAATCCATTAGAGAGCTTGCTTACGGGCATGCTTCACCATATGAAACCCCCACAGACCATAATGATTTTAGGGAGTATTATGAGCCTTCTCAGGGCCCTGACCTTGGATACTCATACCCTAACCATCATGAGCACATGTATCAGTCACCACAGTGGGGAGTTGAACAATTTATACTCCCCCGACTCCTTGTTTACAATCACTAATGGAAACGCTCATGGAGCAAAATGCTAGGCTTGAAATGAATGCAATACATAACCATCCATATAGCAACATGCATGATCATCCCTTCTCTAGTGAACCATGTGCACAACCATTTAATGATTATTCATACGAAACATGCATACCCACTATTGAAGACTCTCCCTCCATTGAACAATATCACATGTTCTTAAAGATGAACCTTATTCATTTAGAAAAGGAAGAATGGAAGGCAGTTCATGATAGGATGATTATTGTCCCTAATAAAGTAAATCTTGAAAATAGTGTTTCTATTCCTACTCATGCAACTAACACTTGAATATGAACCTAATAGAGAGGTAAATGAGTATACTAGAAATGCTAATAGGGAAATGCATTTTTGTTATGATGATGATGATGATGAATATGATATGTTAGAAGAGCATGTGCATGCGAGAAAATATGATGGCATCTTTTGGTTCGAGACGTTAGGCGTCTCTTTGTGAACCCCTATGAATAATACTTCTTCTAACATTCATATATGTGATATGGATTACGAGCTTGGGTTTGTGAAATTCTTGGTGAATGTGAGCATGCTACACAACGTGTTTGTGACTTAGGAAAAGATGAATCTTGTGTTGACACTAATGTTCTTTTAGATCATGATATTATTGTTGTGTCGATTCCCCGCCCATGTCACAACATGTTGCCTCCTCTGATGAGTATGACATGGTGATTGATGAATTTGTCTATCTTTGGTGAGCATGATTTACCCTCTTCTGACATTAGGAAAGTATATGATGGTGCAAACGATTCTATACATGAAAACAACTTAGATGCACCTAATCTCTCTCCTAAGTCACAAATTGAAACTCCTCCACCAAACCTAGGTGTAGTTTGTAAATGAAATTGCAAAACCAACTTTTCTGAAAATGCCTAACTTAGGCTTGGAGCTTTGTGCTTCCCAAGTCCTCTTGGACTATTTTGCATCAAAGTATGACACCTTTAGGGAACCACAGTTGGTATGTGTATGTCTGCCTGTTATTAGCAAAACTCATTTTGAGTTAGACCTTGTGCATGATGTACCTTTAAATTTGCTAGATTTTGTGCTCAAAACCAGACTGTTGACAAGTTTAGGTTTGGGGGAAACTCATTTCCCATATATGGCCTTACTTGCACTCTCATTTTATATTTGTATAAGACTGTTGATGTTTGTATATATTTTCTATTGGGTTGATCCTCAACTCTTTAGATTGTTAGTGTATGGTGAATTCTCATTGTATATAATCCAGTAGGACTTGTTAAAATTTTCTTTTCTTTAATCGGTTGAGTCTTCTTGTACATATTTTGTGCTAATCCGATATGATCTCCACTGAGAATGTTGGATTCTAGCCTTGATTAATGAAGCTCCAACCTTGCTCCCGCCGACATCCGGTAATCTCTTCCCTTTTCTCTACTCAACATAGTTCTCGTGGTATGTGATTTGTTTAAATTTTTCTATCTGTCGACACATTGAGGACAATGTTTGATTTAGGTTTGGGGGTGCATTTGCATATTTTTTGCATATAGAGTTTTAGTCTTTTTAATCTTTTATTTTACAAAAAAAAATTCAAAAACCCTTTTTATAAAAACCTCCAACTTTTAGAGATTTTAGAGTCACTAGCATGCTTCTAGCTATGTTTACATAGAGAGTTTTGACCGAAATAACAAAAGTTAGAAGTACCGGAGAACACAATCGGGTTCCTTAGTTGATTAGAGCGTTAAAGTTGGATTTAACCATACTGGGAGGGCGAATTAGGTCTTTGTTTAGATATTCGGTAGTAGAATTGTGATCACCCATAGTGGAGACTACCCAATTTACATCAAGTGAGGCACCAACCTTCAATTTTTTGCAACTTTCTAGAAAAGTTGTTAGAGTGTGTGTCACCGTACGTCAATTCCGGGTAGGAATGGTGAGCTACCCAACTTCGCACCAATTTGGACTACTTTTGATCTCTTGAGTGCTAGTTTTTGTCAATCATGAGGGTGACGTCTAAAGATGAAAACTTCTTCTAAATACCGATTTGCAGTTAGCATCACTCTCTCTCTCAATCAGCAAGACCCATAGAAACACATCATCGTCAACAAACGGAGCATCATCAGAATATTGAAAGAAAAATTGATATAGTCCAAGGTTTATGTGCAACAAAGAAAAGAAAATAGGATGAGAATTAATAAAATTTATAAAATCAAGACAATACAAGTGTAAAAAAAAAAATTGAGTGATAAAGTCCTTTGTCCATGGAGTTAGTTGTTTCATTATTTGTATTTTTATTTTCACTTATTGTATTGTAATGTAAAAAAAAAAAAAAAAAAAAAATCAAAAATCAGAAAAATATTGTAGTTTATTTTTGCTACCACCATGGTAAAGAAGAATTTAAAAAGAAAAATCCAAACAACAAGGAATTTGAGTAGAAAAGTTAAAAATTGTCAAGTTTTGTGAAGTTTAGAAGTTCGTCATCAACATTTGAAGACCGAAGACCGAAGATTGAAGACGTTTCTATGGTTCTTATGAGAGAGTGATATTAATTGCCGATCGGGTGAGAAGTGAGTGAGTACTCCCACCCCCTTGCTAATGGTTGATTTCCTTTCTTAGAGATCATCGAAAAAGATTATTTTTGTCCACACCTCTGTGGAGTCTCCAAATTATTTCGGAAGGTTATCCTTCTTACCTACAACGTGTGCGGGATTTCTCTCTTTATTCCTGCTGCACACATGAGAGACTAAAAGCGATCTTTTGAGTGCAATTATCATAAAACCCTAATGGTGAGGCAGAAGTTGAGACTTATGATCACAATCGAATCGAATTCTTTCATATGGTATGGTTACTTCTCGCTCAAGCACTTAAGGATGAGAATGCGTTCTTTGGTAGTTCTAACTTCATGTTACTAGCACGCGAAACTCTATGTCCTCATAGCTTCTTGGATGCTTGAGACTCTTTTACACTCGAAGTTGGAGAAGGTTTTGTGGGTACACCTCTTGTAAACCCTCACGAGACTACAACTCGTCCACTAGGGACACCTCGGGGGTTTAAAGGCTTAGTGCATACGCTAAATGCATTCGAGAGACTGCTGACGGGGGTATAGTTAGGATTTCTTATTTTTGTTTCACTTGAGGACAAGTAAAATTCAGGTTCTGGGGTATTTGATGAGTGCTAAATAGTGCATATTTATACACCTTTTTATTGGCATTTTACTCATCTTTTGCGCTTAGAAATCAGATATTATCCCAGATTCTGTGTTTTCTTTGTTTTCAAGAATAAATATTTGTATTAATTAATTTTGTGTTTTTAGGTAATAAATAAAGTCCGAGAAACCGAGGAGCTAAAGAGCGAAGAATTGGAGTCAAACATCTATGGAGCGAGATAGCCAAAGCCGCGCGCAAATCGGTTGCAACCCAACAAGGAAGACTTGGGCTAGAGCTACCCATGACCCGGATCCGAGCCCGCTCACTCGAGCCATTGAGATCTCCCTCAACTACATCCAACGGTCGCTCCGCCTAGCACATCAACGATTGATGCTCCCGCTCTACACCAAAACTTCTTATATCCCGAGCCGTGAGATTCTCTGTCTCCCAAGATCCAACGCTCTCTCCGCCATTCCTTGACTCTTGATATCCCTGCCTCACAACGAATCGACCCATACCCTATACCCTATTCGATACCCCCCATTCCTCTCTTCTTCTTCTCTTTCTTCTCCTCCCTCACCCCGACAGAGCAGAGCTCTGCTCGTCTCCACCATCCCTTCACCCGACACCACAGCCATACCATGGCGATGCCCCACACCACCTCCATCACCACTAGCATCTCGCATCAACACCAACAACCACCCCTAGTTTTAGTTATCTCTCGCCTAGCTCTCTCATAACCTTAGAGGCTATGTAAGAGATAAATGAAACTAGGTTTCACGACGAGAGGAAGGAAACATCAAATCAAAGCTTCACAAGCGAGGAGAGCTCGATTGAGAGGCTATCGAGTATGGGTTTGTTTTATTTTTTCGAATTAAAAGAAATTAGGGTTTGGTATTTTGAGGGAACTGCATGTATAAATAGAAGTGAGGGTGTTGAAAAACTCCATGCCTGGGCTAGCCAGTGCGTCAATTAGGTTTAATTTTGTAGTTTATTTTGTAGTTTATTTTGGCTAGGGTTGAGATGAAACCCTAATCCATTCTTGTGTTTTGCATACTTCATGTTTTTTCTTGAATGCTTAATTAATTTTTAAGATAAGATTTGATCTTAGCATATCAACACATTGCTCTCAAGTGTATGCCAATGCCATGGATACACCGTAGTTAGAATACCCTCGTGATGATTATCTTGCAACTCAAGCCTAATTAGATTGTTATTCATCCTCGATTAGTTGTACTCTAAGCGAGACGAGGGTAATGCTTGGGATAAATACCTTAGTTGTGATCAAAACTATCATATGGAGAAACACCTTAGAGACGGGGCGGAATTGACACTCCTCCCCTATCTGTCATAAAGGCAAAACAAAGATCTTTAGTTGAAGACATAGTGTAGGTTAAAGGTTGAGTTGAAGACCTAGTGTCACCATTTATCATTCCTAGTTCATTGTCATTAAAACTTAGTCAGTATCGGCACAAAAACCACAATTGTTACTTGTCACTTTTAGAACTCGGTTTAGGAAGCCATAAGATCACTTTAAGCACACCCATTTCTCTATGGGATCGACCGTACTTGCCGCGTCTCCGATAGACGCCGTGCACTTGCGGTTATCACCGTAGGCCATAATTTATACACATTCCGAGGCCTACTACACATGTCCATAGGATCGGTTCCCCTTTGCCTAAAAACGTGTTGCACATGTCCATAAGATCAGTTCCCCTTTCTGCTATAAACCTTGTTGCACCCCATACAAGGATCGGTTCCCCTTTGTGATGTACTTCACCTCTCCACATGATCGGTTCCCCTTTCCCATAATTGGTCAGACAGAAAATCACAAACCCGATCATACCATCTCAGTTGATTACTTAAGATCGGTTTCACTAATAAAAGTCATACCAATACATAAGTCAGGCCTTTGTGAATAGTTCTACCAAGAACACAAACAAGTTTTGAGCGGTTATACTCAATCACACATATTGGTTGTTCATAAGATATGCAATGAATAACAAAACCAATAACACTGGCAATTTACTTTTTCGGTTCACAAACAAGTTTATGAACTTACTTCCTTAGAACACATGTAAACATTGTTCCCTAGGATGAAATCCTCACCTCATACCCATACATAATCACAATAGCATTCAAATGATTATGGCAATGTCTTATCTACAAAGTTTAATGGTTAAGCAATAAGCCTCGTATTGTATTCCTTAATACTATGTCTATCTAGAGTTCAAATATGCTTGTAGATTTTTTTTTCAATATGCACGACTTGAAAGATACGTTAGGGAATGAAACAGTTCAAGTCAAATATCACTAACCTCAAGTGGAAGGATGATTGTTGTCGTTGTAGCTCCTTGCTTCTTCACATCTTCAAGACTTCGCAATACTTGTAATGTCTCATATCCTAATACTTTCAAGCTAACCTATATAAAGTTCACTCTAGTACATAATCAAGCGACTCTTAACATGAGTTTTGATTCACTAAAATATGACAACCAAACTTGACATACCAATGCTTGGTGGGTTCAACCGATCCATGCTCTAACAAAAAGATAGTCTGACCGGGCACCACAAATCCATAAGTGAAGTATCCAAAGCCGTAACTTAATTGCTAACTAGGTTTTAGAGAGAGATTAAAGTGAAGAGAAAGAAAGTGAATTTCTTTTGATTTTTATTAAAAGGAAAAAAATTAAATTTTGTTTACTAATTAATGTCATCCCATATCATTTTGTTTCAGTTGTTAATCAAGCTAAGGTTCTTTCATAATAGCATTCGTATGAGGAGGAGTAGTAATACTATCTCTGAGTTGGTGGATGATACTGGAGTTACTGTTACTGATTGTGATAAAATCAAATACCTGATTTTGAATTATTATTAAGCCAAGTTTTATGGGGATACTTTTGTTCCGGTGAATTTTCCTTTTGATACTGAGCATGGTAGCATTTTTGTTGAGGAGAGTGAATTTATGGATCGCTTGCCTTTTTTGGAGGAGACTCATGAGGTTGTTTTTGGCTTGGGAGCGGATAGTGCTCCATGTCCGGATGGGTTTGCTAGTTTTTTCTATAGGCGTTGCTGGGAAATCATTTGTGAGGACTTAATGAAGACCATTTTATTTTGTTGGACCAACAAATTTATTCCTCATGGAGTAAATTCTAGCTTGATATTGCTTTTTACCTAGGAAAGAGGTGCTAATACTCTTAAGAACTTCAGACAAATAGGTCTTAGTAATTTCTTTTTCAAGATTTTTACTAAGACTCTAGCTGCTCGTTTGGGAAGTGTTTTGGGTAATTTAGTTTCGGAGGAGTAAGTGGCCTTTATGAAGGGTAGAAATATTCATGAGAATATCAGTTTAGCTTCTGAAATGGTGAATGAACTTCAGATTAAGCGCAAGGAGGGTATTGTGGGTTTAAAGCTTGATATTACACAAGCTTTCGACAGGGTTAGATGGTCTTTTATCTTGGCTATTTTTAAATACTATGGGTTTTCGAATGATTGGTGTTATTGGATTTTGCATATTTTAAAATCATCTAGAATTTTTGTCCTTGTTAATGGTAGCCGTGAAGGTTTTTTCAGCATCAATAGGGTCTTAGGAAGTCTTAGGATACAATAACATCTCGAGAAGTACTAAACCACTAATTGTGGCGGTGAAATATTTACTTTATAATTGGGGTTTAAATTCTGGATTTTTTTTCTGGTTTTTGTTTATCCATCCAAGATTGAGTGTATGCTCAAGTGGCCTACTCCAAGCAATTTGAAAGATCTAAGAGGATTTCTTGGATTAACTGGGTATTACTGGAAGTTTGTACACCACTATATGTGCTAATTAATAAGCCACTTACTAATTTTCTTAAGAAGAACAACTTTAAATGGAGTCCAACAACTCAAACACCATTTGAGAAACTTAAGCAAGACATGACCACTACTCCAGTCTTGGTACTTCCTGATTTTTCCAATCCATTTGAGATAGAGACAGATGCTTCAGATTTGGGAGTAGGAGCAGTCGTCATGAAGCAACCAATTGCCCATTTCAGCAAGGGAATGGGTGTTAGGTTTCTGGCTTATTCCACATGTGAAAAGGAAATATTGGCCATTGTCATTGTTGTGACTAAGTGGAGGACTTACTTGTTGGGTAATCATTTCAAAATTTACACAGATCATCAAAGTATCAATTTTTTTATGGAACAAAGATTACATTCTATGTTACAACAAAAATGGTTGTCAAAACTACTTGGGTATGATTATGAGTTGGTGTACCAAAAGGGAGCAGAGAGCATGGTTGTTGATGCATTAACCAGAGTCTCTCATCAAGCTTCCTCCATCGGCAATGCTATTACTGAAGTACAACCAATTTGGTTTAAGGAAATTATTTCCAGCTATGTGGAGGATAGTCATGCTCAAAAAAAAATCAAAAAACTTCTTGTTTCAACTGAGAGTGTACCCAATTATACTTATTCTCAGGGAATACTCATATATAAAGGAAGAATTTATATTGGCAATACTGGAGAGCTTAGACAACAAATCATGACTGCAATAAATTCCTCTTCTGTAGGTGGACACTCTGGCACACATGCAAGATATTAAAGGGCTAATTCCTTTTTCTATTGGACCAACATGAAGAAAGACATCTTACAAATGGTTGCAGAGTGTGGTGTCTATCAACAACATAAGGGATTTAACACTTCACCAAATGGGTTACTTCAACCATTACCAGTTTCTGAGCAGACTTGGCAGCACATCAATATGGATTTCATAACTGGACTGCTTAAATCAAAAGGAAGAAAAGTCATTGGTGGTAGTGGACATGTTTACTAAGTATAACCGTTTCATTTCTATGATTCATCCCTACACAGCCTTATCTGTTTCAAAAATGTTCTTGGATCATATCTACAAGTTGCATGGGCTACCAAAAACTATTGTGTCGGAAAGAGACAGTGTGTTTTTGATAAGCGAGTTTTTGTATCTCCATAACTACTAATTTGCGAGAACTATTTAAGAAATTAGGTACTTACTTATCATCCTCAAATAGATGGTTAAACTGAGAGGGTTAACTCTTTTTTGGAATCATATCTCATATGTATGACAAGTTACATGCCAACAAAGTGGTTCAGTCGGCTATCTTTAGATGAATGGTGGTTTAACTCAACCTACCACACTAGTCTGCATCTTACTCCTTTACAAGCTCTCTATGGATATTCTCCACCTCGATTCTTTGTTTTTAACATTCTCCACCTCAGTTTGGGCTCATTTATTACCCACAACCAGATTTTAGTGTCAATTGCTAGTAATTGCTAAGGTGGATGATTATCTACAACATAGAAAAGAGCTAAATACCAAATGGCTAGGTTCGTATGAAGAAGTTACGAGCAAAACATGAACATCTTACTCAAATCAACATTGGAAGAGGCTCATGGTTTTCATGGGATTGGGAATGCCAGAAACATGTCTCTGGAAGAAATCTGGTGTAGTGCTATACATCGATTTGGATGTACCGGCAGCATCTAATGGAAGAACATACATCTTGGTCCAATGAGAAGGCATGAGAAAATTTCAAGTTGGAGTCACTTACGGGATTTTCATAAACTGTATCTCGAAAGTAGGTGACAAAGGCGGCTATAGCTTTTCCTTTCCCACGGGTTTTGTGGATCCGGAAGGATTGGGAGGCTATAAAAAGGAACGAAAACAACTTCTTCCTTTACTTCATCAGAGAATCATTTTCCTTTGTAGTCCGAGAGCACCTGGCTTTTACTCGAGTTTTATTTAATTCCTTCTTCTTTATTTATTTGTTAGTACTTTTTAAGAAATCTCAAACTTGCATTATTTTCTATCTTTATTATTTTTAAGTTTTTGGTTATTTAAAATGCCAATCAATATCTAGTTTAGGGTTGTGTGTCATTGTAGCTAAAGTAGATTTTGTTGAAGTTGCTTACAAGCGATGCTAGGATCAGCTTTGATTCACGAGTGTAAAGCATTCGACTAATTTACACCAGCTTATTCTTGGTGGGTTGGTTGGATAAATACATCCAGGTATCTTTCATGTTTCGGTTGGTAACAATATAAGTTAAACAACTCAAGATTCCTAATCATCTCAAGATTAGTTATCTTTGATTTAAAATCTAAAAACCCCTTTTGGTGACTTTTAACAACTAGAAATGGGAACGAATCCCCTCAAACTACTCTTCCAACCTTGGAGTGGCAAGTAAGCGAGAGAAGGTATCTGCATGAAGATAACTCAAACCTACTAAGTTTTTTGGGCCCTATCAAGATATTGGGGGTTAGGATGATAAAAAGTAACAAACAATATATTGCTCAAGTATTGGTGCATTGGTCTCACTCAACTGCGGATGATGCTACGTAGGAGGACAAATCTCTCATCGCGCATAATTTTCCTAGAACGATCCTTGAGGACGATGATCATTTGTAGGAGTAGGCAGTTGTCATGCACCTAGCTATTATTATCGCCTATTAGCCCATATAATCCTCTTGTATACATGTTAGCCATTACAGTTTTCTCGTTTGCCTTTAGACTCAGTCACATGCAGTACGTGCATGAGTTGCCATCTTATATTTGCTATTGTTGTTTTATGTGAGATAGAGAATGAATTATTGAATCTCTTATTTTCTCAACCACAAGTTCTACTTTACCTTCTGAGTTCTTCTTATTCTTCTTTTCCCTTGAATCTCATCTACTCCTATCTTAATCTTCTTCTTCTTCCCCTAATTCAAACCTTTGTTAACTTTCAAGACTGAATGTACTAATTCATTGTAGTAAGTTCACTACAAATGTGTTGTCATAGTTGTGACTCGGACGTGTAAGACCAAATTGATTTTCACGCATCAAGAGTAGTTTAACACCAATTACTACACCAGTCTTAAAAATATTACCATTTTAGGCCTTATATGGTTACACTCCTCCACATCTAGTATTTCCTATACATACTACTACTTCAGTAGCATCCGTTCAAGAGTATTTGCAAGAAAGAGATCACATGTTGCAGCTGTTCAAAGAAGATTTAATGAGAGATCAAGACAGAATGAAGTTCTATGATGATAAATCTAGATGTGACGGGTCTTTTGCTGTGGGTGACTTGGTGTTTTTGAGGTTACTCTTACAGACAATCCTCTGTCGCTATGGGGAAGAACTTTAAACTATCAGCCAACTACTATGGCCCATTTGAAATTCAACAGAAGGTTGGAGTTGTTGCTTACAGATTGAAGCTACTAGTAGGTTCGAGAATACCTCTTGTATTTCATGTGTCTCAGCCAAAGAAAAATATTGGTCAACGTGTGGTTCCAACTCCCTCTCTACCACTGGTGGACACCTCGGGTGTTTTCATTGTTGCTCATGTTGCTGTATTGGATACCAGAGAGACCCTACGTGTTGGTCTTACAATTCCTCAAGTACTTATTCAATGGACAAACTCTCAAAGTGAAGATGCTACATGGGAGGACGTTTCGCACATTATAGTTCAATTTCCTGACTTCATCCTTGAGGACAAGGATGTTTAGAAGGGGAGGGTATTGTCATATGCCTATTATCCGAGTTAGCCATATGACCATTGCTTAAGTCATGTGTGAGCTGACTGGTCATTATTTACCTTATGTGTCAGTTTTTCTTTAGTTAATGAGAATATGTTAGTTAGTCACAGGATTATTAGGTAATCGTGATCCTACGGCTGAGACAGATTTCTGAGTGAAAGCGAGATTAATTGATGTATTTATTGCAAATCATTGTTGAGTCCGGGTAAAAAGAGAAAATCAATTCAATTCAGGCTCATTCCTTTTTGGAAGAGTAGGTTATATTTTTACGTGTTATTCAAATCCAACTTTTTGATTCATAACACTAAACTGTTAGTCTTGGGAGGACTGAGCCTGTCGGTTCTTCTTTACATTGCTCTACTCCATTCTCAAAACATGTTGCTCTTCAGATTCTGGAGCGTTTCGCAACCTCATAGCCCTATTTGAAGTATTTTAGCATCTATATTTCCAGAGATCAAACAGACGGACGGAACAACAACAAAAAAAAGACCCGAGAAACTTAAAATTACAGACTTCCCATTGCAGTTTTTACATTAAGATTGACAAAAGTGCACGCAACATGTGCATATAATACGCGCAAGACTTTGGATCACCCGTGACAATCAAAAGGTTTGATCATTCTCAAAAGTATAAAACTGTAACTCTTATAGCGTACTTATAAGTTATAACCCAGTATGTCAGAAATATAAAGCTAACAACCTGGTTAGAAAAATGGAAGAAGATTTTGAGATCACCAAGGAACCAAGCAGCACTTCAATCCTATGTGAAAGGCGCCCTAGACAATAAAGCGCCCAAGGCTCCAAAACATGAGCAGATTCTTCCTCTGGGCGCCCAGGCGCCCAGATACAACATAGCTTCAATCCCACTATAGATAATTTCTTCCATTTTGGTTCAGAACCAACGTTAGCTAAAATTATATCCAAGACATTAGCTATAAGATTGAAACCAATCTGTTCTAAAATCATCTGTCCAACCCAGACTGCTAATATTTCAGGTATACATATTCAAGACAATGTAATTATTGAACATGAGATTTTACACAGTATGAAAACAAAGTGGAATAAAAAATCTTTAATTGGTATGAAGTTAAATATGTGGAAAGCATTCGTACTCCTTCAAAAGTTTGAACCAAAGAAGCAAAGAAATTCCACTGTTTTGAACTAACTTGATAAACAGCTAACATCCAGAAATAAACAACTCAAAAGGTAAAAAAACGAACACAGATGCTTAGTAACACGAGTAACAACTTCAAGCGCAGCTAGATCCTTGTACAGTAATATGGATAAACGTCAGCAGCCAGTCACATAAATCCTGCTCACCAACACTCTAGGCATGAAGGCTCACTGAAAAGGAAATTAATGCAAAATTCAGAGCTTATCCTTTCATAATAAATTAACTAGTTAAACCAATTTTATCCATCAGATTGAATATTATACCATTATATCCAGAAATCATCATCATCAACTACACAACACATGAGTTCGGGTTCTTCATAGGGCATCTTAGATGATGGATGCTCCTCCACAAAATCCACATGGAGGAAGCAGTACTCCTGCACCAATTTCATATAAAGGTTGTAGGTGTTGGCAAATCAGAAAATCAGAAAGGGAAAGAAAACTACAGCTTTTGTGCAAGAAAACTAGACCTTCAGGTGAATGTCAACAAGTTTCCTGGTGAGTCCAGGTGTGGGAGCCAAGAGTTCAAAAACTTTAGCTGGATCAGCTTCTACGTAAAACAATTAGCAGTCAGTACCAATCATTTAATAATAGCTTCCCAATTATCGGATGATGAAAAACTAACACACGTGTACCAAAACCCTAAAAATTTCAGTTCATCAGTAAACTTAAAAGGATACACACATCAAGCACTCCAACACAAGACAACATAACAAAACAACACAACACATGTACAAGGTTCTTACCTTTAGGTCCTCCTAATGCAATAACTGCCCAAATAAACTGGCCTTGGAGTCGCGATGACATCCATGGAATCACAGGTTTTCTGTTCATGATGAAGGAAGTGTAATGAGCGTCGCCTTTACCGTCCATATAGTTTTCGTCTTCCTTCTCCTCTTCTTTTTGAATTCCAGTAATCAGCTTTCTAAGACTTCCATCATCCCCCCAGGGTGAATATAATAACATTGATATCAGGTATTTATCCCAAAAATCAATGAACCCTGCATCTACCAACTTTTGAAGTTTCTCCTTCCTCTTTCTCGCCACAGGAGACCATAGAGACCGTAGTGAACTAAGACGAAGTGGTTTAGTCAGTTTAGAAGCACTTCTGCCCAAAGTCTCCACAATAGGCGATGAAGTGGCTTCTGGCAGTACTGCAATAACAGTAATAAAAACATCAAGTTTATATACTTTTAGCTCAACATGGAGGAGATACAAAGCCAAGTAAATGCACGAACATTCAACCTAATCCAGTGATGGATCATCAAATTAGAGAATATTCTACTTACAGTATTTAACAGGAAGGTCTGCTTCCATGGCAAGCTGTTGAATTTGCTTAAATCCCTTCATGTCGTTGCCTAGGATGGCGATTAAAATGATGTCAAACTTGCGACTTTTGTCATGGAGCATTGACAAAGCCTGTGTTGCAGAAGAACACAGAGTACCTGAAAAATACATTAAATTTTTTAACAAGGTATGTAAATTCATGATCAGTGAATGTAAAATATGTAAATGCTTACCCGTGAATTTAGATTCTACAAGCATGGGCTCAATCTCCTCAAGAAGCGAATGATCTTCATCCACAACCAGTACCTTTAGACCGTTTGGATACCCTTCCTCGTTCCTCATTGTTGATATCATCGAATCAGCAGATATAGAAACCCCAGAAAACTCTCTACTGATTTTTGACTCTTCATCTGCAGGCAGAGCCTTATGAGGAGAAGGAAATTCAGTGACATGACCAACACTGCTCAACATCCTGCGTGAATTCAAATTAGGGGTTTAGAAGAAAATCATTTTTATTCGAAAATTCAAGTGATGATTTTCAGAAAATCAAATAGATTCTCTAGTCTGATTAAGAAAAAGAAAACATTAAGAAAAATGATAAAAAAAAATCTAATCTATTGAGGGCAAACTCCAAAATTAAATATAGATCTCGATGAACAAGAGAACGTGTAGGTTTACCTTATTTCGATTCAGAGATGATAATTATAGACCTAGAAAACTCCGACACAACAACACTACTCGTCTTTCTTTTCTCTCGCTCGGCATTTCGGTTTGGGGCTGACCGCTGACCACATTTTTAGTAGGGCCCACATACCCCACTTTCTCTTGTACTAAAGAAATAAGGTTAACTTTTATTGGGGAAAAATATCTCGAGCCCATTTTTAGTTTTTCTTATATATCAAACCCATTAAAGAAGCTTATATATATAACCCGTATTTAATTTTTTGTAGAACTAGATTATATGATTAGCCTTGCATTAGATAGTGAAACTGTGTATATCATACTATTAAAAAAAAATTGAAAAGAAAATAACGTGAGAAAGTCAAAATTCTAATATTGAGAAAATTCCTACATTCACTCACATGCATGCGTAAATCTCTCGTGTTTTTAGTTTTCTTATAATAAAGATCCCTAAATTCACTCAAGTGACACATGCACTCAAATTTCTTGATTTTTTTTTTTTTTTTTTTTTTTGTTAATACCACCGTGGATCTAGCTAGATGAAAATTGCGTTTTCATTAATCACATTCACGACTAGGATATTAATCTTAAATCACTAAAATAACTCTTTTTTAACTTCCCTCGACTAACTCCCTAAAATAACTCTTATTTATCTCGTCTATTTATCAGTCTCCTCCAAAACCCAAAATTCCTTCAAACTCACGAGAAAAAAAAACACCTTAATTATCACCATGAGAAATTTATGAGAAGAAAAAAACTCAATTAACACCTTGGGAAAATTCTAATTAATTTTCACGGACGATGGTGAAAATTCTAGTTTATTACTATGAGAAATTTATGAAAAGAAAATAAAGCTCAATTATCAGCCTGAAAAAATTGGGAAAATTCTAGTTTTCACCTACTCAATGGTGAAAATTCTAGTTTGCGTAGTCGTATGGGTTAGATACAATTGGTGAAAACTCCAATTTTTCACTTATAATTATGCAGGCAAATTTGTGAAAATTTTAATTTTCATAAGTGATAATCATAATTTTCAAGTATAGTAATTAATTATGCCTCTAAAAAACACGTCTTTATCACCTTTACTGTATTATGAAGATGTACTTTATAACCTTACAAAAAAATTTGGACTAACTACAAACAAACAAAACTTAAGGGTTTAGCTATCAAATAACCAAGACCGATGGGACTATATGATCGAATACAAGATCAAACAAGAGAGATATTAGGGAAAGTTAAAGCTACAGAAATAAGGAGAAGAGAGGGAGAAACAAAGATAGACAAATAGAAAAAGAATAAAGACGGGATTTTGATTCTTACGACTACTAGTATGTAACCCGTGCTACGCATCGGGAATGATTGGATCAGCCAATTTAGTGTGGCGGGGCTTCGCCCCGCACCCATGGTCAAATGCATTAGATTCTTTCTGAATAATCTTTGATTAGATTGTTTTCCAAAGAAATATAGTAAACTAAGACAGAGGTTTCTTCTTCTCATTTGTTTTCTTGTGAATTGCAGATTCCACTAAGCTGGAAGCATTCAATTCTTGGCAGGACAGTTGTTGTGCATGCTGATATCGGTGATCTCGGCAGAGGTATGCATCATATTCTCTCACAGAACTACTTGAATAAATGAAAAGATGATAATTTTAATGCAGAACCCGTGAATATCTTGATTGAAAGAAGAAAAGAACAATCATTAAATTGATGTTTGTATGTAAACAAATCAATGATTTTAAGTTTGAGAAGTTTAGGGGTATGCTTTTTTAAGCAGAATGAAGTTTGATATCAAGTTATTAACGGTAGAGTTTGTTAAACACAACACAGTTGTTGGTAGATAGAGTTATCTGCCATACTTCAAAAACAAAAAAAGTTATTTTCCATCTTACCTTTGCTTTGACTATGCTTTAAGTACTTCAAATCCACAGATCTCTTTTCATCCTCTCATATCACCGATGAATAATCATTAAGGAGGGAGAGAGGAGCCGAGGAAGCATTGAACAACTTTAGTATAAATTTGAAAAAATTTAATGACAACAATTTCTCGAAATATTTTTCTCTCACATCCTCTTTTTTGTTGGAACTGTAGCCAAGCCGGAAAGGATTTCAAATATTGTTGGTTGATCAATCACCATCTACACAAAACCATAAGGCATGAGAATTATAACGGACCCCATTTCTTGTAAATTGTTTGGGTTTGGGCTAAATCAACATGATAAGCAAATGGCAAGCTTAAATTAGAAACTGCATGGTATAACTGATTCATAATTACCATCCAATAAATTAATATTGCATAATATTTTTCCAACACCTTTGCGTGAGACCCTCGTTACTTTCTTATACGTTTGACACACATAAAAATAAAGAATAAGATTGAACATAACTGGACTCAAATAAAATATACTCCATGTTTAAAGAGTGTCAGTTGGTTGGTCTTAATTCCGATGAACACCAAGCTAAAATAGTCTAAATCTTAATACCACTTTTAAGTTGTACGCATTATGGTCACTGTAAAAGCCGTTGTTTCATCGTTTTAAGCCTGACTTGCAATAAGCAGGTTTTATAACTTATACTACAAATGATGCAGCCAACCCAAAAATCGGTAACCATTAGTCTTATAACATTTACCTTAAAAATATGTAGTAGACAACAGATCACCCTAGGACCAATGAAATTATCGGTGGTTATTGATCCAATTAAGGATCCGTTCAATCCCTCGAGTTTCCGGTAACAGTACCCACCAGGTTCAATTGAAGCGTGAAAGTATAATAATCATATTCACCTTGACAGGTAGCTATTCTGTGATATCAGCACTATAATCACCGTCACCACCACAGATAACCACTGAAATAAATCTCTCTGAGAGCACCATAAAAATAATAAAAAATTGAATTGGAGCAAAAATTAAATTTTCTTTGGAAAAACACTAAAATATGAAAAATAAGTAAGCATGAATGGATGAGTAATATTACCTTGTTGTTCGAAGTGAATGGAGAATCACATCCAATATCTAATATAGGCATTTTGGATAATAAAATAGATGAGGCATGTGCTGAGTGCAATCACAGTATGAACATGATACCCCTTTTTAACCAATCAATTAATGACTCATAACCTTCCCAACACAAATTTACATTTACATACTGATAATCATTGCAAACAGCCTGTAACTCTTTTAATGACTTAAGTATAATCATAGTTACTATATGAGAAATTTTTTGATGGGGGCGTTTTTGAAGGGGGCATGGGGGACAAATGATGTGTTGACACGTGTCTTTGAAGTTAATGAATTATGTTTCCAAGAATACCAACACCAATTAAAAAAAAAAAAAATTCTCTCCAAAAATACACTTCTTTTATATTCTTGGAAACATAATTCATTAACTTCAAAGACATGTGTCAACACATCATTTGTCCACCATGCCCCCTTCAAAAAACGCCCCCATCAAAATTTTTCTCGTTACTATATAAAGAGATACCACCAGTCATCCACTGCCAAAAATTATAAAAATTAGAATTATAATTTTCAAAATTTATACAATTAAAACACATCAAAAAGAATTAAAATGAGATGAAGTCAAAAATTAAAATGAGATGAAGTCTGACGGAAATTTGATAACAAAAATATAAGTGTGTAACGGCTTAAAATGTCTTCGATGACATCGCGGGAGGTTCTAAAATGCCTTCAAAATTGCATCGTCAACTGGTGTTGATTAAAACCTGTAACCATTTCAAGAAATAAAATAGGAATACTATATCTCAAAGTATATCCCACGCTGCACAACAATAAATGATAAAAAAAAAAAAAAAAAAAAAAACCTAGACCACCCATCGAATAACATGAATTACTCACGACTCAATATACCGTAGGCACCTCAATTTCAAGCAATTACTTCAACAGGAAACAACTAAGTGGAAATTGCGAAGTAATATTTTTTTTGTAATATATTAGGCTAGGTGAAACACCACATTCAATCGACTTCCTTCACATTTTCTGTTTGGGAGTTAGATTTTCAATTTTAGATCAATAAATACCACGCCTTGACAATAATAACTTTTGCCCTCAACCATCCTAATCCATTTTGGATACCTAGCTGTTAATGGAAAGTAAAGATAGTATTTGTAGAAGTAACTCAACATAAGTTATTTTTTATGTCAGTCTCAGAACCGAGAGTAACATTAATTTTAAACCCAAACGTATCTCAGAGTAGATAAGATTGATTACAAACCCTACTTGCATCGAAAATTATCTATGCTTACTCCAGCACCGACCTTAAACAACATGCTTTAACTCCAGCACTGAATTGGCTACAAAAGAAGGCTATTCGCTAATCTTTCTATCGTGAAATAGTAAGCGCATCCCCCTTACCTCTCTCAAGCCGCACAGTCTCCTGGATAGTCAAAATGCGAGGTGTAATAATCACTCTCATAAGTGCGGGATGTTAGTGTCGCACACCGAATATAAAATAAAAACCAAATATCAAAAAGAAAATTACATAAAAAAATAGATATAATGCTCTTAAACTACTTATTGTATAGATATGTAATTTACCGATGCTGAAATCTATTAAGGTTCAAGTCAACAATGTTACTGTGCCATTTGAATGGAGTCGAACATTGTGCATGTGAGAGTCGAACCCATATCTACATGGCTGAAAACCATGTGCTCTACCAGTGGAGTTAAGACAACAATTTGATTTCGTACTCATCAAAGAATTACTAATAAAAACAATAAATGAAACCAAAGTATGAAGAGTCCTACTTTTGCATCATTAAAACCCAAAGTATGAAAACCAGTTGTCCATCTTCCAAGAACTTCTATCCGTCTTCATTCTTAGATATCATCTACATAACCAAATTAAAAATGGTTAAAGATATGTAAAGGTAGAAGCACATACAGTCTGTGGACTCCGCTCTTAAATTTTAGGTGCACCATACACTCCAATTCCAGTAATCAATTCCACTTGCTTCCTAAAATGAAGTACATGCCGTAGTAGGATACATACATACCCATAACACCAAAGAAAAATACCATTAACTAAACAACATGATGTAGAAAGCAAACATTTTGGGAACAGACTGCCCTTGCATCATCGATAGTAAACAAAAATGCATGTTCACCTCCAGTCCTTGCATCATATCATAATCATAATAATATCTCAAAAAGAAATCATTCGTGATTCTCAAAAAATATGAATGATAAAGCATTAAATTGTAGCCTTCAACTTAGCAAAATTCCCACATTTGTCAGTTACCTGCTCTGACCTACATCTGCATCATCCTTAGGCAACATTAACTAAAGCAAGAGTTGGAAAATTCCTATGTTGCCTAAGGATGATTTAGTAATTAAACGCAAATTAAAGCTTATGTTGCTCCATTCCGCGGAGGGTTTCTTGTCATAATCATGTGTTGATGGTAACCACCACCACCCTGATCATTTTCAATGGTTTGGACTTCTTTTCCTCATGTGAGTCTTCAACAGCTGCTCTATTATGTGCTCATTGTCTTATATTCCTTGGGATACATGTACACCTGTAATTCAATAGAGATTTAATAATAAGCAAGATTAATAAAAGATGAAGAAAGAATAAGATAAAGTCGTTAGTTTTATATCAAAGCCGAAGTGTTCCCACTGGCAGCGGTAGGAGCATTTGTCTTGAGTTCTTTAAAGACTCATACTACAGATGAAGGATCAACTTCATGTTCAGTAAAAAAGAACAATTTTGTTATAACATAGAATGTTCTTGTTTATAATCTTGTTCTAACATAGAATGCTCATTTCTATTATTTGTATTAGTAAGAAACTGAAAGGAAACAAAAAAAAATGGAATATGAACTTCTTTAAATTCTATGTTTTTATCGCCTGTTACCTTTGATACAAAGGTTAGTAACCCCGCTTGTTTTTGTTCATTCCTCTCCTGATCTTCTTTCTTATCTTCTTATCCATGATTGAATATTAGATTTATTTTAATTTTTTTTTAAATTAGTTCCAATTTGTCGATGTAAGAAAAAATGACATCTACCTCATCTATGATGTATACTTATACCTCATCTATCAGATTAAGCTTAACATATGCTAAAGGTGAGGGATCAACATAATGTTGGAACCTGTATCAGTTTCAACTTTTTAGGTCATAATTTGTTTTGGTAGAATATGTACTGCAAAGGTAAATCCGTCTTTAAAATAAGTTGTAGCTTGTAAGTCCTAGATACATCCCTAAGCATTTTAAAAGAATACATCGCTAACTTATCGAGAATTTTAAAGGCTTCATAAAGTCTTGACGGAGATCTATTTTTGGAACTGTACGTGAAGGCTCTCCAAGTACCTAGAGCATCCACTGGAGATTTTCTACACTTAAATACTAATGAAATTGAGTCATGCAAGATTCCCTTGATTATTATGTGGGTCAAAGATGAGATAATATGCAAAATTAGAACGTAAATGCTGGCATTCCAACCAATTAATTGCAACCGGGAAACTTACTTAAACGTAAACGTCGGTATTCTTACTTATCTGGTAATACTGCAACTTCACCTCACCAAACTTTTCTTCCTTGTTCTTCAACATTAATTCATCTTAGAAGAAGTTTAAACCCCAATGACCTCTCTGGTGGCATCACCTAACAAAGATAGTCAAGCCATGTAACAAAAAATATAATTTCAGTTTCAGCTTGGACTCTGATTCCCTGTAAATAAGTAACACTTAAGTGGTGTGACTATGAAAAGAAAATTGTTTTAGCGCATAGCTAGGTATACATAAACGTTATTCGATCAATAAATTCAGCATAACCGTTCCTGTGAAGATACTGGATGGCCTTTATTAATATCATTAGGTTACCCAAAACCAGACAGTCTAGGTGTAAACAATCAAAATATAGAAGAGGAGTAGCATTAACAAAGCTACCAACGTAAGCTGTATCCATCCAAGTTTTAAAACAGGATCATGAGGGACAACTTTTATTTGGACTCATTTGTCATATTGCATCTAGCTCCATTTCAAAAATCAGTAAATCAAAATAATCATGTAACTTGCTATTCCAATGGGTCCAACGGGAATTATTGACTCGGTGTGGCGGGGCTTCGCCCCGCTCCCGTAGTATTCCTGATGCGTTACAATACGAATGATAATAAAATGAATCTTTTCATTATAATTTTTTTAAACACAGTCATACATCCAGAGATACTAAATCTTTACATTGTAAAAGAATGAAACCAAAAAGTGTTATCTTATTATGCAACTAAATATGATTTGTGCGCTTCAATTTCCTTTTTTTTACGTGGACTAATACGCAAAAACACTTTTTTGCAAGAGAACAACGAACAAATAATATAACTAATAATAGTCAAATTCCACAATAGGAGCAATTAAAGCAGCGTACAATCAGTTGAAACATAAAAAAAAAAAAACATTAATGGGGAGGATCCGTACATATGTTAATTCTCACGCTGTCTCGCAGTTTCGGCATAATTTTTTTTCTAAAATCTAAATGACAATGCATTTAAAGTTAACATTTTGATAAGATGTTCATTTTATAAAGATTTACATTCATACCAAAGATGTACAATCTAAAATGTATAATACTACCATCTATCGATTTAAAAATTAGTCGTTGAAGCTTAAATTGGTAGATAGATATTACTGAGTTTAAACTCTCGAAATGCGTTAAGTTTTATTAGGAATATATTCGTACAAACTCTAAATTCATAACAAAAATGAGCATAATCCGAGACATACACCGCCATACATCACTTGGAATTATCCGTTGAAAATAAAATTTTGAAATTTAGCTTCAAATACATTGTTGTTTAGGTTTTATAATAATAAATTTGGTGCATAAATTGTGATATAATATAAGAATTACCATGCGAATGAAACTCTCAAATTATCAAATAGGAACTACCAAGTGAATTATACAGGGTTAGGGTTAGAGTTGAGTATCCTTGTATTTTAGGCAGATACTTGAGCTTAATGTCATTGAGTCAGTTTATGGGTTCCCGTGAATATTTTGAGCACTAAATCAACTGGTATATATCTTAGAAATCGGAGTTGAATAAAAACTCCAACATAAGCAACTATCAAAGAGAGAAGTTGCAGATGGATAAAAAATAAGCCAAGTATCTTAGAAATCAGAAATGGATAAAACTCCAACATAACCAACTATCAAAGAAAGAAGCTGCAGATGGATAAAAAATAAGCCAAGTTTTAATATTCAGGTCCCAACCTAAAAAAAACTGAGAAATTGGAAGTCCATTAAAGCGAAAAAACTTGGTATTTATTCTTCATTGTGCAATGTAATACAGTATTGAGTAATAGTTGAACAGAACTTCAGAATTTTCCCTGCCTAAATTGTAAAATAAGTTAATCAAATTAGAGAACTTAAAAATGCAGCTTGACCAGTAAGACTCATTTTCAAGCAACCAGACGGATGTGATTCAATAGCAGTACGGTACAATGTACAGTAAACCCTATCTCAAAGCAACTCATCCATGTTTACTAAACTTGTCGCGGCCATTTTTTTTTTTTTTCATAGCAGATCTTGTAAAAGTGACCTACTTATTTTGTATAAGTTACAAACAGGTCACACCAGTGATGTCCGATCTTCTTGATGCTTCTCTAGATTACATATTAGCTAACCAAACACACTTCTGAAGTCCGTCAACTGTTGGAAAGTCTGTGCAAAAAGTGTGGTAGTTTAATGACTCCATCACTCTCCTAAAGGCATTAAGTAATAATCAAAACAACTACAATTAGGAAGCTTAAATAACATTGTCACTAACTTATGTAAAGACTTTAAAATAAAAATGAACCAAAATAGACGTCTAGGAAACTCATATAAGATGTTTTCTAAATAACACTCGAGAAATTCCCACGGGTTTTTACATTTTCTTGGCAATACAATTTCACACATGGAAGCCATGAGTACTTTAAGTATTATAAGATTTGCTTTGTTCTAATCACAAAGGTCGTTATCCTATTAAAGGGCTTCTTCACTTTCTACATTATATAAGGACATGAAGCTTGGTTGAGAAAAAAATTGGTGGAGGATAAGACTCTGTTTTATTAAATCATCATGCAATGCTTTCAATTATTCCTTGGTCAGTATCAATGTCTCTAAGCACCATGATCATCCTACATTAACTTTAGCACGAAACTATTTAAAAAATTCCTGGGATAAAATTGGTAATAGAATCCGAATTTCCACGCCGGTTTAGCTGCTACTGACAATGATAAACATCACCAATCGTTTGGGGAAAAATTATAAAATTTACTTTCATTACTACTGTCAAAAGAAAGACGGAACATATGAATGGATATTGGATAAAGAAAACAAAAAAATCAAGATGTAAATGGATGAACTAATATTAAGATGAACTGAACTAAAGGAATAAAATGAACATAAAGAAGAATCAATTATTCCGATTGTGTATTACGTATAATAAAAAACTACAGACATTACAACAACAACTTGAACCCTCCAATACAACTAACTTATCTTTCATTACTTACTGAAATTGTACTCCCGATCTTCAACCCTATTATAATTAACTTTAATCTGAACTTTTTATCTCCAAAATCACTCATAATTCTCTCTCGTAGGTGATTCATATCGGGACGCTAAGGAATTTTATGAAAGCTCCGAGAGACGTTAATCTTGGAAACCTATAAATATCTGATTATGTGCCTTTCTCTCACTCAGAGTATATACCCGTAACCCACCCCCAACTTAGGTTACTTCTCAGCTTTCAATTGAGTAAAGACTTAGAAAATTTATGTTTGAGCACCTCAGTCATTTGAGCCAGAGACTGAACAATACTCGTGAGGTGGATCGAAGTCATGGTCTCCAGCATTGGTGGTCTATGTCCTCGTTCTTTTATAGCATCCAATTATGGTTTTAGAAATCCCTAATATGCAAAATGCTTAACTGGAGACTCGACTCTAGCAAAAAACACAGTTAGTGTTTCCATTAATCGCATTTACACATTAAAATAATATTAGAGGGAAGCACATTAAAAGTTGCATTCTGAAGTTGATATCATAGTAAAAAGATGAGGTACCTGAGTATTGCACAGATACATAAGTTCACTATGTCCACCAGAACAACTTATGAGTTTCTCTTCTTTTCAATACACTGATGTATTTCAGCAAAGTCCCAACGATAAAGTCCCAAAAGACAGTACACAGAGATGAGAGACCCCTGCTGTTTAGTAATTGCCTGCCTATGCGTTAACCAACAACACCTAAAGTTACTAAAACATTCAAAGCCACAAGTACATCTGACAAATTGGATGCACAAAATATCATCTCACAATTTCACAGTCGTACCAGTAATGCAAATTGGTACCCCCTATGCAGCCATTAAAATCTAGTCAAACTTTAGAGTACTTGACTGGCAAGAAATGGAAAATTGTGGAACCGAATCCAGAATCTGCATGGTCTATCAAAAGCTACCTTGCTTGTTTTTTTTTCCTATAAAAATCTACCACTATGGTTAATTAGTGTTCCGTTCCCGTGATTTGAAATTTTCAACCTACCCAACGTAGATTTTGTGTCTCGATCAAATAAAAAGAACACCTGGATGTACGTCTCAGTGGCTAAGCTACCGGTCGTGCTAAATTTACCCATCTAATAAACTGATTGATGTTTTTTTTTTTTTTTTTTTTTTTTTTTTTTTTTTTTTTTTTTTGAGAGAACAACAGATACTAAGGGGCCATGATTTTTTATTTATTTTTTTTGATGCAAAAAACTACTTCATTTAATCCATAATATTACATAACTTCTTGTTAACCTTCCTTTCATCCCTTATCATATTTTCAATTTCTTTATGGATGTTACACCAAAATTCAAAGGAATTATTAGCTCTGGCTTTGTTACTTATTACATGGTCTATTTTATTAGTTGTTGTTTTTACATGACTGACAACAAAAGACGAAACAGAAGTAGCTAAATGCCTTATTTCATCTACATATCCTTGATTTATCCGGCGAACCACAGGATTGGCATTTTTGATAGAACTAACTACATTCTGACGGTCTGATTCATAGATAATGTTTTGTAATTTCATTTTGACAGTCTGAAAGGGGCCATGATTTTATCTTGTTGTTTATCTATATTTACTACCTCTTCTAAATAAAGTTTTCTATTCAACCAATCACAACCTGGATGTATTACGGTGCAACTCCAGGATTCCCTTCAAGGCTCTTGCTGGCACCATCAATTTATTCACTCAAAATGAAAAATGACAGCTGATAAAAATAAAATAAAAACCTAAATGAGAATTAAAATTGTGATCGTAACATCCCTATTGTATTAGACCTTGGTGTTACAGTCAGAGCATTACCCCAATATCGTATAATCGTTTATAATGCTTTAATTTTTATTTTTTCCATTGCTCTCGCATTTATGCGCCAAATATTTTCCCACATAACCCTCTTGACTTTCTCCTTATTAATCTAGAGAAGAATAAAACTTGAGTTCCTGACCGAGCAGCTTCCTTCGGTAGGAGCCTATAAATTGTCCAAGGCCATGCAAGTTAGATGACCTAAGTCAGACTGTAAAATTGAGAATCCATTGAGTACGATACATAATGTAAAAAGGAGTTTTTTTTTTTTTTTTTTTAAAATGGAAAAAGGAGTTAAGCATCCATATAGTAAGATCAAGTAGCGAGGTAGGGGCGGAACTACAGCTAGGCTTGACCTGGCTTAAGCCACCCACAAAAGGCCAAACATCATTTTGTTTTTGTTTCTCTACCTATTTCAGTCTTTTGGATTGAGGTGATAATATAGGTCTAAACTATAGGCCTAAGCCAGTAGTCTACAAATGGTGAAGCCAAAAATCCTTCCCACACTAATTTTCTGGTTCTACCGCTATAGCGACCCATGTAGATACCATCCATGGAACCCGCAAATAAGTATCTAAACGATAAAAAATGAAAAAAAAAGGTCTAGAAATTCTTTTCTCTGAGAACTTAAGAAATTTACACGATAGACTCAACAACATAATGTGGTTCCTATCACGATTTGCTTGTTGCTCTGTATTTGGCAGAAGAACAACTAAATAACGTGGAATATAAGTTTGGAACCATGGTGCAAAGAGATACTGTGATTTTTTTTTTGTTATTTATAATTGAGTAATAAAAAAGATTTAGCACCTTGAGAAGGTCATCTTTGTAGTGGCGCATGTCATAATCCGTCAGTAGGAAAAAAGTTTTAAATTTTGTGTTGTTCAAACATCAGGAAGGAGTTTCGATAATGTCAAGCAACTTGAGAACCGATATTTTTCAATTTCCGGACTCAGCCGCGCCATCACGTTTACATAGAAATGAATAAACCAAACACATTAGGGACCACTGAACATCTTTCGTTTATCGGTTGAAGGGGAACTTACAGGAGTAATTAAGTGTCTTTCTAGCTGAGCAACATTTTGTTTGGACAATGTTCTGGGCGGAAGAAATGAACTCCGAGGGACATCCTTGAACTCTGCTAAAATGCGTTCATTAAATGGGCGAAAATACCCTTCTGTATCAGTTTCAGAACACTCACCTGGTGAATCTCCATCCTCACAGTTAGTAATAATTCGAAGCCTTCTTAATTCTAATATTAATAGTTGCGTATAGTATTGAACGTGGAGTGAGTACTAATAATTAGGTGGCCTAAATAGTAGTTTTAGCTAGTATTTTAGCAGCTCATGAAGCAGAATTACTTAGACTATTTATCAAACGTTATCATGTAGCATGAATATTATCAACATATATAACAATGTATAATATTTGAAAATGAGATCGTTTGCAACGCAACATGTTCTTTCCACTGGAAGTATCAATTACCCAAATAAAAATGAAATAAAGAATCTTATGGAGTGAAAATAGTTGCCTATATACACCGTGCACCAGTCCAATAACTCTGTAATCCCAAGACAACTTATATATCAATCTTGGCTTGCCCCTAAAATTAATAAAATTATCAAATAAAAATCCAGGCACTGGTGAAACCAAATTTGGACTGGATTCCAACCCAACTGATAAGATAGTATAGACTTTGAGATAGGCGCGCCAAAGGCATCTGGTTTCAACAAATGAATTTCTATTCCTAGAACTAATCTATCCTCTAAGCCTCTATCAACCCATGATTGAACCAAAGTTATGAAGGGATGTTAGCTGAAAAGTGAGCTAAAACTGCAAATGAGGTTGAAAGTTTACCTCTTCTGAGTAGAAGTAATGGCCGCTTTAGTAGCCACCACTACAGTTGTTGATGGTGGTTTTTAGACAAGGGGTAAAATCGTAAAACCCCATGACCTAGTGTTACCCGCGACACATTAACTAAGAGCATTTAACTCAGGTGTAAACAATTAATAGGGGTATTTTTTCAAAATACCAGATTAGGGTTTTCAACACAGAACCGTAATTCCAAAACCAAGCCGCATACTGCGCACCATGGCAACAATGCCAAACCAAGCCGCACCCTGCGCACCATGGCAACAATGCCAAACCAAGCCGCACCCTGCGCACCACGACAACAATGCCAAACCAACCCGCACACTGCGCACCATGGCAACAATGCCAAACCAAGCCGCATACTGCGCGCCATGGCAACAATGCCAAACCAAGCCGCATACTGCGCGCCATGGCAACAATGCCAAACCAAGCCGCATACTGCGCACCATGGCAACAATGCCAAACCAAGCCGCATCGCGCACCATGGAAACAATGCCAAACCAAGCCGCATATTTGCGCACCATGGCAACAATGCCAAACCAAGCCGCACCCTGCGCACCATGGCAACAAGGCCATATTTCCAAGCCGCTATGCCTTTGGCCCACGCCAAATATAGCGCCCTAGGCTTGCAAGACTTGCAACTAGGTCGCATGGCCGCACGTGCCATTGGCACATGCCAACACGTATCACGAGCCATATTTCCAAGCCGCTATGCCTTTGGCCCACGCCAAATATAGCGCCCTAGGCTTGCAAGACTTGCAACTAGGTCGGCATGGCCGTACGTGCCATTGGCACATGCCAACACGTATCGCGGAGTCATATTTCCAAGCCGCTATGCCTTTGGCCCACGCCAAATATAGCGCCTTAGGCTTGCAAGACTTGCAACTAGGTCAACATGGCCGTACGTGCCATTGGCACATGCCAACACGTATCGCGAGCCATATTTCCAAGCCGCTATGCCTTTGGCCCACGCCAAATATAGCGCCCTAGGCTTGCAAGACTTGCAACTAGGTCCACATGGCCGCACGTGCCATTGGCACATGCCAACACGTATCGTGAGCCATATTTCCAAGCCGCTATGCCTTTGGCCCACGCCAAATATAGCGCACTAGGCTTGCAAGACTTGCAACTAGGTCAACATGGCCGTACGTGCCATTGGCACATGCCAACACGTATCGCAGGCCATATTTCCAAGCCGCTATGCCTTTGGCCCACGCCAAATATAGCGCCCTAGGCTTGCAAGACTTGCAACTAGGTCAACATGGCCGTACGTGCCATTGGCACATGCCAACATGTATCGCAGGCCATATTTCCAAGCCGCTATGCCTTTGGCCCACGCCAAATATAGCGCCCTAGGCTTGCAAGACTTGCAACTAGGTCAACATGGCCGTACGTGCCATTGGCACATGCCAACACGTATCGCAGGCCATATTTCCAAGCCGCTATGCCTTTGGTCAACGCCAGATATAGACCCCTAGGCTTGCAAGACTTGCAACTAGGTCAACATGGCCGTACATGTCATTGGCACATGCCAAACACACACGCTGGTAGCCTAACTTGCAAACCGTGCAACCTACCAACAAGGCATTCCGACATGCCATTGGCGCATGCCAAACACACACTGCTTTGGTAGCCTAACTTGCAAACCGTGCAACCTACCAACAAGGCATTCCGCACATGCCATTGGCACATGCCAAACACACACGCCGGTAGCCTAACTTGCAAACCGTGCAACCTACCACTAAGGCATTCCGCACATGCCGTTGGCACATGCCACACACGCCACTAGCACTCGGCATTACCACTTACGCTCGAGGTGCAACTCGCAACGAAGGCATTCCGCACATGCCATTGGCACATGCCACATGCGTCCCTAGCAAACACCACTTGCACGCAAGATGCAACCAACACTCGAGACATCAACACAAAGCGGGGATGCTTTCTAGGGTTTTGGTTTGGCGGTCTGACATGCGGCGTACACTACGCTCACATTAAGAAAGCGTGAAAAGGAATAAAGCGGTCAAATAAAAGAGGAAATAATGGTGAAAACGTTTTCACCCATTAACACCATGCGGTTACCACCTCCTCCCATTATTTCACCCTTTACTCTCTTCCTTCATGAGGTCGAGGTACGTTTCAAATCTCGACTTGTATAAATAGGTCTTACCTATTTCCACCCGGACAACAAGTATCGGTCGGGAGAAAAATACTACACTCTCGAAAGGCAACTTTGCAAGCTCTCCCAAAGCTTCCATCTCTTGCAAGCTTCCTAAGCTTTCACTTTACGATACAAGTCGAGATACTACTCTCCTCAACACCTTTCTTTGCTTCCATCCCAAATCAACCCTTCTCCTCCACTTTGTGACTGAAGCAAGTCTAGAACGGCCATTTCTTGGTTTAGGCCGGACTTGTACAGATTGATCTCTCGAATCTATAAAGTGATCACGTGCGGCACATTTGTTTAGGGTTTGAACCGTTTCTCACTCACCTACCGAATTTACCGAAATCGGCGAAACGATTTTTACCCATAAACAATTGGCGACCACGGTGGGAGGATTGATCTATCGGCTACAATACCAACTCCAACTCCCCGATTTCTTTTTCCGAACGTCAAATCCCAACATGGTGGAACTCGGATCTGGAGCGGTTGCCGAGAACATCGTATGAACGCATCCCCGATGTTGGCGTCTCTCCCCATAACGTTGTTACTTCACCCGGTGACAACGACAACATCGAATGCACTCCCTTAAGTGTAAAACCGCCTATCACCGGGGCGAGCAGCTTCCTCCTCTAGCGTCTCTGCACAACCCTCTAATCACGGCAACGAGAATATCTCTTCGGGTGTCACGCCCCGATCACCGAGCTATGGCCGCCACCATGACCCCGAATGCTTCTTCCAGCATGGCGCCTCCGAAAACTAAGGTTCCAATTACCCCGCCGATGGGACGAGAGACCGGAGGGACCAGAGGAAGTCGCCCTTACGTCACCATCGCCGATTTGATGGAACGACGGGGAGACGCTCGCGAGCCAGGGGCAGGACATGGTTTCAACACAAAAAGGAGGTGCTCACCTTTCTCAAAACCACGACAGAGCGACTACCCCGTGAGTCGCATCCTCCGAGACGCCTAGAAGCATCTCCAACAACCCCGACGCCGGCACCACGGCGGGGCACGCCTCCACGGATGAAGAAACTCGCACTAGAGTCCCGTTGGAGAGAAATCAACCACCCAACGTCACGAGAGAAGATTTGGAACAACTCCTACGCGATAGAATCAAGCATGATGAGTTCGATGTACATCATCACCAACCCCCTTACCCATCCGAAATACAGAGAATCCCTCTCCCAAGAGGGTACTCTTCCCCTCAATTTACCCTATACGATGGTACAGGAATGCACGCGAACATGTTTCTCGTTTCTGGAATCCTTGGGCGAACATGAATACAATCACGTTCTTCGTTTAAGGGAATTTTCAAAATCACTTAGGAAGGGCGTATACATGGTACAATGACATCCCACCGAACATCATTCCCAACCGGAGTAGCATGGTCACCGCGTTTTACGGAAGTATTTCTTCGTGTCCGAACAAGTTACCTTTTCGGACCTCGGGAGAATGTACCGGTGGGATAACGAACATCCGAATGATTTCGTCAAAAGGTTCGAGGTTCAAGCACTCTATTTGTCACGACCCAAACGTGACCGAGCAACAATTGAGTAAACGCATGCATCAACGGTATGGTCCCAATCTACCGCGCCTGCTAGAAAACTTGCGTTTCCAAACATTCTCGAACTCCATGAGGCCGCGGACGATCTGCAACAACGGCACCAAAGATTCTTGGAAAGGACTAGGCCAACTCGGGCGAAGACGCACGTGAAACTCGCGGGAGTAGGCGCCTCATCAGTAAATAATTTAATGCCGGCTCATCCTCCGTGAACATAGTGAACGAAAGAGGAAAAAGGAAAGCCGCAACTACGAGCCACCAGCCGAAACGTGAAGCGCCGGCGCAATGGGAACCCTCGCAACGGAAGATCGCCACTAAAACCCCTATTCAGCATCGTGAGGCGGAGGAAATATCCTTGATTTCCCATTCCCCATCGAGGAGGTGATTGACCTCTAGAAGCTCCGGGTTCAAGATGATGTCATGATTGCCACCGCCTCGAGACGTCCACCAAGCGAGGCCGAGATGGCAAACCCCAAATCGCCATTACCACGGAGGTTCGTTTCACCACCCGACTAGCGATTGCAACAGGACTAAAGCATATTTTCAAAGAAAGGATAGAAGCGAGGAGAACTCCAACTAGGAGACGAAAAGAGTGCATCGAGACCCACTCCCAATAAGAAACTGCGGTTCCTCGGGGACTCCGTGCACGAGACTGTACAATCCATGATGCGACATGTATGTGAAATTCTCTATATTTCCAAGGTTCAGCGCCAAGATATTTTCGCAGCTCTCAATCGTGTTGTATCGAGCAAACGGCTTTTCTCCCCTCGGAATCCACGCCAAGGGCCCAAGCTTCCCAAACAAGCGAAGCGGAGAACTGGGGACTGCTGACCACGTCCCGTTTGAGAGGTAACGAATTTGACGACACGCTCATCGACACGACCTCTGACCACAACATCATTACTTTCAAGACACTAAAGGCAGCCGGATTTACAAAACAAGACGCTACCTATTTCCCGTCTGTGATTAAGAGCTTGAGAGGAGAGGCTTTGAACGCGCATGGCTACATCAACCTAGAGATCGAGATGGGAGAAGCTATAACGCACAGCAAGTTCCACATTGTCAAAGAACTAGATCATGACATGATTTTGGGACGCTTGTGGGTGCTCGACAACAAAGCAAAACTGGACGTACACCCTCTGCCGACATCCCTGCCCGAAGGAATTCCCAACAAATCGTCCCACGGGTTATCACATCAACGAGCTATTAAAGGAACCCAAGCGTCCGGAGAGGACCCGTTGGCGCTAGCCCATGATTTTCAAATGCAAGTAAGTCTGACCGAGCAACCTTTTCTGCAACCGGCCTTTTCTTCCCCCATTCGTCATGGGGACTCTAGCATAACAACCGCACGAACATTTGTCAAAAAATATGAATGGGGAGATGGACCATTCGAACACTTTGCAAGAAGCTTGGAAGCTTCTAGCGAAACCAAAGAAGCCAAGGCTCAAATGGTTACACGACGTCTGAACCCGTTTTCAATCGGAGATATAGTGGTTAAGGAAAGCTCGTTTCAAGTTGGGAGGATGACAGTAAAGATGGATTTGCCCGAGGAAGGTGAAGGCGAGCTGTACCTAGTTGCGGATACCCTCTTGGGAGGATATTGCAAGCTCATCAATACCGACACACCTGAAGGCGTGATAGTTCACTCGCGATGGCTCAAGGAATCCAATCCCTAAATGCTGTACTTCCCAATCACTCCCCTTTTCAGTACTTCCTTTAAATCATTCCTCTTAATAGCTGTACTTCCCCAGGATGAATACACCGTTTGTATTTTTCCCTGGAGATCTCCCCTTTTGTCAAAAAAAAAATAATAAAAAAATAAATATATCTCTTCCCGAGCGAATCCTTCCGGATATTGGAGAAATACATCGAGAAGAACCCGAGAAGAAAACCATTGGGGCCATCATACAACAACCCCTTTCAAAAAATATATATATATGAAACAAAAGTTTCTTGATGAAGAAGAAAGGAGGAAAGATGTGTTTAAAAAAAAAAAAAAAAAAAAAAAAACATCGGGAACTAAGCGTACTAATGAGAAAAGCAAAAGGAGGAACTAGCCCTCGAAGGATGGAGCGCAAGTCCCTTTGGGCAAAGCTATCTTCAAGTATTTTAAATCCTTCGGGCAACAAAGGTTCCATTCAGCGGTTTTAGCGGCGGCAACCTCGACATCCCATCCCGGCGACCACAGCCGACAGCAGTGTCCTCCCGACAACTATTCCAAGATACGCCACCATGACCCCTCCGGTATCATCAATAACACCTTTGACATCAACTTCAAAGGCTGTCTCGCTTCTATCATGTACTCCTTCAAAAGTTTTCTCATCGACACTTGAAGGAAGTTTTTTGATTCATTCGCATCAAAATCAAGAATCATGGCGTTCTCCTCGCGTCCACCGAACCCAAGAGAGTCCGAACATGCACCTGTTCTTCGTGAGGATAGATGGAAGGGAGGTCCTTAATAATTTCATTAGCTTCACGGAACAAAGATTCAACCCAACCAATACCTCCTCAAGAGAAGAAGATCGATCTCCACCGATTCTCAAGTTCTTTTCCAAAAGTTAAAGGCACGGACCGTCTCTCGGAAGATCCCATCATACACTTTGCAAGAAATGGAAAGATGATCAAGTTCCATCATGTCTATACACATAAAAAAGAGGATAGCGTGAACAAAAAGAAGAAGAAAACGCACCCAGGCAAAGCAAAGGAAAAGGGAATCAACAGGAAGAACCCTTCTCAAACAAGGGAGATGATACATTCGCGTTGGGTATGAATACGGAACCTTAAAAAGGAAAGGAGTAATGGAAGACATAATGCTTCCAGATTTTTGGCATGGATGATGCCCTAATGGAAGCCGCACGTGAAGGAAAGCAAAATAAGGAAACTTTCTTTGTCTGAAGAAACGTCTGCTCCTTCTTTATTTACATAAGTCACTTTGCAAGCACGGTTTCCAAGTTGCACCACCAGGCCCCACCATTGCGCCGACCTCCCAATGACCGCCCAAGTCACGCCCTGCAAACACGCAAGACTTATACACTTTGCGCCGGTCCCACCAGCTAGCACACTCGGCTTCCCAACTCATGCCGACTTCCCAACGTCGCCCAGCTGCACCGGCCCCACCAATTGTGCCGACCTCTCCCGTTTGTGCAAAACTACCAAAGGCAAGGATTCCAAACCCTATTTATAAAAGGTCGGACAAGCCTCCTTCAATTTTCCTTACGTTTTTCTTTGTTAATAGTTTGTCACCATCTTATGCTTACCTCGCAACAAAGCCCCTGTTCCGAGCTAGCGGGGGACTTAATGTTGATGGTGGTTTTTAGACAAGGGGTAAAATCGTAAAACCCCATGACCTAGTGTTACCGCGACACATTAACTAAGAGCATTTAACTCAGTGTAAACAATTAATAGGTGTATTTTTTCAAAATACCGCATTAGGGTTTTCAAAGATTGAACCCTAATTCCAAAACCAAGCCGCATCTTTGCACGCACCATGGCAACAATGCCAAACCAAGCCGCACCCGCGCACCATGGAAACAATGCCAAACCAAGCCACACACTGCGCACCACTAAGCAACAATGCCAAACCAAGCTGCACCTCTGCGCACCACCATGGCAACAATGCTAAACCAAGCCGATATCTGCGCACCATGGCAACAATGCCAAACCAAGCCGCATATCGCGCGCCATGGCAACAATGCCAAACCAAGCCGCATATCACGCCATGGCAATAATGCCAAACCAAGCCGCATCTTTGCGCACCATGGCAACAATGCCAAACCAAGCCGCATCTTCGCGCACCATGGCAACAATGCCAAACCAAGCCGCACCGCGCACCATGGCAACAAGGCCATATTTCCAAGCCGCTATGCCTTTGGCCCACGCCAAATATAGCGCCCTAGGCTTGCAAGACTTGCAACTAGGTCAGCATGGCCGCACGTGCCATTGGCACATGCCAACACGTATCGCAGGCCATATTTCCAAGCCGCTATGCCTTTGGCCCACGCCAAATATAGCGCCCTAGGCTTGCAAGACTTGCAACTAGGTCCACATGGCCGTCACGTGCCATTGGCACATGCCAACACGTATCGTGAGCCATATTTCAAGTCGATATGCCTTTGGCCCACGCCAAATATAGCGCCCTAGGCTTGCAAGACTTGCAACTAGGTCAACATGGCCGTACGTGCCATTGGCACATGCCAACACGTATCGCAGCCATATTTCCAAGCCGCTATGCCTTTGGCCCACGCCAAATATAGCGCCCTAGGCTTGCAAGACTTGCAACTAGGTCCACATGGCCGACGTGCCATTGGCACATGCCAACACGTATCGCAGCCATATTTCCAAGCCGCTATGCCTTTGGCCCAGGCCAAATATAGCGCCCTAGGCTTGCAAGACTTGCAACTAGGTCAACATGGCCGTACGTGCCATTGGCACATGCCAACACGTATCGCAGGCCATATTTCCAAGCCGCTATGCCTTTGGCCCACGCCAAATATAGCGCCCTAGGCTTGCAAGACTTGCAACTAGGTCAACATGTCCGACGTGCCATTGGCACATGCCAACACGTATCGCAGGCCATATTTCCAAGCCGCTATGCCTTTGGCCCACGCCAAATATAGCGCCCTAGGCTTGCAAGACTTGCAACTAGGTCAACATGGCCGTACGTGCCATTGGCACATGCCAACACGTATCGCAGGCCATATTTCCAAGCCGCTATGCCTTTGGCCCACGCTGGATATAGCGCCCTAGGCTTGCAAGACTTGCAACCAGGTCAACATGGTCCGTACATGCCATTGGCACATGCCAAACACACACGCTGGCCCGGTAGCCTAACTTGCAAATCGTGCAACCTACCAACAAGGCATTCGCACATGCCATTGGCGCATGCCAAACACACACGCCGGTAGCCTAACTTGCCAAACCGTGCAACCTACCAACAAGGCATTCCGCACATGCCATTGGCACATGCCAAACACACACGCCGGGTAGCCTAACTTGCAAACCGTGCAACCTACCGCTAAGGCATTCGCATTGGCACATGCCGTTGGCACATGCCACACACGCCACTAGCAGCTCGCATTACCACTTACGCCGAGGTGCAACTCGCAACGAAGGCATTCCGCACATGCCATTGGCACATGCCACATGCGTCCCTAGCAGCACCACTTGCACGCAAGATGCAACCAACACTAGAGACATCAACACAACCGGGGGATGCTTTCTAGGGTTTTGGTTTGGCGGTCACAAAGATGCGACGTACACTACGCTCACATTAAGAAAGCGTGAAAAGGAATAAAGCGGTCAAACAAAAGAGGAAATAATGGTGAAAACGTTTTCACCCATTAACACCATGCGGTTACCACCTCCTCCCATAATTTAACCCTTTACTCTCTTTCTTCATGAGGTCGTGGTACGTTTCAAATCTCGACTTGTATAAATAAGTCTTACCTATTTCACCCGGACAACAAGTCTCGGTCGGAGAAAAATACTACACTCTCGGAAAATGCAACTTTGCAAGCTCTCCCAAAAGCTTCCATCTCTTGCAAGCTTCCTAAGCTTTCACTTTCGATACAAGTCGAGATACTACTCTCCTCAACACCTTTCTTTGCTTCCCTCCCCAAATCAACCCTTCTCCTCCACTTTGTGACCAGGAAGCAAGTCCGGAACGCCACTTATTGGTTTAGGTAGGACTTGTGCGGAATCGATCTCTCGAATCTATAAAGTGCTCACGTGCGGCACATTTGTTTAGGGTTTGAACCAGTTTCTCACTCACCTACCGAATTTACCGAAATCGCGTAAACGATTTTTACCCATAAACAACAAAGATAAATACTACAAAAAAAAAAAAAAACTCATCGTTAGGTTATCTGTCGGAGTCCAACAAATGACTACATATAGTTAAAAACCACGCTCTCCTTCATTTTTTAAATAAAGTTTATCACATAGTACACAGGATCCGACTTTTCATTCATTATATGTAAGAAATATAATGGAAGTAGAGTAAGCGCGTATCTATTGTGGTTTAGTGTTTTTGCACCATATGGATATTTATTTCTTAAAAAATATACATGTTGATAGTTGATACAATACTCATTTCCAGGGGTACTCATATGCAAAATATGGACCATTTGATGTGCATATATAAAATTCAGATTCTAAGAGAGCACATAAATCATATAGGTGACCAAAATCAAATTCAATGGTTATTGTTGTTATATCCTTAGAAAATTTTATTGGAATGGTATAAATTTGATTGGACCAATAGAAATGTTGTATCATTTTTTGAGCAAGAAATGTTGTATCATAGATACAACACTTCCTTCAAAAACAGCAAACCAAAAGTCAAAAATCAAATCAAAACAGAGAAAGGGTGGAAATCTCTACCTTTGATCATCCAGTGTTTAAGGATGAGTTAGAGCTGCATTCGCAAACAAAAAGAATCAGATTTATTTATTTTTATATCCAGTGTTCATATCTTATTAAACAACACTGTCTAACCAATGAACAACAGTTAGAAATAAAAAAAACAGATGCAAGTTGTTTCCACACTCCTCCAAAACAAAAGCACTAATGAATACATAAACAAAGAAATTGGAGGTCTATGTAAGAAATGGATGTTACTGCATGCAGATAACCAAATTTAGGAAATCCCACTTACAGGAGTTGATCTGTACCGACCTCCAATAGAAAGGCGTTGCGGTTGCTCCTGTTGTTGCAGCCTGCACACTAAACTGGCATCACCATCAAACCTCAATCCCACCCAAAGTTTCCCGATATAAAATCCTGCAAAGCTATCCAAGGCCTGGGATAAATTGTCCGCATTGAAATGGTTATATGCAGCCAATATATTCCAACACCTAGAAATATACAGCTATGATGTTTTAATATCAGCAAAAGCACAACAACTATACACCAGTTTGGTGCTTGGAACTTGATCCTAAATAGTGAAGATGTAACACAATATCAATGGATGTCTTAATAAGTACGAAAGAACAACAGAAAGAAAAGAAATCATGGGTGCCAAAAAAATATACAAAGAAAATACGTAACTAACAAATCAAAGAGTATTCAATCTACAAATTTACCTGTAATACTCGTAAAATATAGAAATACTCGTGTTCTACATGTAATCTTGATTGAACTCCCAATAATTCAGGTTAGTAGATAATCATCATACTAAACTAATTAAAATACAGAAATACTCGTGTTCTACCTGTAATCTTGACTGAACTCCCAATAATTCAGGTTAGTAGATAATCATCATACTAAACTAATTAATCATGAAGAAATATAATTTTACGACTAAAAAAACATAAAACCCAGACATAAAAAAAGAAAACAAAAATCCCACAAAAAAGAAGAGAACAGAAATTACCTTGATCGAAGTAGGGATATCAATGATTTTTCATATTTGTTCTTCTCAACCAAACTTAATATCTAACTACAATAACAAATAGAGAAATAACATATTATGAGAAATTTGAGAGTATAAGCAGTTTATGGCTAAAATATTCACCTTTATTCCCCAACAAAGAAGAAATTCGTCGATGCTCTGTATATTTCAACTTTGCGGAATGTGAAAGAAATTCACGTATTATTGAAGAACCTATATATCGAAAAATAAATCCAAAACTTCCAAATTTAGCTAAACGTATGCGAAAATTTAAGAAAACTCCTTGAAATGGTAAAATACTACTACCTCCGTTTCTGGAAAAGAGATACTTTCACTTTTTCATTTTAGCCTAAAAATAGGCCAAATTGAAAAAGTGAAAGTATCACTTTTCCAGAAACGGAGGGAGTATGTTTTTGTCGCCTAAGTTTGGCATATGATCTTAAAAGGAAAATCATCACCATCAATACTTAAAATAGGAATCTATATTCAATAAAAATGGCAAGTATCTACAATAGGTTAGGAATCGGAGTTCTGTACCTTAAATTAAATATATATCTGCCTAAATTGCTAAACACAACACAAAAGAGTTATTCCACATTTTTGGGTTGGGATTATACCATTTCCTCCAATTCATTATCAAAATAGAGATCCTAGCAAAAATTTTTTTATCAAAATAGAGAACCAGCACATATCAGTCTGTCTTATATATATGCTAGGCGTTTATATACGTGTACACACCCCCATAGCTGGTATTTAATAAAAATTATTACCAGCACATAAAAGTCTGTCTTGTATTACCAATATTTTATTAATAATCTTTACGGAAAAATTCTCAAAGGGAGTATCTATATATTCTTCCCAATATATCAAAACTACCTTTTTTCTAATCTCTTGGGCAGAAACACCAAAGTACTTTGGATGTTCACTATAAGCTGCGAATTATAAGTAGAAGCCAGCGTTGCGTAGGTTTTTTTCCTTGCCATCTCAACTGCCAGCGCTAAACATACTTTCACAGGAATTTGATACCTGATATATAACCGGCAGTGCACTGTCCAGTGTCATCAACCTTTGCAGTACTATTACTTTTTTTACCAACTAAATACAGATACGGGCAAATATTTTTCTAATTTTTCTAGCAGTTCATAGATTTGTTGGTAAATAAAAATATATACAACAGGAATGGAAAAAATTAAATCTACTATAATTTTTAAAAAAAAAAAAAAAAAAAAACTACTTTCCAAGGGATTATATATGGTTACATTCCTTAAGTTATAATTCCAGACATAGAAATTCTGCATAGAGGAAGTGTTTGAATAGCTTTAGCGATATTGGAGGTGATTGAATCGATCGAAAATGACATGGCATCAAAATGTCACGGCCAACTGCAATGGAGGTGATTTAACAATGACACACCTGAAGTTTTGGGGCCAACTGCTACCATTAAGTGGTATACCGATATCACCTATTTCCCCAAAGCTCTCCATGTTGTTCTAGGAAAACAAAAAAAACAACGTTCTCCATGTTATTTGTGAGAACTTCATCTTAATATTTCCATCTTACTTATCCATGGAACAACTATTTCAACAAAGATAAATACGAAAATAAGTACAATATTCCTGCAGTTCCATGCAGTAAACATCCAATAATCCAATCCCTTGCTTCAACAATTAACAAAGAAGTTTTATAATTAACTTTCTTGTCATACCTGAAAGAAAAAATTGTAGGAACTCAAAAATCAAAAGAAATTTGTAGGAACTCAAAAATCAAAAGAAAACGCAAACCCTAATTTCTTTCTTCTTTGAATTGAGAAACCGTGTCCTACCTGGAAAAATCAAAAAAACAAGAGAAACAGGAAAAAATGTTAAAAAAAGTGAGAATAAAATATCCGAAATAGCAAAATTCATTCCAGGAGTGCTGAGAAAGCACAAGAAAAACACGAAGTACAATAATCACAATAGTTGAGCGATGGGATTACATGTTGTCTTTAAATTTTTCCCATCTACACATAAAATCATCAAAAGTAAAGATCCTAAGCTCTTTATACATAGAGGACCATGTGTATAGAGTTGCTTTAAGTAATTGTTTCACTCCTAAACACCCTGTTGTTCCTTTCAGTCCAATGGACAGACCCTGTTGTTTCTATTCTCACTTAAGCAATTTCTCATAAGTGAGAATAGAATATCGTTTTCACCTGGTATGAGTCTCCATTAGAGACTAAATTAGAGTTTCAACTCTTCACTGTAATCCAGAGAGAAAACCTTAACACCGCAACAATGTTATTAGAAAGGAAATCTCGATAGATATTTTGAGTAGGAAATTTTGGCAGTTAATACTAAGTTTACATCACCTAATAAGCAACCCATTCCTTATTGATCCGAAAAAAAAAAAAAAAAAAAGAATTTGGAGGAAAAATAAACACCCATTCATACAATTAACATTATACGGGACGATTGACTGAAAATGGGAGTGGTAAACTATTTATATGAATTGAACTGATAATGCAACAATTAATATAAGTAAACCTAAAAATTGATGAGAATCCAATCACGGAAACCATATATCACCACCAATACCAAGAAAGTTAATCAATGACAATTAGGAAAAACCGTTTATCACCAGCAATACCAAATGAAAGTTAATTAAAGTTAATCCCGTAAAATCCATAGAGAAAAACCGAATGAATTAGGAAATTATGAGAAAACAATCAAACAATTGATTTCCATACCTTTTGTTGACGCTCCGTGCAAACAAACATCTCTGCAAAGAATAAGAGAAACAAACGATCAAAACAGATAGTCGAAATAAAAGAAAGCAACTGTAAGTGCTATTGAATAGAGAAGAAAAAAGAAGAATATGGTGTACGTATAAGAAGAAATTCACCATATACATGGCTACGAAAAAATCTATACTAAGAAAGAAATCCAGGACTTTCCAAAAGTAACTAAATACTAAATTTAAAAATTAAAAAGTTTCAGAAATTTTGAAAACAAAAATTAAGGAAGTATCATAATTTATGGACACTCATAATTTTACTATGTTTGAAAATTTTCTTCTATATTTATAAAATATTTATCGCTAAAATTAAAAAAAAAAAAAGTTATATATGGAATGAAATATATTTTCTCGCCTAATCAACAACCTAATTTGGACCATCGGATCATAAAATTAACGGCCACGAAATGTAAGGGGCTAACTTGTTTTTCAGCCAATCAGGAGCGAGGGTTTTGTTCACCGACCAATAGGAGAAGAGGTAAGCGTAACTCTCGACGTGGTGTGAGAGATGTGATTGGGTGTTTAGGTTATTGATTCTCAACCGTTGTTGGTTAGAGCTTCTCCAATGTTGAATGTGAATATTTCATATGTGGCATCACTTCTAAGACATCATTTGAATAAAAATCCTAAATATTAGGAAAAATAAATTTTTATCTCCAACCCATAAAGATTTTTATTATTTGTTTACTTATTTGTAGGCGTTTAATTGGTTAAAATCATTTCCATTTTTATTTTTCATTGACTTTTATTAACAAAAGTGTGACTAGGATGGGAAGATATCCTCTAAGTGAATGTCTAAATCTAGAGGTTCACCTAGAGGATGTCTAACTTTTTTTTTTTGACACATCATCTTCACATCAATTGGTTGGAGATAATTTTTATAAATATTATTGTGGATCCTACGTGGATTATGACTTTTCCTTCACACACATTCCATTAGAGAGGCTCTTAAATCCAAGAGAGTTTATAGGTAGTGAGGAGTTCATGAAAGACCGACCGAAATCAAGAGAAATATAATCGGAAGAAAATAGGCCACGTCCAAATATTATGTCGACACATATATATGTGTATATACATCCTTTTATACCGTGAATAAATATAACCGCCGGAATTAAGGGAAACAAATTAATGGTTTGACCACAAATTGCACCCACAAAAAACGCGGATATCATCGTTGGATTTTTTTTTATATATAAATATTTTGGTTAATAACACCCTAACTAATTAAGGTTAATTTAGTCAGGTTTATACTATGAAAATACAAATCCAATCTAAAACTACTAATCTTAACCGTTGATCTTAGTTTTTGGGCTATACATATATTCCATCTTAATGATGGGTTAATAAAAAAGAGAGGAACCAAAATTGGGTTCCTCAGAAATTTCCACATCTTTATTTGTCTGTGAAGCACGGACACACCGATATTGGTGCCGTGTCCGCGTCTGACGAGCGTCGGACACATGACGTGCGTGGGACACGATACGACGCACGTATAAAAATCTATACTCTATTTTACTAGTTGGGTAATCTAGTGTGTCATGGAAATTAGTATATTAGTTAATTTTCATACATATGGACTAATATAACAACATAATACTGAGTTTTTATCGTATAATTGTGTGATTAATGTATTTGATATACCATAACACTATGATTTTAGTATATAAAAATTAGTTAATTAGTATATATATTAACGTGTACGTGTCCTGATAATTTTGAGTTTCTGAGATCCCTATGTCCGTGTCATGTCGTGTCCGTGTCAGTGCTTCCCAGATTTAGACTAACACAGTGTGATGTTCACCCACTGTAGGGTCCACAAGTAATGTGAGTTGCGGTACATTTCATGGGATTTGATCCCCGTATATGTAAAATATTAGTGTCTTGGCTTAATGCCACCTAAGTAGACTCGTGGAAATTGGTGTTGCATCCATTGTGTACACATGGGTAGTGGGTTGAGCATCCACGATCGACGAGAAAAATTAAAAAATTGGTCTAGAAACCAATCACAACGGAATTGAGTAAAGACTAAAAAGTAGAGTGAAACCAAATCTCAGTGTATATTTGGTCTGAAATCCGGACCAAAACCATATTTGGTCGAGCGGAAGTTAAAACACGTTTGATATCAGTTGAGTGCATACCTTAAGGCATGGCATGATTTTGCGTAGGCGCATATGATTGAAGAATGAGGCCGAGTCTTGTATAAACCCTGTTATGTTGCGAGGTGCAACTAATGTCGGAAAATGAAGGCAAAAGACTGTGGTAATGATCATTGTGATCAGTTGTGAAGAATCATTGCTTGCGTATACTTGGGCGCAAATGATTCAAGTGAAATTCAATCCTAATTCAGGGAGTTGGCAAGAGGAATTTCCAAGTTGCATTTGGGTATTGATGCATGATTTGAGTAGCCGCGTAAGTGTAATGCATGACGCCAAGAAGTGGCTCAGGTATATGAAATCAATCGAAAAGCAGTGAAGCTAAGTGATGGCATAAAATACTAGGCAAAAACGTTTTTGCAAGGTTAAAGGCCAAGCCAAGTTTGCTGATTTCTGAGAAGGGCTCAGAAGTGTACAAGGCCAGAGAACAAGTATAACGAGCATACTTTGTTGCGTTCAGCGAGGGCGTTGAACGGATTAGGTGGGGGAGGTTTGTTATTGGTCATGCAAGTGACGTATAATGATTGCCATTATAGAGTTGCAGGCCAGGTCAGTACTCCGCCGTAATGGCGCAATGCGAAGCCATAATAGCGCAACGCAAGCCATAGTAGCGGTATACGGTATAAACTGTCAAGCACTAAGATAGTGGCACCCTGCAGGGCCAGTGAAGCACAAAGGTGGCACTACACTGTAAATATATTTGGCTAAGTAATGAAGCTTATTGGCAACACAATGAAGCTTCATTCAAGGAAAGGCAAGACGAGGCCAAAGTTGACAGATGCAACATGCGATGTTGGCATTGATGCATATCCGTAAAATTGAGTTGGCCCAAACTCAAGGATGATGCAAGAGTAAATAATAGGCCAGGAGTTAGTCTATGGCCTTAGTTTAAGGCTGGCCAAAGCTTGAACAATGCAAACAAACTAGTAATGCAAGAGTGGCATTACTATTGTCAAGCAAATTGGTTAAGTGAAGCATATGACGCTTGAAGTAACTGAGAATGAGTTTAAGGAGTTGTCCTTGATGATTGAAGCACAGGGATTGTCCGTGCATTAGATTAGAGTGATAAGCATGCAGGGCTAAGATGGCCAAGCTTTGGAGCGAGGCAAAATTCAGTAAAGCACAATAATTGTGCAATACGGCTCAGGTGGCGGTTACAAGTTGGTTATTGGCTTCACAAGCGTTCCAAAGGTGCGAGACAAGTTGGAAGGGTTATGAAATGAGTTCATAACCTTATTAGAGTGTCCCTAACCGTTCAATACAAGTGTGTCTTCAATCTACATGACAACGCAAAAGGTAGCAGTTGAAAAGCAGATTGGTGGCTAGGAAAACTACCTGTGGACATGTGGTTATCTGTAGGATGTGCAAGCGGTTGCACAGAAGTTTTATCCTGATCCTAGCATGTATAAATAGATTAGGAATCAATAATGTTGGTGTTTTTCATTTGAGAGAAGAACCACTAATGTAGAGGGTGTTTTAGGCATTCACCAAGAGGGTGAATGACTTGTTTGGTCCATGTGATGGACTGTTTTGTATAATCTTCCTTAATGCAATAAAATGGGTTTATTGTGTTAGTTTCTTGTGTTAATTATGTCGCTGATCTTGTGAAGTTGTCAATTGGTTTGATGCATGGCAGAACCTCTTATGGTTATGGGGGCATGAAGAGTTAGAGAGAAAGAAGAAAAGACTTTCGTTGTGCAATGCCTTATGAGTGAAGGCAGATGCGTACTTTGATGAAAGTATGCAAGGCTGAATGATTTTGGGTAAAGTTGATTCACTGAACCACAATCATTGCCGGTCATGTCCCATGAAAATTTTAGGCGATTAAAGGGGCGTGTGATAGCAAGTATCAGAGATGTGTTAGGGGACACGATTCTTTGATTTTTCTCTTTTACTCAAGTTAATGTCATTTGTTTGTCAAATTCGGTGAAGAATTGTTTGGTTTCACTAGTATGGAGACTAGAAGAAGTTGGTCTTGTGTGGAAAGATCAATTTTAATGAACTTGAAGCTTAAAGTAGCAACATGCTAGTAAATTTCATGGCAAAGGTGCCTGAATTCCATCCCAAAGTGTTAGGCGAACGCGCAAGAATCATTGAAAATCGGGTTTTCAAGTGATGGCATGACAAAACTGAGGAGTATGCTGACTTCTATGGTGCAAGTCAGGTTTTAAAGTCCATGTTTCTCACAAGTTTACGAAGATGATGTATTGGGAATGTATAATTTCGTAGTGTTATCAGTTTCTAGTACATTACATGTGTGGTAATGGGAATTTTGCGAAAATTCCTGAATTCAAAGAAGTTGTTGGCCTTTTCAATGGCAAAGTAGATGAAGAACATGTCTATGTGATAGATTAAAGGTATTTTCATAGTAGCCAATTGATGGAAGATTATAGTTATCTCTCTTGAATGCATGTACCTTGGTGGTAATGCAAAGTCTGGTTGCGAACCAGCATGTTTGTGGCAATGTGATGCCATGAAGGAAGAATTGGATGGCCAATTCTTATCTAGGATAAAGCTTATGGAAAAGATGAAGAAATAAGCGCAAGTTAGGGAAAACCGATACACCACGGTCTTGCGTTTGCAAAGAGTTCTTCGTTGATGCTAGATGCGCACAAGGAGTGTGCTTGCACCTGGTTTTATGAGTGAGCTCAATATGCTTGGACAAGGGTGTCCAAAGACATGTGTTTGATCATAACCACAAGCGGATGTTCTTGTCAACTACAAATCAGTATTGCTACAAAGATGATTTTAGAGAAAAAAATGAGTTCCAAGTTTGAAGAAGAATGTGGAATTCTTGTTTCATGGAACATAGGAAGTGGTGCCTCATTTGCAAGGATTATGTCCTTGTTTGCAACTGTCCAAAGTGTTTATCCATGGAAGTCATTGAGTGATATGACTTTGCCGAGGTCTATGGTGATGCTCGAATCACCAAGTTAAGTCCGTTCAGGCTGTGTAAAGGTTCACAAGTTTGTGTCAAGATTTGGGTGCTAATTGGCATAGCATGTATGCAACAGTAGCATGCGCCAAATGGGATTTGGGAATGGCCAGAATGCATGATGCGGCTAGAGATGCAAGTTAGGCCAAATTGTGGATGCGGGAAAGATAAGGACAAAGTAGTGGTGATGCATAAGAATGGCATGAGGTCAGTTTTGAAGAAATCTTTATGAAAGCTAAAGCAACATGATAGCATCAGTTTAAAGGAGTTTCAACTAATTGTCAATTATAGTGTGCTTTGTTATGGGAGTGGCATACGAACGTTGATAGTTGGAAGAGTGCATGTGGAAAAGTGAATTGCTACATTGGGGACAGTAAGTGTTGTCTAGCTTCCTTTGTTGCTTAGAAGCGAAGATGAAGTTAGTATTGCAAGGCTTGTTAGGTCTTACAAGTTGCAATCAGTTGGCGCGAGTATTTTCTCAAGTTTTAGTATACTTTCAGTTTGGGTCAGTGGACCTTGGTGTTGGAATTAAGTCTCTCTATGTAAGGTAGTAGTGAATAAGGGTATTTAAAGTGAAAGATCTTTCCTCTTTCATTCAAAGTAAAGCTAGTTCGTGTGGAAGATGATACATAGCATATTAAGCCAAAATATGCAATAGAATACGATGAAAGTGAAACAAGCAAATAAAGGAGTTGGTGGCATAGTCGAGTTTGCTGTTGAGAGTTATGTGGAAGTGTGGCGGCATATGGCAGCGATAGCATGGAGTAACACAGAAAGAATGAAGATGTAAGTCCATCAAGTATACGAGTTAAGAGTAACTCATAGTTAGGAAGAACATGATGTTGTTTTTCCGCCACATGAAAGCGTGGCAGTTTGAAAGAGCAAGTGATGCTTAAATTGTTGGTTTCAAATGCGCGTGAAGAGGATACTACTTTTGAAGTGACGGTGGAATGCCCCGAGTATCCTAAGTCATGAATATACCAAAGTCATACATTTCAATCAAGGTGTTGCGACAATGCAAGAAAAGAACAGCGAGGTGCTGGTTTTTTCGCATACAAATGATGCAAGTCCAAGAAGGGGAAGTTTACAAAATAATTTGGAGGCTAAATCTAGTGAAAGTGCTGATGTTTGCAAGGTGCATCAAAGACTATAAGTTTTTGCATATACTAAGAGTGGTATGGAATCATAGACTTCATACCTTAATGCATGACATGATTTGGCGTAGGCGCATATGATTGAAGAATGAGGCCGAGTCTTGTATAAGCCTTGTTATGTTGTGAGGTACAACTAATGTCGGAAAATGAAGGCAAAAGACTATGGTAATGATCATTGTGATCAGTTGAGAAGAATTATTGCTTGCGTATACTTAGGCGCAAATGATTAAAGTGAAATTCAAGCCTAATTCAGGGAGTTGGAAAGAGGAATTTCCAAGTTGCATTTGGGTATTGATGCATGATTTGGGTAGCCGCGTAAGCGTAATGCATGACACCGAGAAGTGGCTCGGGTATATGAGATCAATGGCAAAGAAGTGAAGCTAAGTGATGGCATAAAATACTAGGCAAAGAAGTTTTGGCAAGGTTAAAGGCCATGCCAAGTTTGCTGATTTCTGAGAAGGGCTCAGAAGCGTACAAGGCTAGAGAACAAGTATAACGAGTATACTTTGTTGCGTTCAACGAGGGCGTTGAACGGATTAGGTATGGGAGGTTTGTTACTGGTCATGCATGTGACGCATAATGATTGCGCGTTATAGAGTTGCAGGCCAAGTCAATACTCCGTCGTAATGGCGCAATGCGAAGCCATAATAGCGCAACGCAAGCCATAATAGCAGTACACGGTATAAACTGTCAAGCACTAAGATAGTGGCACCCTGCAGGTCCAACGAAGTGCAAAGGTGGCGCTACACTGCAAAGACATTTGGCTAAGTAATGAAGCTTATTGGCCGACACAATGATGCTTCATTGAAGGAAAGGCAAGACGAGGCCAAAGTGGATAGATGCAACATGCGATGTTGGCATTGATGCATATCCGTAGAATTGAGTTGACCCAAACTCAAGGATGATGCAAGAGTAAAGAATAATCCAGGAGTTGGTCTATGGCATTAGTTCAAGGCTGGCCAAAGCTTGAACAATGCAAACAAACTAGTAATGCAAGAGTGGCATTACTATTGTCAAGCAAATTGGCTAAGTGAAGCATATGTCTCAGAAGTAACCAGAATGAGTTTAAGGAGTTGTCCTTGATGATTGAGGCACAAGGATTGTCCATGCATTAGCTTAGAGTGATAAGCATGCAGGGCCAAGATGGTTGAGCTTTGGAGCGGGGCAGAATTCAGTAAAGCACAACAGTTGTGCAATACGGCTCAGGTGGCGGTTACAAGTTGGTTATTGGCTTCACAAGTGTGCCAAAGATGCAAGACAAGTTGGAAGGGTTATGAAATGAGTTCATAACCTTATTAGAGTGTCCATAACCGTTAACGGAGTTGTGTGCTTCCAAAGTTTTAACGGATTATTTTGCTTCTAAGTATCCACCACTTGATGTGTTTGATTCAAGTATTGTGCAGGTTGGATAGAACTTGATATGCGAGCGCTTCGGTATCAAGTTACACAAGGATCTTTGGGGATAACATTGATCTAGCTGTTATTCTACGGTTGGTGCCGAATGGTTCTTACAAACGATAGATAAGTATATTAATCCAGTTATCGCTTGGTAACGGCGAAGGATTCCTTAATCCTCCCCTTCTTCTTATTGTCTTTATATTTATCTTACAACCAAACCCCCTTTATTATTTACTTTATCTTGCTGGTACAAATAACCTATCAATTACACAACTCTCTGTGGGAACGATCTCTTACTACCACTATATTACCAGTTAATTAGTGGGAAATATATTTATTAATTTGTTGTGCCTACGACAGCCCATACAAATTTTGGCACCGTTGCCGGGGAGCAGTTGCTAATTGATTTGTTTTTTTTATTTTTGATTTTTGTTTTTATTTTCTCTTTTGTCCTTGTGAGTCGTCATGTTTCCTTATAGAAATAACATGTACGGGGCACAAGATCAATCATATAATAGTGGTAATCAATATGGTTTTCAATCTCATTCATATGACAACTACCAACCATCCTATATGGGTATAATCAAAACCAATCTTTTGGGTATGATCAGTATCCTACGGAACCTTATGGATATTCACATACATATCAACAACCTTATGACGGTATGTAAGTGAAAAATCACAAGGATGAGAGGATAGTTACACTTCTAATAGTTTATCTCCTGAACTTGAGTAGAAGTTTGATCAGATTATGCATTATTTAAAGGCCAATATTTCCACAGTGGAGTCACTCAATGAGCAACTAAGCGCGGAGAACAATATGTCAACCGAATATTACTTCAATATATCTAACCAAACTCCTGATCGTTTTTATGATCATTCACCTATTCAAAAAGGGGAGGCTTGGTCTGGAAATCGTGTGGTGAGTGAAGGTGTTGGTTTTGATAAATGTCTTGACCAATTCCAAGCAATGGCACAACATCAACAAGGGCGCCATACAATTGAAGTTGAACAATTTGAGCAACTTCAGGAAATTCAAAGGTGTGCGGAGAACTTAAGAATATAAATTGCTCAACTTAGTGAAGGTGGGAATGAGGAAGAAGTTTGGCCTCAAAACCAAAACGATTCCGACCTATGGATGACGAAGATTCCGATGAAGATGAGCAACCTTTGAAAGTCCTTGCAACAATGATACGATTATTCCAACTCCTGATAATAATAACGATCATTCGCCTATTCAAAAGGAGGAGATTGGGTATGACATATCTATTATTATAAATGGTGTAACGTACTCAAACGAAGAAATTAGGAGTTGCATCAATGGACTAGACGTTTTAGGAGAGGATTCCGATTCGGATGACGAAAGTGTTGAAGAGATTGAGATTGAGAATTAAACCAAATTGATTGAAGTCGTGGAAGACCCAATTGAGCTAGATAATAATAGTTCGATAGAGGACCACGATATACTTGAGGTAAATAATTCATTGTTAATTAAGAAATATGAGGATCACGTACAAGGTTTGTCTAATCCTTTGCATAATTCTATATCTATTGATCCTTTTCCTCCAATCAAAGTAGTTTCTCAAAGAGTTGTTAACCAAGTTTTTAAGAAAATACCTCACTTAGGATTGGAGTTGCGTCCTTCCAAAGTTTTAACGGATTAATTTGCTTCTACGTATCCACCACTTGAAGTGTTTGATTCAAGTATTGTGCATGTTCACCAAGCTGAGGAACCTTTTGAAGTTCCCGAATGTTATGTTCTTTATCCACTTTCGAGTGTAGAAAGGACTAAGTGTGGGGGAAACTTCAACAAAGTGATAGATTCAATATTTATATTTTGTGCTAATGGTTTTGTGAAGCTATTATTTGAATTTCAGATTGTTATTTGGAAGGATTACCAAATTTTCAGATTGTTGGTGTACGGACGATAACAATAATGTCGAAATTTGACGACGTTAAACCAAGCGCTGCATGGGAGGCAACCCATCGGTTTTGTATCTCTATCCCTTTGTTTTTATTTTTTATTAGTTTTTTATATCATATATTGCATTCCCATCTTAGATTTTACAAAGTCCTATATCTATAATGAAAGTTTTGACGAAAATAGCTCTCGAGACTTCATACGGAGTTCGATTCGAGTGGTTGACCCCAAATTTTAAAGAGGACAGACTTACCTTTATTTTCCAAACAGAAAATCTGAATTCAGAGTCTGTTAAGTTGGAGCGATAGGCCTGGACATTTGAGTTTCGGTAATTTTCAGAACTTTTTCAGATTGCATGTCTGTCAGTCCGGAGGCCATAAAAGTCAGACAGTTTATCAAAACACTGTGAAATTTTGAAACCTTATAGAAAAGACGTAGGCGAACAACTTTTGTTTCGGATGTTTTTCCTAGTTCCCTACCCATTGATACAATTTTCGAGTTTTTCAGGACTATTATCTCAGAAATCAGAATTTTTGGTTTTAAACATTGAGGGCAATGTTGAGTTTAAGTGTGGGGGAATAGTTAAGCATGTTTGGTATGAATATAAAATAATAATAATAATAAATATTTAGACATATGCACTTCTCATGGTTATGGTTTGGGGATTTTGGCTTTCACTTCCTTAGGTGAACTTGGTGAGGATTTTGTAATGCTTTTAAAGAGGCTTAGGAATTGCCTGGATAACCTTGATGCCGGTGGTGGTCATGGTAGTTTTCTTTTCATAGATTAGGTTTGGTTATTCAGAAAGGTATTGGTGCCCAACTTGTGGCTAGGCTACCAACTGCTCCTTTGTAAAAACAATTTTATTGTTATCAATAATAATAATAATAATAATAATAAATAATAACATGGAAGGTAGTGTTAATTTGCCCCCCTTGTGACACAATCTCGCCCCCCTCCGTAGTTTTGGCTCCCCTTGGCAAGGTTTCCCATGAGGCCATTGGTAGACTAGCACATCAACTGTTCAATTAATGTAATAGTATGTCGTTGGAGCTTAGCTTGTTAGGCTTCCAACTAGTTTCTAAGAATAACACAAAAAAAAAAAAAAAAAAAAAAAAAATAAATAATAATAATAATAATACGAGGAGAGACACTCCGGCGATTCTGAGGTGACTCCGCTGGCGATTGAAAACCAGTTCCGTCACCCCTCTTTCGTCGGTAATCTACTTCATCTTCTACCTTTCTCCCCTCTTCTCTGTTATTACTTGCATTCAGCGATGCTCTTTAGTGGCCTGTGTTCTTCAAATCTCTGGATTTCTGTTTCGTTTAGCGGTTACAGTCTCTTGTTTTGTGAAGAACATGCCTAGCACACGGTCTTCATACCCTAGCCCTAAATTTCATCATACCGTCCACATAGACTCACAATCACTTCCATCATCGAGTGGTTCTCAGGGGGAGCGGTTTCACTGCCCCTTCAAAAACTATGACGGCTGTCATGATGGTGTTCGTGGTAGAAGCGGTTATGTCAGAAGTGCACTCTATCGACATGTTTCGGACCAGTATTTCCCAACTGAAACTGCAAAAGAGATTTGCAGAGATCGGATCCGGACTAATGCAGAATGTTTTGATGCATGGGAGCGTGTATTATCAGACTTACAGATGTGGCTATGCATCAAATGCATGCACATCCATGCCTGGAAGAAGCCATGCACGTCAAAAACTCACCCTGCTGATGTTATTGCTGGACCCCTTAATGGTAATGAGGCTGATTTTTTGATTCATGGCGTTGTAAAACCTCCCTACTTTGCAGGACCTTCTTCAGTCACACCGGCAAGCCATCACTCCTTGCTGCCAGAAAGTGCGGTTTTTCTCTTCTGATGGAGATGCTCGACACGGTTTTTGAAAAGCAGATGACCACTATTGTGAGTATCCCTCTCCATGTCGATTACAATTTTCACGAACTTTAAAAGCTGCACTTTGGACGCTGTCAAGGCCACACCCGGATGTTTAGATACTTGGATCCAACTTCTCTCCCTACTTCCAATATGTACGTTGAACCTCTCGTTCCCAAGTGCTCCACTCGAAGAAGCGTTCGGGCACTAGGAGGAAACTCCAGATATCATCCATTAACCAGGCTTTGCTGCAATGGAATGAGCCAGGTGGGTGCTTCAGTTTGACACAGAAATTACTAGGCTTATCTACATCTAAACCCAAGAACAAGCCAAGTAATAAGAAGAAGAAGAATTCCAATGTCGATGCCTGCAAGAAGAAGATTAGCTATGGGCATTATTGCGGCCATTCGTATCTTGTCATCAATGGAATTGCCCCTCTACACCTAGGACACTTTAACTGAACTGCCGGCTAAAACACCCATCCGCGCCACCCCCGACCATTCCCAGTGAAAACATCTCAGCTCCTGCGTTGACCGTTAACTCCTCGTCTGTGTTGGCAGCCATCAAGAGCTTTCCTAGAGGGACAGCGTGTGGGAGAGATGGACTCCGAGCTCAGCATCTGTTGGATGCATTGAGCGGCCCTGCGGCTGCTACTGGTGATGACTTGCTGCAAGCCATGGCCGAAGTTATCAACTTACTATTAGCTGGTAAATGCCCTTCTGTCCTTGGCGAATATATTGCGAGTGCGCCTCTCACCCCATTATTAAAACCTGGAGGAGGGTTGCGTCCAATCGCAGTTGGAACTATATGGAGGAGGTTATGCTCCAAACTGGCAGCAACATCCGTCAGTAGACATATGGACTCGAGTATCTATGTACATAGAGTTCGGTGTCGGAATTCCTTGCGGTGGGGAAGGCATTATGCACGCGGCCACAGTTGCTTGAGGCAGAGGAGGTGAATCTACAATGACTATGCTTCGATCGACTTTTCCAATGCATTCAACTTAGTTGATAGATCCACCCTAATTAACGAGGTAGGCTCACACGCCCTCTGATTGCCTTATTTGGGTTGAATTACGTTATTCAACTCTGCCGAGGTTATATTACGGCGACAACATTCTCTCTTGCCCAAAGGAGTTCAGCAGGGTGACCCATTGGGGCCTCTTTTATTTGCTTTGGTACTACAGCCCCTTGCGGAGTTAATTGCGTCTCAATGCAAACTAGATTTCCAGGCATGGTATCTAGATGATGGCACCATTGCAGGTGACACTCTTGAAGTGGCCAAAGCACTGAATATTTTGCGAGAAGAAGGTCCAAGGAGGGGGTTACATTTGAATATATCTAAAACGGAGATCTTTTGGCCAACTCCGGACCCAAGACGAGAGCTTGCTGGCGTCTTCCCTGTACATATTGGGAAGCAATCCATTGGCGTGAAACTGCTCGGTGGCCCTGTTAGCCTTGACTTGCAATTCTGTAGTCACTTAGTGCATGAACGAGTTGATAAAACCGTGCGTCTAATGGAATGCATACAAAAATTGGAAGATCCACAGAGTGAACTGTTGCTTCTACGCAATTGTTGTGGAGTCTCTAAGTTATACTTCACCTTGCGGACCACTACTCCACTTGCAATACACTCAGCAGCTGCGGAGTTTGACAAGCAACTGATGGTTTACTTGCGTAAGTTAGTCGTCGGTGACGGTGCTGGATTTGGCATGTGCCAACAACGCGGCATCTCTTCCGATCAAAGACGGCAGGCTAGGTATCCTCACGATGACCGACACCGGAAAGTATTGTTATCTTGCTTCTTGTGCTCAAACCGAGTCCCTTCAGAGCACTATTTTGTCACTCCCTTCGGCCTTAGACTCGTATGACAACTATCGATATGCATTAGAGTCTTATACGCAGGCGTGTGGAGTATCTCCTTCCAACTTCAACATCAACGCACGCGCCCCTCATTACATGAAGTCATTGGCGGTTACATACTTTGATGTTATCAAGGAACAGATACCAACAACATACTCACTTTCTGCTCGGGACTTATTTCTTTGGCAAAGCAATAGAATGCCGCATGCAATGGATTTTCTCAAAGCCATCCCAATCAGTGGGCTAAACCAGTCTGTGGGACCTAGACACTTTCGAGCCATCTTGCAGTACCGTCTTGGCATACCTTTATTCGACAACGGCACCCTATGCTCAAGCTGCAATAGACCCATGGACATTTTTGGCGACCATGCTCTACACTGTGCAAAGGATGTAGGGAGTAAATTTCTCCATGATTTTGTTAAAGATGTCTTTGCTTGACATGTGCTATAAAGTCAAGCGTCCCAGCCTGAGGAAGAAGCTTCTTTGGGTTTGTCTTCCAACTCCAACAAAGATTTGAAGCCAGCGAGATCTTCTTGTCCACAATTGGGAGAATGGGAAAGGCTGTTTGTTTGGATGTGACAGGTGTTTCACCATTTACATCTGCCATGACACGCAACTTCACTCCAGGGCACGCTATTTTGACTATCACGCGTAAATGCCACAAATACCTTGCCAAATGCAATTGCACACGGATACGGTTTTGGTGTATTGGCCTTTACCACCTTGGGGAGCTAGGGAAGACACTATTGCTTTTATAAGAAGATTGAAGAACTGCCTCATTAGTCATGACCCCAACTCTAAGATAGGCGGTTCTCTTTTTCATAGGCTAGGCATTGCTATCCAAAGGGTGTTGGCACCCAGCTTGTTGCTCGGTTGCCTACCACCGATGTTGTCATGGACACAGACATGTAATCTTTTCGTTTTATAATAATAGCCTCTGTGGCATCCTTTATAATAAAAAAAAAAAAAATAATAATAATAATAATAATAATTTTTATTATTTTAAGAACGGGCCCCTAGCTCAGCTGGTCATCCTCGTTCCCCGAAGTTTCATGCGTTCCAGGAGGTCCCAGGTTCGAGTCCCCAATGGCGTAATTGTTGATGGTGGATTTTCGTTCAAGGTTGAGTTTGTAAAAAACCAGAAAAATCATGCGCTGACATCTTGTAAAAGATAAAGCCATTTATAAGTGTTGGATATTCCCTCACTTAATTCACCAAGAATGGATCATGTAGCAACAATCCCTTCTTGTGAATTTCATATCGACCTTGTATTTCTGTACTCATTATCGGTGTGGCATGACGACCGAGTGTTACTCTTATAGAATAACATGAACCTCAAGCACTATAATGAATCATTATCGGTGTGGCATGAGGCGAGTGTTACTCATATATAGAGTAACACGAACCTCCAAGCACTATAATGAAACCATGTACGAAATACCCGTGACAAAGGTGATGCTCGGTGTGTTATATTAGCCCGAGCCCCTCTCGGTGTGTTATATTAGCCCGATTGAGCCCCTCTCGGTGTGTTATATTAGCCCGATTGAGCATCCGGACTTGACCGTATCGGTCTCGGATATGATCTGATGCAGTCATCCAACTCCATAAGCATGATTGGGTGACCACGGATCAATTCCATCACCCTAAGCATGGTATGGAATACCCACGGCCTTAGCTTGCCAGATATGATCGATCGCGGTCATCCAACTCCACAAGCATGATTGGATGACCACGGATCAATTCCATCACCCCAAGCGGGTATGGAATACACACGGCCGACCCCGCATGGTCGACCATTGGCTTTGCTTGCCAAGAAACCGTCCATACCAAGCATTATGGGCGGAAAACCCTAAATTAGGGTTTGCGGCATATTACATGTGCCGCAAAGCGGTCTCAACCATCCATCTTCGCAGGTATAGATGGAGGGTGTAGATCTTGAACTCAAAGGGCCGGAGCATGTCGACACGATCACCGTGTGACCGCCTACACACTTGACCAATCGGTCAAAGCCAACCATGGTTGGTTACAACAAATCGTCCGCCCAAAAGAGCATGGTCGCGCGGCTTTGAAAGCCAAAATTAGGGTTTCAAGTCATCACGCGTCCATCTTCTCCGATGCGAATGGAGGGTCACGATTGGATTAACCAAGGCGGTCATACCAAAGATGACCACGAAGTGGGCCCATCTACCTCCTCTTGCGGTCGGCCAGGCATATCATGCCTGGCCAATCCAAACGCCCGCTCAAACTCGCGCGGTTACACCTCCCAAATCCTAATCTGATCTCGGCCGCTCAACTTCACCGGACGAATTGGGTGGCTTAGATCACGTTTTTATGGGACGGTGAGATATAGGTGTGAACACCAACCTACCACCTACACGGTAGTATGATCGACCAAGACCGACCAAGATAGGTCGTCTTGGGACGCGCGCCCAAACTTGGGATGACATGCGGTTTCCAGTTCCTTTGCGGCAATGGATTTACTGCAAATCGATCTCAACCACTCAACTTTGAGGTCAATTTGAGTGGCCTAGATCGCGCCTTCTCGGGAAAATAAGATATGGACGTGCACCAGCATCTTTCTACACACATGTATGGTCGGTCCTCTCCAAAGCTCTTCCCATGCTTGGTTTCGACCAAGGTGAAGAGTGATGCTTACGCGCCTCTTTTAAAACCTAATTTCATCAACGGTGCGGATGAGTGTCTCAAACATCATCTCATCCGTCCAACTTCACTGACTTGGTTATACAACCCACAGTGGGGAGTTATTTGGTTAGTGAGGAGTCATTACCCATCACTTTACCACACCGTAATGCGTCGCATGAAATACACACGATACTTCACAGTATCGACTTTTCGAATAACGCGGTTATTGATTGCGATACATGCTATCTTTCGTGGATCCACGATCCACATTCAGGACATCAATCATGTCACAACCGGGGGATACATGCGGGGTATTGGTCTGGTGGTTTACAGCGTGCGGCGTGCAACGCGCCATCACAAGAACGTGTTAGGAAGTCATGGGCGGTTAGAGATGAACGGGAGAAGTGGGCAAGACCGGTCGTGTATCACCGACACACAACTCCACTACTCCATCATTCCACTACCTCCACTTCCCACGAGAAACGTGAATGAGGCTCAATGACTTGTATAAATAGGTTCTCCGCCCTATTTCAAGAACAAGACAGACAGAACAACACAAGTTCAGTCGACAGAAACTAAGTGTTAATACAAAAACCGTATTCAAACACCCAGAGCCTGCTTGCATCAACCGTGAGCTTGCTCATCTTTCTGTTACAAGTCATAAGCAAGCCAACACCTTCACAATCTCAACACCTTCTTCGCTTCCCTCCCTAAGATCAACCCCATCTCCTTCACTTTGTGACCGAAACAAGTCCGGGCAGCCATTTCTTGGTTTAGGTAGGACTTGCCTGGATTGATCTCTCGAATCTACAAGCACTCACCGCTTGAGTGCATTTGTTGAAGGTTTAGATTCATTCCTCATCCACACCCCAAATTACCAAATTCTGCAGGAGTAGTTTTCACCCATCAACAATTGGCGACCACGGTGGGAGGTTGATCTATCGGTTGCAAAAATTGAATCCTCAATTTTTCGGTTTCCATCTCGCAATGTGTCCAGGAAACTACGGGCAGTTCGAGATATCATGGGAAGCATCCATTTGGAATCTTTGGAGGATGTCTTGGCAAATCAAGCCGGTATCACCGGGAGGCGAGCGAGATATTTCGCCTTTTGAATGATATAGCGGCACAATTACAAGAAGGATCGGCGGGCATCTACTCAGCGGTGCAAGAAATGTTGAATCCTTAGTCGAGTCACACCTTTACCCGGTGGAGAGGCAAAAAGAGCGCGTAACCGCGGTGACTGGGAAAGATGAACAACATGGTCCAGTCAACAATGAAGAACCGAGGCAACTCCACAGAGAGGAGAGGACTGTCAGGAGTACTACAACGTCTCTAGGATAAAGAAATGGAGCCTGCAGCCTTACGGATCCTATTTGGAAGATTTACATCTCAAGACCCTTGTCGAAGCCGTGAAGAAACGCTTGAGGAAGGAGAAATCAATCAAGTAACACGTGAGTACAGAGGATGGGAACGTTCAATTCGATCACTCGGCGGTGATATTACAACACCTCTGGAGTCACCGAGCCGGAGCAGGCGCAAGTCCCGGCATCTCATCAAGTGTAACACCTCCGGTAGTCACGGAGCAACAACTTCCACTCCTTCATCGGGACGAGGAACCGGAGGGGCGAGAGGAGGACCATCTCCCATTATTGCAGACTTGATGGAAACGGGAAGTTCTTGTCAAGACTCAACGGATATGGCCGCAACTCGGAAAAGAGGTACTCACTTTTCTTAAGACATTAACTGATCAATTCCCCATGACCCATGACAGCCCACTGGAGCCAACAAGGAATGAATTCAACGCACCGGAGAAGGTACTTCAATGGCACGGACCTACATGGACACGATCAAAGAAGCGACATCGGATATGAGCGGTCTGTCACGGAGGCTCCTACACCGGGGGTGATCCTCACAACGATCTTCCTCGAGTCAATAGTTTCACTCTGGTTGGCGGTCTGTCATGGAGGCTCCTACACTGGGACCGATCCTCACAACGATCTTTCTCAAGTCAATAGTTTCACTATGAACCGAGGCGGTGGGCATCGGGAAGCGGTTTCTCTAGTGGAAAGTTTATGCAAACTTTCACATCTCTCGAAGAATCGGCGCGCGGAGACGTTTTCTTTTGCTATCAGCCGGAGGAAGGTCACGACCGTGACCTACATGTCACCGCACGCATCAAGGATTAAGAGTTCAAGACGACCCTTATCTACACAAGGATCGTCTTCATTACTCTCAAGATTCTCGGGACATCCAAGACTCTCCCGAGGCAAGGTCGTACGGAAGCCTACCACAATGACGGACTTCGAGGGAAACCAAACCAGCACAAACGGGAGAAGCTCCGTGGAAAGAATCAGACAAGTTCGTTGCATCCCACTCCCCATGTGGGCGTCAATTCAGGAAGAAGACCGTCTTGCATCATTGAGGGCTAGTACCCACGATGCATTTTGCTGACGAAGCATTCTTCTCCATCCTGTGAAGCCACGACCCACGTTCACACGAAGAGGGAAACGAACTTTTATGGTGAGTCGTGACCGAGAAAGGGAAAACGGTATCTGAAAGCGCCATTATCAATTGCGGGAAAGAGCGACACCTGATCTCTCCACCCAACGGAATGCTACAACAGCAATGAACCACAAGAGCAAGTGCTAGATGCTCCACAACTGCTGCAAGAGGGAACCAACTCCACAACTGATGAGCTCGACGATAAGGAATCTCCTAGGCCTATCTCCATCAGCTCGACCCTGTGTAATCATTCATACAATCTCCGATCCAAACCGGTCAGGACAATCTCCCGAGGCAATCCGGCGTGAGACCAGATGCAACCGGCGGACATGGCATATTCTCCTCCATGGATGGATGTTGCGGCTACAACCAGAGATAAGGATGTACGAGCATGATGCAAAGCCGATACCTCAAGGGAGCGACCTCAAGAAGATAACGATGTCCACGCATCATATCGAGCAAGATCGGGGCGAGTCACTCTATCAGACAGTGGTCGAACAAGATCCGAGCGAGTCACTTTATTAGACAGTGGTACATGTCTATCATGCTATGTTGGAGAATCCGCACTTTTTGGTCGTCCTCTGGAGGTGTTGAACTATCATCTACAACAACATATGCCCCGATAGAAAGAACCAGGCCTGCCGTAATGAAGAGCCTCATAATGTTTGTAGGGGCATATATCTCACCAACAAAGCGATACAACCTTCAGCCTTCATAGCGGTTCCACGAAGCAACAAGAGGAAAACTACCGAGATACAACATCCTGCCCAGCGTCCGCCGACTCCAACCCAGGTACCACATGCACGACTCCCACAATGATGAGGCAATGCCCAAGATATTCTATATACGGCTCGACAACGACCGCTACGAACAAACCATGTAAACCACGCTTGGGATCGAGGCTCGCATGTAAGTTCCTTCACCTTGGTCAAAGGCTTCTTCAACACGAGAAAGATGGTCGGTCAAGAATCATGGAATTCGCAAGGGTAAATCGAATGAAGAGCCGCTCAGCTTAACGCTTCCTCGGTGAGGCTGCTTCAATGGTACATCCAAGAGCGCCTCAATGCTCTCTCAGGGACCACTGTTCAGCCGAGATCCTTCTTCAACACTTGTCTCAGGGATCTACCTCAACGTTCGCACCGAAGCCACTTTAACATCCTCTCGAGTCGTTTCAACACTCAAGCTACACCAATAATCTGCGCTCGGTCAAGTTGTCTTTGATGTACTCATTGCTCAACGTGCGTCTCATTCATCCTTCATGAGGATACAGTGACATGAAAAACCACGAAGTCGATAGGAGGAGGGTTATCTGTGGAACGAATATTTTCATATAGTTGAGAGCGCGGTGAACAACTCATCATCAATGTTCGGCATGTATTTGAGGTGTCAACACTTCCACCAAAAACATTATCTTCGGAAGACATATCAACGGGAGTTCTTTTCTTTCTCTGCAATGAAATAAAAGACAGGAGTTAGAACTTGTATGAAAGCACATGAGAAGTGTAGTCACACACGGCAAGACACAACTCACATCAGAGCACACAATAGCCGGTCCAAACATCGTTCAAACATGTCTGGTATTGATTTCGGTCGGTATAAGTTTCAAGACCAGGTATTGCTCAAGTCTCAAGTACGGCGCACAGTGCCAGGCGGTTTGATCGAAGCACATGGCCGAAGCGTTTGAAGCATGTACACAGTGGACCCACTTTCAAAAGCAGACACAACAAGCCCACGTTCGATCAAGCGAGCGCAGTAACCCCACGAACGGCGAGGCGCAACGATCGGTCGATTAGGCACATCCCCACGATTGAACGAAGCGGCGCAATAGCCCCTCGGCCGAAGCGATCATAGCAAGGTCGATCGGCGTGAGCAAGACCGACATCATGCTAGGGGAACACTTTTACGGACGTCTCTTGAACGTGACATGCTCGAAGGACGGGACGACCCGTCTCTCCCGGTAACATCTAACATTGTCTCATAAGTTTTATCTTTAAATGTCACCATCTCATGCCTACCACACAATAGTGTAACCATTGTGTGCTAGGTGAAGGGACTTAATGTTGATGGTGGATTTTCGTTCAAGGTTGAGTTTGTAAAAAACCGAGAAAAATCATGCGGTGACATCTTGTAAAAGATAAAGCCATTTATAAGTGTTGGATATTACCTCACTTAATTCACCAAGAATGGATCATGTAGCAACAATCCCTTCTTGTGAATTTCATATCAACCTTGTATTTCTGTACTCATTATCGGTGTGGCATGACGGTGAGTGTTACTCTTATAGAATAACATGAACCTCCAAGCACTATAATGAATCATTATCGAGTGTGGCATGAGGGGCGAGTGTTACTCATATATAGAGTAACACGAACCTCCAAGCACTATAATGAAACCATGTATGAAATACCCGTACAGCCGATGCTCGGTGTGTTATATTAGCCCAGAGCCCCTCTCGGTGTGTTATATTAGCCCGATTGAGCCCCTCTCGGTGTGTTATATTAGCCGATTGAGCATCCGGACTTGATCAGTGTCGGTCTCGGATATGATACGATTGCGATCATCCAACTCCATAAGCATGATTGGGTGACCACAGATCAATTCCATCACCCTAAGCATGGTATGGAATACCCACGGCCTTAGCTTGCCGAGATATGATCTGATCGCAGTCATCCAAATCCACAAGCATGATTGGATGACCACAGATCAATTCCATCACCCCCAAGCAGGTATGGAATACACGGCCGACCCGCATGGTCGACCATTGGCCTTTGCTTGCCAAGAAACCGTCCATACCAAGCATTATGGGCGGAAAACCTAAATTAGGGTTTGCGGCATATTACATGTGCCGCAAAACGGTCTCAACCATCCATCTTCGCGGTATAGATGGAGGGTGTAGATGCGAACTCAAAGGGCCCGGAGCATGTCGACACGATCACGGTGTGACCGCCTACACACTTGACCAATCGGTCAAAGCCAACCATGGTTGGTTAAAACAAATTCGTCCGCCCAAAGAGCATGGTCGCGCGGCTTTGAAAGCCAAAATTAGGGTTTCAAGTCATCACGCGCGTCCATCTTCTCCGTACGAATGGAGGGTCACAGATTGGATTAACCAAGGCGGTCATACCAAACATGACCACCGTGGGCCCATCTACCTCCTCTTGCGGTCGGCCAAGGCATATCATGCTGGCCAATCCAAAACGCCCGCTCAAACTCGCGGTTACACCTCCCAAATCCTAATCTGATCTCGGCCGCTCAACTTCACCGGACGAATTGGGTGGCTTAGATCACGTTTTTATGGGACGGTGAGATATAGGTGTGAACACCAACCTACCACCTACACGGTAGTATGATCGACCAAGACCGACCAAGATAGGTCGTCTTGGGACGCGCGCCCAAACTTGGGATGACATGCGGTTTCCGGTTCCTGCGGCAATGGATTTTACGCCGAAATCGATCTCAACCACTCAACTTTGCCGGTCAATTTGAGTGGCCTAGATCGCGCCTTCTCGGAAAATAAGATATGGACGTGCACGCCATCATGTCGTCTACACACATGCCTGGTCGGTCCTCTCCAAAGCTCTTCCCATGCTTGGTTTCGACCAAGGCGAAGAGTGATGCTTGCGCACCTCTTTAAAAACCTAATTTCATCAACGGTCCGAGATGAGTGTCTCAAACATCATCTCATCCGTCCAACTTCACCGACTTGGTTATACAACCACAGTGGGGAGTTATTTGGTTAGTGAGAGTCATTACCCATCACTTTACCACAAGTAATGCGCACTGCATGAAATACACACGATACTTCACAAGTATCGACTTTACGAATAACGCTGAGTTATTCAATTCAACATTACATGCTATCTTTCGTGGATCCACGATCCACATTCAGGACATCAATCATGTCACAAGGCGGGGGGATACATCTTGGGGTATTGGTGCGGTGGTTTACGGCGTGCGGCGTGCAACGCGCCATCACAAGAACGTGTTAGGAAGTCATGGGCGGTTAGAGATGAACGGGAGAAGTGGGCAAGACCGGTCGTGTATCACCGACACACAACTCCACTACTCCATCATTCCACTACCTCCACTTCCTACGAGAAACGTGAATGAGGCTCAATGACTTGTATAAATAGGTTCTCAGCCTATTTCAAGAACAAGACAGACAGAACAACAACACAAGTTGGTCGATGAGAAACTAAGTGTTAATACAAAAACCGTATTCAAACACCCAGAGCACCTTTGCATCAACCGTGAGCTTGCTCATCTTTCTGTTACAAGTCATAAGCAAGCCAACACCTTCACAATCTCAACACCTTCTTCGCTTCCCTCCTAAGATCAACCCCATCTCCTTCACTTTGTGGCCGAAACAAGTCCTGGCGGCCATTTCTTGGTTTAGGTAGGACTTGCACTGGATTGATCTCTCGAATCTACAAGCACTCACTGCCCAAAGTGCATTTGTTGAAGGTTTAGATTCATTCCTCATCCACACCCCAAATTACCAAATTCTGCGGGAGTAGTTTTCACCCATCACTTGATAATATTACGAGGAATTAACATGGAAGGTAGTGTTAGTTTGCCCCCTTGTGACACAATCTCGCCCCCGCCCGCCGTTTCGGCTCCCCTTGTAAGGTTCCCCATGAGTCCTTTGGTAGGCTAGCACATCAACTTTGTTCAATTAATGTAGTAGTATGTCGTTGGAGCTTAGCTTGTTAGGCTTCCAACTAGTTAATGTAATAATCGTTATCTATTAAATAATAAGTTTATAATAATAATAATAATAATAATAATAATATTTCTTTTGGTTAATATTTCTTTTGGTTAATAAAAGCCCTTTGCGGCACCTTTCATAATAATAATAATAATAGTAATACTCTTTGATTTCTTGCATACTTGAGACTTCATCTTTTGGAGTTAATTATGAGCTATTTAGGATGACACTCTAAACCTTTTCAGGTTGAAACAGTTCTTACAGCTATAGATTGAGTTCCACTTTATCATTCCACAATCCTTAAATATATACGTTCATAATTGAATGCGAAACTAAGCTATGGTAGTCATTTGAAAGATTCATCCTCGCAATTAATCATTACTGAATCACTTTCTTTTTATTTTTGCAGTTATATGTTTCTGTAAAGTGATTTGGTGGGATCCTGATACTGCCGTGGATGTTGTAGCAAGGTAATCATTGGTTGAATATATAAAAGCCCCGTAAGACAATTGTCTTTCACTCGTAAGAGTGAGCCAAAAAAAAAATCTATATTATAAGGGACAATGGTGTTTTTCTATTTGGACGGAGATCTACAGTTTGAACACATAAAGAACGGCCCATATTGAGGCACATATTGAAGTTATTCAGTTACATTTCTGGCATATAAAGAATGGTCCAGATTGGCATTAAGATTTTCAATCTATATTTTAGGCATATAAAGAAGGGTCCAGATTAATTCACATAATATTAATTTTACCTAAGAAAATGAATTTAAATTGATTTAATGTCATTTATTTGGGAGTTATTTCTCCCATTTAGGCATATAAAGAAGGGAATTATCCATTTGTTTGGGAGTTACTTTTATTCCTCCCAATAACTCCTCCCATTAACTTAATTCTTAATTTAATCTTTTTTATAATTAAATTCCTTTCCCAAAGGTTCATCCTTTGCACAACTCTATTCCCAAGGTATGATTCACTATTGTTTTGGTTGATTAAGATAATTGTTGTTAGCTTTCTCTTTAATTTTTTGTTTAACGTCAATGAATTCATGGCTCTACATGCCTAATTTTATGTAATTTATGCGATAAAAGATACGATCAAATATTGATCGTTTTAGTTTCTCTTTGATTCTTTTCATCAATATTTTTTATCCAGTTTTGTTTTTCATTTTACGGTCAAAGATTGATCAAATATGATTGCTATCTACTCGTATTCATTCTTATGTTATGTGTTTTTTAATATCATACCATTTAATTTCTATTTTTTTACACAATTTTTTTTTAATTTTTCTCTGGGCAGAGAATTGTCCAATTAGACATTGACTTCTTCGGGCCAAACTCATAGGATTTACATGGAGTGAAAATAAATGACGAAGAAAACGATTGTTTCATTGTTATGTCCTTAACTTGGGTCAGTAAATAGCATTTCTTAACTGTTCATACTCTTAGTTGGATCATTGTTGTTAGCTTTTCTCTTTAATTTTTTGTTTAACATCAATGGAATCATGGTGCCTCATGCAATTTTTATGTCATTTATGCAGTCAAAAGGTACTGATCAAATATTTATTATATTATAAGGGACAATGGTTTTTTTAATTTGGATGGAGATATACGGTTTGGAACATAAAGGACGGTCCATTTAATTTCTATTTTTTTACACAAATTTTTTATTTTTCTTTGGATAAGGAATTGTCCAATTAGACTTTGATTCTTAAGGCCAAAATCATATGATTTACATGGAGTGAAAATAAATGATGAAGAAAACGATGGTTTCATTGTCATTCCCTTAACTTTGGTCGGTAAATAGGATTTCTTAACTTTTCGTACTCTTAGTTGGATTAGAGTCGTGTACATATTTGTATCAAATGGATTGAAGTTTCTTGATTATATTTGTTATTTTTTTAATTCTTTGTATCATATAAACATTGAAATTACATCTCTTCATATTTATAACCTTTTCATCCTTAGCACTCTATTCCCAAGGTATGATACACTCTTATTTTGGTTGATTAAGATAATTGTTGTTAGCTTTTCTCTTTAATTTTTTGTTTAACGTCAATGAATTCATGGCTCTTCACACCTAATTTTTATGTAATTTATGCAGTCAAAAAGATTGATCAAATATTGATCAGTTTAGTTTCTCTTTGATTCTTTTCATCAATATTTTTTTTATCCCAGTTTTGTTTTTTCATTTGCAGTCAAAAGATACTGATCAAATATGATTGCTATCTATTCGTTTTCATTCTTATGTTATGTGTTTTTTAATACCATACCATTTAATTTCTATTTTTTTACACAATTTTTTTTTAATTTATCTTTGGGCAGAGAGTTGTCCAATTAGACTTTGACTTCTTCGGGCCAAAATCATAGGATTTACATGGAGTGAAAATAAATGACGAAGAAAACGACTGTTTCATTGTTATGTCCTTAACTTGGGTTAGTAAATAGCATTTCTTAACTGTTCATACTCTTAGTTGGATCATTGTTGTTAGCTTTTCTCTTTAATTTTTTGTTTAACATCAATGGATTCATGGTGCCTCATGCATTTTTTATGTCATTTATGCAGTCAAAAGGTACTGATCAAATATTTATTATATTATAAGGGACAATGGTTTGTTTTATTTGGATGGAGATATACAGTTTGGAACATAAAGGACGGTCCATTTAATTTCTATTTTTTTACACAAATTTTTTTATTTTTCTTTGGATAAGGAATTGTCCAATTAGACTTTGATTTCTTAAGGCCAAAATCATAGGATTTACATGGAGTGAAAATAAATGATGAACAAAACGACGGTTTCATTGTCATTCCCTTAACTTTGGTCGGTAAATAGGATTTCTTAACTTTTCGTACTCTTAGTTGGATTAAAGTCGTGTACATGTTTGTATCAAATGGATTGAAGTTTCTTGATTATATTTGTTATTTTTTTAATTCTTTGTATCATATAAACATTGAAATTACATATCTTCATATTTATAACCTTTTCATCCTTTGCACAACTCTATTCCCAAGGTATGATTCACTATTGTTTTGGTTGATTAAGATATGTTGTTAGCTTTTCTCTTTAATTTTTTGTTTAACGTCAATGAATTCATGGCTCTACATGCCTAATTTTTATGTAATTTATGCAGTCAAAAGATACTGATCAAATATTGATCAGTTTAGTTTCTCTTTGATTCTTTTCATCAATATTTTTTTATCCCAGTTTTGTGTTTTCATTTGCAGTCAAAAGATACTGATCAAATATGATTGCTATCTATTCGTTTTCATTCTTATGTTATGTGTTTTTTAATACCATACCATTTAATTTCTATTTTTTTAAACAATTTTTTTTTTTTAATTTTTCTCTGGGCAGAGAATTGTCCAATTAGACTTTAACTTCTTCGGGCCAAAATCATAGGATTTACATGGAGTGAAAATAAATGACGAAGAAAAGCATTTGTTTCATTGTTATGTCCTTAACTTGGGTCGAGTAAATAGCATTTCTTAACTGTTCATACTCTTAGTTGGATCATTGTTGTTAGCTTTTCTCTTTAATTTTTGTTTAACATCAATGGATTCATGGTGCCTCATGCAATTTTTATGTCATTTATGCGGTCAAAAGGTCTTGATCAAATATTTATTATATTATAAGGGACAATGGTTTTTTTTATTTGGATGGAGATATACAGTTTGGAACATAAAGGACGGTCCATTTAATTTCTATTTTTTTTACACAATTTTTTTTTATTTTTCTTTGGATAAGGAATTGTCCAATTAGACTTTGATTTATTAAGGCCAAAATCATAGGATTTACATGGAGTGAAAATAAATGATGAAGAAAACGACGGTTTCATTGTCATTCCCTTAACTTTGGTCGATAAATAGGATTTCTTAACTTTTCGTACTCTTAGTTGGATTAGAGTCGTGCACATGTTTGTATCAAATGGATTGAAGTTTCTTGATTATATTTGTTATGTTTTTAATTCTTTGTATCATATAAACATTGAATTTACATCACTTCATATTTATAACCTTTTAAATTATTTATACATAGTGAGGAAAAAAGTAACGGTTTGACATTAAGTGAAGATTAAATTAAGAGTTAAGTTAATGAGCGTTTAATTTAGAATAAAAGTAACGGTTTGACATTAAATGAGAGGAATAACTCCCAAATAAATTCTCATTAAAAATCTAACTCATTGTCTTAGGTAAAATCAATATGTGAATTAATCTTGACCCTTCTTTATATTCCTAAAATGTAGATTGAAAATCTACATGCCAATTATACATTGATACGAGCACACAATCAATATTCATTTTTGAAAACAATTAGCGGTTCTAAAAATTAATGCAGATATAACACTTTTTAAGGATATGAAAGAAGAGTTCCCAACTCAGATTCAACTTTTTGAATTTCGAAAAAAATTGCACTGATATTTTTTTAGCACAAAACGAAAATCTATTCAAATGATGACTGAACTGCATTTTTAATTTAGAATGCTGTCGACAAGTAAATTTTATCAAACTATAAATTTCTACGAGTTCCCGCTTGGGACTTTAGTGTTTTGGTATTATTTGCAACAACTGTGAATAGATGGTTATATCAATTACCATAAATGAAACTGGAGTTCCAGTGTACACGCTTACATTGGATATCTTAACCACCAAAAAAATTACTCTCTGTTGTATATATATATCAATGTACATCAATATATGGACATCCTAATCACCATTTAATAAGAAACCGCTTACGCTGATGTTAATAATATCGATCAAAGCTTCGAATTCAATTTAAGAAAGGTTATCATTCCCCCAAATTTTACACGCTCAGCTCATGGTATTCTCCCAAGAAAAAAAAATATATAACCAACACAAAAACAACCCATAGCCCCGTGCCGTTTCGACACGGGTCATATCCTAGTATATATATATAAGGCTCCTCTTCATTTATCGACACTAATAAATGATAGGTCCGGAATCGCGGATAATCATAGTCGATAAAAACAAAAACCATATCATCATTATATAGCAAGTCAAAAAGACTATTGATGAGGTTCTTGACACTTGGATGGCAGTATGTGTGAAACGTTGTCCCTGTCTCCGTCGCCTAAACAAGCGTGGAACGCAGGATCGAAGGCAACTATCACATACTTGCTGAAAAGGAACATGCGCTTAGAGTATCTAATCATGTGGTCGAGTTAAATGGGTGCTTCTCTCAACTATTGCGCTATAAATAAGAATCCTTTGATGACATTCATACAAGTATTGTGGGTAACATCTTTCACTTTAGTCAATATTTGCACACTTCACTTTTCTATTTCCATTTTCTTTTCTATCCATGTGATTTCAGTATGCGAGTGTTGTGACGAATATTGCAACAAGTACGATTACTATCCTTGTAGAGTTTTGCAATCAGGTTGAATGTCACACGCAAGTAATTGCTTGTGTGTGATGATTGGAATGTATGTGGGATGTTTGCAGCTAAAGAACTTATGTAGGCTAATTATTAGCTACTACTTTGTGTCTATCCTTAGTAGTTCTTACAAGGCGAGAAATTGGAGTAGGTTTTGTGGGTATACCTCTTGGAAACCCTCACGAGACTATAACTCGTCCACTAGGGCCACCTAGGGGTTTAAAGGCTTGTTATACATGCTAAGTGTACCGTTTTCTCAGCGACATGGAGTTGTTGTATTTAGGATTAGTTTTATTTAGTTTGCTCGAGGACTAGCAAAAGCTAAGTGTGTAGGAATTTTATAAGTGCATAATTCATATGATTTTAGTGTACATTCCATACTTGTTTAAGCTATTATTCTTGCATGTATTCGTATTATTACTATTGTTTTCTCTTATTTGCTTCCAATAGGTGAATCATCCAAAAGGAGCTACAAAGTTCTGAAAAGAACTAGGAAGAGAAGTATTCCAAGTATCCAAGTGCCAAAGTCCAAGAGAAGTGGAAGAAAAGCGACGAAAAGGAGCAAAACACTCAAAATCAAGAGAAGGGCCAAATACCGATCTTAACTCATTCAAATTAAGTATTTCTCATCACCATCTTTAATAGAATTGAAACATAAAGAGAATACAAAAAGAATGAGGTCATTCCGAGTTCAGATGAGAAGTTGTGGCCAAAACATTTTTTATTGAATACCGAAGACAGTGAAGTCCGCGAACTAGGTTCGCATACCGTGTTCGCATACTTTAATTACGAAAATTTCTACTGGCATTTGAAGTTCACGGACTGGGTTCACGAACTTAGCAAGTAGGAAACGTGTATTAATACCTTGGAAGGCCTAAGGGCACGTTTGGATTCGTTATTTCGTTATTTCGGGTCAGGTTCTTGAACCGAACTAAATACTTGATGGCCAAGTAATGTAAACCTATAAAAAGGTATTAGGTCATGTAAAATCAGAGAATCTCATATTATACTTTTGTTCTTCATTAATATTTTAGGGTTTACCCCTTTAAGGGGAAACCGGGTAATTGTCTAATCATGAGTAGCTAAATCCTTTGTTGGTTAAGGATGAATTCAATGTTCTAAGCGTGAAGCTTTATTATTAACACAAACCGATTGAGAGTTTTTATCATCATCGTTTGTCTTCATTATATTTAGGGTTTATGATTGATTTATAGATTGTTCAGGTGTACAACTGGATTAATCTTTTGATCATTCTGTTGCTAATATAGGGTTAGGATATCCGTGTAATTGTTGAATAACCCTTACACAGGTAGAGAACATGAGACCTCTCAGAGGGGATTCTTTAGAGCAATCATGTGTGAAGACAACACTAGTAAGTGGACCTTGCGCTAAGAGTCTAGCGCTAGGATCAACCTAAGTTCTGAGAACTTAAAGCATCAGATTGGGTTACACCTTGAGTGCGCTACTACTTGGTGGTTCAGTTGATATGCGAGCGCTTCGGTATCAAGTTACATAAGGAGCTTTGGGTTATTCTACGGTTGGTGATGAATGGTTCTTACAAACGATAGATAAGTATATTAATCCAGTTATTGTTTGGTAACGGCGAAGGATTCCTTAATCATCCCTTTCTTCTTATTGTCTTTATATTTATCTTACAACCAAAATCCCCTTTGTTATTTACTTTATTTTGCAGATACAAATAACCTATCAATTACACAGCTTTCTGTGGGAACGATCTCTTACTACTGCTATATTACCAATTAATTAGTGGGAAATATATTTATTAATTTGTTGTGCCTACGACAGCCCATACAAGGGGCGTGTGACACCTACCTAATGAATGTTTTTGAATTATAATCACATTAAATCTCCTACACCATACTATAAGCACATTAAAACTCCGCTCCATACCAGGCGTTAATAATATGTATGCTTAACATAAACGTAGTTTATACGTCCGCCCGAGTGTCAGACGGAGATTATACATGCGATTGGTTTCAGACGTTGATTTAACGTGCGCTCAATCAAATGTTACTCCTTCACCGTAACATGGAACCACAGAGGAAACCAAATTTATTTAGTTTTTTATAGGTTTTTGCTCTTTAATTAGGGGTGTCAATGGAAGAATATCCGTCGGATATTAGGAATTCCGTTATCCGACAGGTTAAGGATTATCGGATATCCGATATCCGATAATATCCTATAGGATATCAAAATCAGATATCGATACCGATAGGTTAAGCTATCGGATATCCGATAAATATCCGGTTATACCAAAAAAGCTTAAAAACCCTTGTAAAACATTTTCATAATTGACACTTATCGGATATTTATCCGACAATATCCGATATTATACTCGATATTATCGGATATCGAATCCCAAACTTATCAACCTGAACATTAAAAGAAAATCAGCCATCAATTAGTAGGGAAATAAGGGTTTGGAAAAATTACAATTACGTCCTTAACATATCGGATATCTAAACAAACGGATATAGCTAATTCCGATTCCGATATGTTAAGGAAGAAATATCCGATAACATATTATATCCGATATCCGATATCCGATACAACGGATAAAATCCTATAGGATATCGAATAATCGGAAACGGATCCCGGATATCGGACCAATATTGACAGGCCTATCTTTAATTATACTCACACCACTGCATTTTCTCTACATACCTTCTCTGCATTATATCGTCTACCACTTCTTTTTTTTCCAATTTCTTGAACTCTCTTTGCATTTCCCTCAAGTTTTTGTGCGGTCAACTTGTTGCAGTCTTGTTTAACTCCGGACCTCGATTTTGGCAACAACCCTTATAGCTCGGTGGTAGAGCGTCAATCTTGTAAACTGGAGGTCCGCAGTTCAATCCTGCATCCTGCGTGAGGGCACCTATTATTATTATGTATTTTTTTAGCCTACCCCAACTTGTAAAGTAAAATTGCTGCCACACCAAAAATACTAACCACACCAATCATTGGGACGACCGACCAGAGGGCCCGAAGGGAGAGAGTCCCTTTTATGGCCACTTTTTTGTAAAATGAAGAGTAATACAAATATTCAATTTGATAAAAAAATTGGAAATTTCTATGTCCATGGTTACTTTTTCACTTGACAAAATTATCCCTCTTCTTTAGTTCAATTACTATCACTCCTTGTGTATCCTATTTTTTTAGAGGTATATTTGGAATGTAAACTAGGATATAACATATCTAAAAATCCGTGCCTTGGAATTTTACAAATTTTATCTCGTTGGAAAGAGTTTTAGAAAATCTCCGTAACGAGTACAAACAACAATATCAAATTTAGATCTTTTTCGAAAAATACGGAAGTGTTTATCATTTTAGGCACAATTTTTGAAAACCGAATGCATGCATTATGCAGCCATATTTTGGTTTATGCATTAACTAATTTTCCGTTTAAAGAAAAGTGATAATTTCACTCCGTTTCGAGAAAATGGATACTTTCACCCCGTTTCAGAAAAAGAGATACTTTCACCCCGTTTCAGAAAAAAAGATACTTTCACCCCGTTTAAGGAAAATAATAACATTCACTTTTTCGATTTGACCTATTTTTATTTTAGGCAAAAATGAAACTGTGAAAATATCTCTTTTTCTGAAATAGGGGTTGTATATGCCTAAAAAAAAGAAGATGCATAACGAATTATGGAACTACCACAAAGGATGCATAACAGTTTATACAATCGTATTTTGGTTAATGCATCCACTAATTTGGTTATGCAACCACTAAAACGATGTATATGGCTCAAAAATAACATTCCAACAATAAAAAGATGTATAACGCATTATGCAATCGGCGGTGTTTCGTTTTTTTTCGGTCGGCCCTCCCCACCGTGGCAGCGGTGTTCTAGTACTAACCGAATCACGTCATTTAGCAGAGTTGTGTTATACAGGGAAACCTTTTCTAGGATTTGGAGGCAGTAATACATCAGTGAAAGGGATGATTCTCGATACTTGACATCAAAGACAATCGATACCTCCAAACCATGACCCAATTTATTCTCTCGAAGGCCGGTCGTGATAATATTCAGTTTTGGAGTCGGCATTCCAGCGGCAAACTGGCACAATGACATAATTAAACATCTTGTGTTTGAGATGTTTCAGAATTTTAGAGGCATGTTCTGTCACGCGCACTCCCTCTTCACAAACAATATAATTTTCAGTCAGCTTAATGGACGTTTGGCCGCTATTATTTATCACCTTGACAGGCATTTTTAGGTCCCGTAGAATGGGAAACAATCTTCTTGCACTACTTCGGGTAGGTAAAGACAGAACTTCATCTTTTATCAAACCTCAGCGTTTTCATTGGAATGTTGCCTGGCTTAATTTGCAAAGTCTAATTCTTCATATTCGCGAAGCTTACTGAGTAATTCAACTGACAGTACAATCTAATTCCTCCCTCATTTGGTAATCGTTGATAAATCCTTATACACCTCCGTAGTATCGTCCTGCTTCAAAAAAAGAACAAAAAAAAATAATCAATATCTTGATCTTAGTAACGGCTCTTATGGCTCAATGGTAGAGTGCCAGTCTTGTAAACTGGAGGTCCGCAGTTCAATCCTCCTGCCTGCGTGAGGGCAATTATTTTTGTTTGTGTGGTAGTTGTTGGGACTAAAGGCTTGGTAGTTGTTGTTTTTGCTGCTTCTTTGTTAGGTTACCTGAAGCCGAGGACCACTCCAGATCCAGAAGAAGAAGAAAAACGAGATAGTGAAAATCTACAAAGATGAACCCCCTCCTCTATGCCTAATGATCGGGAAAGAAAAAAAAAGGGGTCCTTGGAAGTCGTGAAATTGGGCATTTGAGCTCCAGTTGCATAAAAAGCTAGTCAGTGTTGATATGACAATCTTTGAACTTGTTTGTTTCTCTGTCTCTTGTGCTTATGGATTGGTTTACAGTTTCACATGTAGTAAAACCAGTGGAGTGGGAATTGCAAAATTACACAAAATGTTCCATCAGATGTCTGGATTCATGCGTGTCAAAAACTTATTAGGCCACTTACTAATAAGTGTAGTATTTCAGATTCTGAACCCTTTTTCTTCTCTTTTTTTACGTTGAAGGATGACTTACAAAAGACGGTTCTCAACTACGAGAACTGGAGGCTAAAAGTTGCACGAAATGAAAAAAGCTAAAAAAATATATATACAGTATATTATTGCAGCGACCTCGAGCTAAGCCTGCACCTCTTTTTGCCAATCAGTCAGCTGAGAAGTTTGTCTCACGGAAACTATGAGCAAACTTCAGCTGAGCTATATAATCCAGGGCAATTTACCAAACCCAAAAGCAGATAGCACAGAGCTTGAATCAGACTGAATCAAAATCTTAAATAAACCCCTCTGGCTAGCTCTGACCCATTCCAAATCATAAATTACAGCAAGAATTTCTGCTATGTACACAGCAATGCCACCTGCAACAGCTTCAATGACAATGATTCCTAACAATGAACCCAAATTCAACAAGACCTGGTTCACTTTGGCAGCACCATCACAGCAAAATATGTACCAATATGGAGGAAGATACCAGAAAACTTGCCTAGCAGTCGTCACAGTCTTCTTCCTGCACCCCAATCCAAAGAATTCTAGAATTTGTAAATCATACTGTAGTAGCAGGTTTTCCCACACTACACCCCTCACTATCTTTTGGTTAATTAGTCCATTAGAAGATGTAAGATCAAGAACATTTATTGATTAATTTCATGAGTGTTTACACAGGAAAAGTAGAACTACACTTAGAAATTAAAGCGCTCTTAAACTTTCTCTCTCCTAATGACTTGCCTAACAATTCTCCAAAGATCTTTCCCTCACAACAGACTCACTCGACCCTTTATATAGGGTAATACATAGTGGATGACACTAAGCTATCCTTTATTTTCGGGAATGTCTCGCGAAGTGTCGCGATGTACAACTATTCAATCTCGCGACACTTCTTAACCCTCGCTTGATTCCATGTCTTTCGGTTGTTTTGTGTGTCGTTTCTCATCGCGTCGTTTATTTTAGCTTCTCGACTCCCTCATGATGCCGTCGTTTATTGATCCCTTGAGCCTACATGCATTGCGATATTATGATCCTACATCTTGCCTCTTTTTCCTTGAATATTGCTTGAAGAAGCGATTTTAAAGGAAAAATCTGTCGTTGTAGTAATCTTTGGTCTTTGTTGACGAAGGAACGAGCGAAAGAATCTTTGGACTTGAAAAGTACGTACTTTGCCTCTATTCTTTTGCGAAGTTAAGCTTCTCTGTATATATGAAGTGGCATTTCTTGCCTCATGAGTTATGGAAAATAATCAATTTCGCAAGCTCTTCTACTTTGTTAGGAAATATGTTGTGCGATGTTCGAATTCTATTAAAATTCCCTGGATTTAATGGTGACCGTTTACACGTGTCTATATTTACCTCTTTTACCGGTGCATTTAATGTTATCCGGTCGTAATATCTTTCATCTATTTATAGGGGTGTTCCTTGTGAAGAAGTTTCTTTTTCCCTTTCATCTTCTTCATCGTCTGCAAGTGTTCCTCTTCTTCAACATTCTGTAATCATTCTGCAAGTGTTTGCCTACTACTTTCCTTCTTCATACTCTTCTCTTCTTCTGCTACATCCTATTTGTTGTTCTCATGGCATCCAGGTTTGTTAATCTTGCCATATCTAGTTTGATCTTGTGGTTGATTGCTTTGAAATTAGTTTTTCTTGTTGAAATCACACTGGTATGCTTAACTTCATAGTTCTTTTTCCGCCATTGTTATTTAGCAAGAACCAACCCAAAACCAAATTTACCGTGAAGGACCCTCTTCTTTCTTTGGGCTCGCCATCGAAATCTTCTTCGCAACAAGAATCTATTACGCAGCCAAAGCCTACTTCGCGAGTAAAATCTATGGTTAACAAAAGAAAGCCTGCGAGTGACAAGGTATTTAAGAAACATTTCTTTTTTACGAACAATATATTGTTGCCTCTGTTTCTTATTTAACTTGTTACTCGCAGGATGATGGAAATACTGACAGAACTCTAAAAGGCTTCGCCAACCCAAGCCCTGTTACTCCCAGTGTTCCATTTTCTTCATTCACACCTTCATCTCCTGCTGCGAAGTCGTTGCAAGATAATATTCCTATGCCTCAACTCCTCATAGACCAAGTTCCTTACAACTGTCCTCCTACAAATGATGGTATATCACCCTCTGCTATCAATGTCCCTACTATTTCTCCAATCACTTCTCTCCCTGAAACTTCCTCTTCTCATGAAGTTCCTTTGACAAAGGATGACTCATCTTTTTTGGTAGAGCAAATTCCTCTAACGGCGGAAAATTTGGAGGGTATAGATGTGGCCTTTAAGGTTCTTTCAGATCTCGTGAATGATGCCAAGAAAACCTGCTTGATCCTATCAAATCCAACGTCTGCGAGATTTTAAGTAAGCACCTTGGTCCCGATAAGGTCTCGCAAGCGTCTTTGGTTCAAGAAATTAGTAAGTTTGAAGGATGATCTCCGAGGTTATGACCGCGAAGTGCAATAGTCTTCACCTTGAAAATCAAAAATTTCACAACATCTCGCTAGATCGTGATAACCTTCGCAAGAAGAATGAAGAATTAAAAGGTATGCCTCGCCCTTTTTTTTTTTTTTTTTTTTTTTTTTTTTTTTTTTTTTTTTTACAACTCAAATCCTTGCTCGTCTTCAAAGTATTAAACCGAAACGAATAATGGAGATATATCGAGACGGAGTCTATCGTTGAAAAGTTCGAGTTGAAAGAGATTCTTGGATGGAGCGAGTATAATCTCTTAGATAATCTTCATACCTATGCTGGCGATCAAATAAATAACTTATCGAAAGAGAATTTTGATTTATCGCAAAAGCAAGACTCATTAAGTAATGACTTATCTCGCCTCTCTTATGCTTTGACTAAAACTAATTTGGAGTTGGAAACTTTATCGGATGAGAATCGAACTCTTTCTCAAGAGAAACGTTCTCTGTTGAATAAGGTGGCAAGCTACTCGCAGCGAGTATGATGTTTGCCAAAAATTATGTGAAGAACAAGAGCAAGCCAATCATTCTTTGAAAAACCAACTTGAAGAAATTCTTGAGAGAGAGATAAACTTATTCAAGGTAGAATAACTTTGAGTGTAAAAGCGAAGCAATTCCAAGAACAATGTGCCAAATTAGAAAAATCCAACTCTACTTTGGCGACCGAAAATTCCATACTTGTTTCCCATGAAAAGAATTTGCGATCTCGATTGAAAGGCTTAGTTGGAGATTCATTTGATGATGCCATGGACCGTTTGGGGAATAACTTCGCAGCTTTAATTCAACATCTTACTTCTCAAAAGGAAGGTAGTCAAATTATTTGACTATCTTAATTTATGTATTAATTCATGAATGGTTTGTTACCCTAAAAGTGCCAATAATGTTCAATAAGAACTTTCTCGATCTTGTGTATTTGTTATGCGGACTACAGGAGAGAAAGCTTCGTTCCACTATATCCACCCTCAGGTCTGATTATTCTAACATTCGCAAGGAAAATGGACTACTCTCCGCGCATCTTGCTCGTTCTCGCGACCGTGCGGAGCGAAGGTTTGATTATATGTCTCGATTGTAAGGATATTGATAGTAAAAATCGTCAAAGGCCACCGCTTCGTCAATTCCATCTTAAAGCGGAAGTCCTTGTGAATGATATTTTCTTTGTCGAAGTCTCTTGATCCTATTCATGTCAATCCTTTGGAAGTAAGTGATGATGAAGTCCCGATTCTCTGATAGTGATTATGACTATGAAAGCGGCGAAGATATCGCTAATCTGAAGTTGTCAACAAAGATCCACTGAAAAAAAGCTCATTTGATGAAAATCCATCAACTGGCGAGAATGAAGTTCTTTGAAAATACTTGATGAACATCCATTGACCGGTGAAGGTGAAGTGAGAAAATTATTGGTGAAGATGATAAAATTGATGTAGAGAATTAAGCGCTTTATAACTTTTCTTTGCAACTATCCTTTTGTTTTGAAAGATTAAATCCCTTGTTGAATAATCCTCTTATTTTCTTCTTCTTAATTATGACTATAATCTATAAGCTTATTAAACACATTTTTATGAAATGATTTTTAATCGGTCATCATCATTGTATTCTTCATTTGATGTCGAATTTTGTTTGCGGCGAGTCGCGGTATCTCAAAAACAACATTTCGAAGAGTCTCTCCCTCCGTAATAACAAGTATTCCAAGTTGAAGGAACAATTTGAAACGACAGGTGAAAAACTTTAATAATGATGCCGTTCGTTTTCGCAATGGAGCCATGGAGTATGTTTGTAAACACGAACATCCCTCTGCATACATATCCACGGCTTCTTGAAAAGGTTCACGAGAATCTACACATGTCTCGATGTTTACGATAAGCGAAGCTGGCGAAGAAGAAAATTAAGCGATGAGAATAATAAAAGCTGGAGAATCGAGATGAAGGAGAAGAATCACCAAAGATATAATTCTTTTTGTTTTCTTTTTCTTTGCGTGTAATATCGTACATTCTTTGTATCTTTGTTATAGTGAACTCTTTTTCATGAATTCAATCTTCACTCCCCTTTTTTGGTAGTTCTTCCTTGTAATATAATCGGCTAACATTATTAATGTATAACTCTTTCGTCAGAAGATGAATAGCATATGTTCCATCTTTTCCATTCCCATACTTGCCTCTGGTATTTATCTTCTGAGTGAAGAAGTTAGTTATCCTCATGTATTTTGTCGGATAATGATTTTAGTGTTGTTGAAATGTATGGTTGCGACGAGGTCATGAGATATCTTTCTGAATTAAGAATGCTATCTCTTTTTTTGCGACAAGGTCAGCCGCCTCTACACTTTCATGCAAAGGCCCATTGACCTTGCCTTATCATTTTGTGTGGTCTTCCAAGTCGGACCTCCCTAATTAGAGGTCCTCCCTGCCACCTTTCACCGGCTGCGACAAAATCGCGGGACGTCTTTACACTTATATGTAAAGACCCATTGATCTTGCCTTATCATTTTTTCAAGTATTTTTGCCTCTGCAGGATGTTTTGGTTGCAACAATATGACAGGCCTAGATATCCTTGCGAATATAAAGTCCTATGACATTGCTTAGTCTTGCGACGAAATCGCGGGACGTCCGTACACTTTCGTGCAAGACCCATTGATCTCGCCTTACCCTCGCGTTAGTATTATTGCCTCTGCGGGATCATTGCACAAATATGACAAGCCTAAGTCTCCTTGCGAAAACAAAGCCTCATGACATTTGCGTCTGTTTTGGCACTCCCTAATGGAGAGCACCGCCCTTATCATCTCCCCGGTTGCCCCTTCAAGGAGGCGAAACATCGGCCATACAAGACTAGCTCCTCCCATAGGTCTTAACAACAACCAGTTGTTTTCGCAGTCTCTTATCCCTTATACCTATAGGGTTTATGGTTACGAGACTGCACCCAAAGTGGAGTTTTCTTCGGGCGAGTGCAACGCATGCCAAGACTTGCCAAGAATGGCCAGGGTAGGTTCATCCATCCGGGCACTCTGGCTCAACCGTGTACCTCGGCGCCTTGAGCATACACTGACTCCTAGGAAGAGACCCTCGGTCGCCCAACCAGGGTATAACCTACATATATAGTTGGGAATCCAAGGTACCTCTTCCAAGATAGGCTTTCATGGGCCCCAAATTTTCATGGTTCGAGGCTTCGGGAGCGGTGTAACCTTCCCCCAACCACGGTAGAGATACCCCCTTATATGACGCACTTTAGGTCTTACATTTGCCTCTTACGAAATGTTATTCGCCGAACTAGGGTGTACGCCATAAAGGTTCGTCCCATTCATTTGCGCATTTATATTTGTTAAATCATTCAATCATTCATGTTTCATTATTTGTTGATATTTGTTTTGCGAAGTATTCGCAAAGTTCATTTCACTTGTTGTATTTCACTTTTCTTTCTTAGTCGAATTCTCATTTTACTCATCTGCGAGATTCTCGCATATCATTACTTGTTGCTATTTTCCTCCTGCTTTTGTTGATTATTCACTTCTTATGCCTTTTACTCCTCATATCTTTTGCTTTTTTATTACCATAATATTCTTTGTCTCAGGGCATTCACCTCGCGAGGTATGTTCAGTCCTTATTTCTATGGCATCCACCATCAATTTTTCCTTTTTCTACTCATCTCTCACATGTTGTTTCAGTTCAAATTCTTGGCTTTTGTTCCTACCTCTATCACAAATGTTTCCTTTCCCTTTGACGACCTTTATTACGTGCATCTCTGGTGGTGGTGGTAATGTCGACTGTTTCTTCTCCCCTTAGAAAGTGATTGACTTCCACGATCAATCATCCTGAGAATAATTCTCTTTATGTTTCTACAATCGTTTGTTTGATGCCCATGGAAGCGATGGTAAGAACAAAACTCATGGCTTCTATCGCCTGGCGGTGGTTCCATTCCAACATTCCAAGGTCTTTGGTACATTTTCCATCACAAGTATAGCTTCCCAAATCTTTTCAACGCTAGCATTCGGTGGAGGCATCTTAACTTTCCCATACTGTTCTATGACTTCTCTGCCCTCCACGGTTATTTTGCCTTCGTCCACCATAAGTTTCTTGCATGTGATCTAGCCTCTGAATCTTATTATTGCCGTTACGGTTGTAGTAGTTTCTCTCTCGCTCAAACTCCTCTTGATCGTGGCTTCCCATGGCTAATATCTTCTGCTGTCCCTCATCAGCTCTCCTTTGCTTGTCCTGAAGTGCTCGCCCATTTGTATTTATGAATTGAGGCAACAAGCTTGCATTCGCGGCGTTAGAGCTTGTGTTCGCGACTGGATAAGAATTCATTTCATTACGTCTTTCTTCTAAAGCAATATATTCTTCCTGTAATTCTCGTGATTGCCATCGTGATTGTATTTTTGACTCTAAAAATCGAATGTATAACAAGTTGGTCGCGAAAAGAGCATTCACAAATGAGAGGATGAGATATCTCTCTTGACCCGTCTGCCATTTCGCTACACATGGTTCTCCATCTTCTTGTCAAGCTGCCTTAAGCTCTCGCCAACCCTTTGTTTCAACCCGAATCCATCTTCAATACTGGTCGTGAAGAGTTGTTACTTATGTATGCTCCAGGGAATGTGGCTTGTAAATGGTTAAATGATGTGATTGTGTTCCTTGGTAGACTTTCAAACCACTTTAGTGCTTCTCCTATTAAACTTGACTTGAAATATTTGCACAATATGGCATCATGATTCTCCCATTGTAACATACATCTCATATAAGCCTTAATATGTTGTATCGCACAGGTTGTTCCATCAAAGATGTTGGTTAACGCAGTAGATTGCACTTAGGAGGTATTCCTCCCATCTGTACTTCTAGCGTGAAGGGATTCTTCGCGGCCCGCAATAACTTCGTCTAACTTGTCTCCTTCCTCCTTCCCTTCTATTATTCGGTAATCCTCTCATTTCAGCGGTTCTCTTAAGATTTGTTCATTTGCCTCGGGAATTTGATTCTCTGGTCTTTTTAGCTCTGCTTCTCTCCTTCGCTCGTGCCTATTTTGACCTTCCCTTCGTTATTTTCTCCTCTTCTTTCCTCGCGACGCTCTTCTTCGTTTCTTTCGACAATTCGCACGCCATTATATCGATTGTTCTCTCTTCTTGGTGGCCTCTCAGCTCTCAACATCTGCACCCTCTCATATTCTTCATTAATATTTCTATTGGTACGATTTTGTTCCCTCCTTCTCTCGCGGTTGTCATGGTTATTCTGTCGGATTGCCTCCTCCATCTCTTGATTTTCCATTTCTTCTCTTAGCCTTTCTCTCTCGCGAGCTAGTCGCGCTTGTTCAATGTAGTGCCTCTCAATGTCATCCTCGATCTCTCGGTTTCTTCTCAATTCTTCTCTCCCGTGCAGGATTATTCTTCCTTCGGTAATTTGGGTCATTCGGCCCTTGGAGTTGCATGTTTTCTTGATTTTCCCTATTTCGCTCATTTTGAAGATTTTCGGGCTGAGGAATATAACGATCTTCTATTTCTCCTCTTCTCTCGCCATGCTCTGCGTCTGGATCTTGTGTTTCTTCCTCGGTATTCTCCGTTGGTAAAACTCTTCTTCTTTCTTCTCTGTTCGATCTAGAACTTGATCTCACGCTACTTCTAGATCTCCTATTTTGTAACCTTATATTTTCCATCCTCAATTCATGATTCTCTCTTGTCAAGTTTGCTCGTTCCTCTGCCTCTAGCCGTCTCTCCTCGTGTATTGTTTGTCTCAATCTTTCTAATGCTGCGATTTCTTCGTTACCTGGATTCATTTCTCCATTCATTTCTTGCTCTCCTCTTCCTTGTCCATTGTTCACCAACTGCTGCTCCTCTTCTCTCTCGTCTTCAGAATCAGATCTCCAAGTATGTACACTTACTCTATCATAATCCTCAGCTGCGTTTGCTACTGGGGAGATTAGTGGCTGATGTTGATCTTCTCTGTCATTTCTCATATTCATCCTTGACGATTCTCCTGTTTCATTCCTCCTTTCTCCGGCAAGTCTCCCACTTCTTCTCACAACCGTTGGTTGCTCTTGTACATTTCTTCTTCTAGCCATCTTTCCTTTCAATGAATTCTTGAGTATATTTTCCAAATCTCTTCTCTGTTAATCCAAATTCTTTCCAATTTCTTCGTCAATCACTGCTCATCCTTGTTTCTAGCGCATATGTAGTAGCAGGTTTTCCCACACTACACCCCTCACTATCTTTTGGTTAATTAGTCCATTAGAAGATGTAAGATCAAGAACATTTATTGATTAATTTCATGAGTGTTTACACAGGAAAAGTAGAACTACACTTAGAAATTAAAGCGCTCTTAAACTTTCTCTCTCCTAATGACTTGCCTAACAATTCTCCAAAGATCTTTCCCTCTGTGGACTCACTCGACCCTTTATATAGGGTAATACATAGTGGATGACTGACTAAGCTATCCTTTATTTTCGGGAATGTCTCGCGAAGTGTCGCAGTGTACAACTATTCAATCTCGCGACACTTCTTAACCCTCGCTTGATTCCATGTCTTTCGGTTGTTTTGTGTGTCGTTTCTCATCGCGTCGTTTATTTTAGCTTCTGCGACTCCCTCGCGTACAAGTCGATTTATTGATCCACTTGAGCCCCTATGCATTGCGATATTATGATCCTACA